>SJYX01021803.1:876511-932514 GCA_006410675.1 Oreotragus oreotragus | reverse complement strand
CATCTATCCATCCATCCATCTATCCATCCATCCATCCATCTATCCATCCATCCATCCATCCATACACCTATCCACCCACCCATCCATCCATCCACCCACCCATCCATCCATCCATCCATCCATCCATCCACCTACCCACTCACCCACCCATCCATCTACCTACCCATCCATCCACTCATCCATCCATCCACCCGTCCATCCATCCATCCATCCATCCACCCACCCATCCGTCCACCCATCCATCCATCTGTCCACCCATCCATCCACCTACTCATCCATCCATTCATCTAACCATCCACCCATCCACCCACCCACCCATCCATCCATGCATCCATCCATCCACCCAGCCAGCCAGCCAGGCAGCCATCATCCATCTATCCATCCACCCATCCATGTGTCTATGCACCCAAGCATGCTTTACCCGTCATTTATCCATCCACATCCATCTATCTACTCATCCAACAACCAGTATTGAGGCCATACATAATGCTGGGCCCTGCACTGGTACTGGGATAGGTCTAGTCCCAGTCTTCAGGAGACCACGTTAGAGTAAACAATGTAGATAATCTACTAGGCAATTATGTCATAAGGTCAGGGAAGGCTTCTGGAGAAGAGGAGCTTTAAAGGACAATTCATCGTCTGTCTAGCCTCAGCTCAGGCCCCCAGGCTCCAGGCTCCAAGCTAATGCTGAAGGCTGTATCACACCACATGGGAGATCCAGAAGGCCAGTGGGCTCCCTTAGATGGGAGAGCCTTGCCAGTGCCCTCAAGTAAGGATGGACCCCTCCATCATACTAGCACCCCCTTAACAGGAGGGAAAGGAAAGCCTTACCTCTGCCATTTGAATAGGATCTTCATGATGCCAGGGTGATGGCCTTTATTCCTCCACATCTCTTCCCACTGCCCAGGCCAGGACTCAGATGCTCGAGTTGGTTTTAAATGAGCTCACAAGATATCCTGTGACTGATTGCTGACCCCCAGCTGTCATCTGGATTAAGACTCAGATTCCTGTTGGTCCCAAACCTTCCCTCCTGCTTGACCCACTTCTTACAACTAAAGAATTCACAGCAACATCCTGTCCTGCCCCAGTCTCAGCCCGAGCTCTTTACCACTCGTCAACACTGACTGAATACTTACTGATGGGCCCCGGGGAGGCAAGAAGAGGGTGGGCAGAGACAACCCAGGGGCTTGTGAAGGAGGCTTCCACCTGCTCCAAGACCTGGGAGCAGGAGCCTTGGGCTTGAGAGGTGGCCCAGAGTCATACTCAGCACTGAAAGACCACTTTTTACATTAAATCTTGTAGTCTTTTAAAATGACCTGCTAAGGATGTTCAAGTGGAAAAAAAAAAAAANGAGGCTTCCACCTGCTCCAAGACCTGGGAGCAGGAGCCTTGGGCTTGAGAGGTGGCCCAGAGTCATACTCAGCACTGAAAGACCACTTTTTACATTAAATCTTGTAGTCTTTTAAAATGACCTGCTAAGGATGTTCAAGTGGAAAAAAAAAAAAAAGCAGAAATATTTACGGAGAGCTCATGATGTGCTGACACTGACTTCTGAGTGCTAAGCATCAGTTATCAGAGGACAGCCTGGTAATGATGAGATGAGGACTGTTGCTGTCCCATTTCAAAGATGGGAAAACTGAGACACAGAGAGAAGAGATAGCTTGTCCAGGCCCACAGATCAGCAGTCAAGCTGGGGTGAACATTTACCCACCCTTCTTTTCATCTCTCCTGGTAGAGGTCGTGTACATCCCTAGCAGCTCAGTTGGTAAAGAATCTGCCTGCACTGAAGGAGACCTGGGTTCAATCCCTGGGTGGGGATGTACCCTGGAGAAGGAAATGGCAAACCACTCCAGTACTCTTGCCTGGAAAATTTCATGGACAGAGGAGTCTGGAGGGCTACAGTCCATGGGACCACAAAGAGTTGGTAGAAGTCATTTGTTGAAAATGGGAAACATGGATCCAGGGAGGTTCGGACCACAGCTGGTCCATAACCCAAGCAGTCTCCATCTCAGGTCTGGCAACCACAGACTGGGGCTCCTCCCCTCTGCCTTGGACCCTGAGCTTGGGAGAAGAAGTTTCAGTGTTTCCAGAGGTCCTGTTTATTTCTTCCAATGATGCAAAAGCCACTGAATTTACACACACACACACACATACACACACACACACACCACGTGTGCACGCTCATGCATGTATAATGCCTTTTCCATCTGCAGTGCAACTAGTAAGCATGCTTTCCACTCTTGAGAACGAACACAAGAGAACCAGGAAGTAGGTCATAAGGGGCCCTAAGGTTTATTAATCCCTTCATTGATTCGACAAATGTAAAATATTTACGGTCCATGTATTAAAACTCTTGTGTGCTTTGCTCATGGAAAACCCACTCTAGGGCTATTAACCACTAGTTTACAAACTGTTGACAAGCTGCTCCCTGCTCCCCTCCCCAGAAAGGTGAGCACCAGCATCAAGTGACTACTATTGCCCGTGCCAGGAATGGAACCTGGCACTCACACTTCTGGATAACTCAGTGAAGCCTAGTGATTCTGGTTTCCATCACCAAAACTGATGAGCAACTGGTTTAATGAAGGACCAAGAGCCACCACTGCGGGGAGAAGCAAGAACCTCCAGAACACACGGTGGCCACTGACTGCCCAGAGAAAGAGTCACAGCCTCTGGCAGTCTTGACTACAGCACCCCGCAAAAGGCACACTTGAGTCAGGAGAAAACGTCAGGTGATGTTTTTATACTGAATAAGAAAACGGCACTGGAATGCATTTTAGGAAGAGGTTCCCTCCTAATAGTTAAAATGAAAGTTTAAAAGTTTGGATGCTTGAAGGCGGCAATCCTCAGCCAACTGAGAACTCTATTATACATAATCCTTAATTTCCAGATGGTTCATGTATAATACAGAAGTCTGTAATACACAGCCCCAGGATTTCTTCCTCCCATGCCAAATGCCATGTGGCATCTGTAAACCCCTCCTTACTTTTCAAAGCACGTCCACATCCGTTATCTCGTCTGATTCCCATGATAGCCCCGTGATGTGGGAAGTCAGGTAGAAACCTATTATTTTATAGAAGATGAAACAGAGGCCCAAAGAGACCCCAGGTCTTATATGAGGCACCCCAGGTCTTGACTGAGATCTGCACGGAGCCAGGGCTCCTGAGTTGCAGTCCAGGACCTATGCTCCCTCCTGAGTCCCTCTCCTTGCTGACCAGGAAGGCAGGACCCTTGGGAGAGTGAATTCTCCCTCAGCCCACCACGCCTGTCCTGTCTGGGGGCCCAGACGGTTCCCCTGCCTCTGGTAGGTTTTCCAGATACCTGGCCACTCTGGCTGATTCTGACGAGCTCTGCACAGCCCTTCTTCGGTTCTGAGAGGGTCCTGCCTCCTCTAGCTAACTGTGAGATGGGCAGAAAGGCTCCATGCTGGGCACAGGGTGGGGTGAATGCAACCCGGAGAGAGAGAGAGGTAGGTGGATAGATAGGGAGATGATAGATGGATTGATGAGAAAAAGTTGTGCAGGTTAGGGTATGGGAGGGGGACAAGTTTGGCTTCTCAAGTCTGGTTAGCTTGCTTATGGGGGTGGG
Source organism: Oreotragus oreotragus (assembly GCA_006410675.1). NCBI lineage: Eukaryota > Metazoa > Chordata > Mammalia > Artiodactyla > Bovidae > Oreotragus > Oreotragus oreotragus. The sequence continues at coordinate 928,929 of SJYX01021803.1, read as the reverse complement.
GGAGGGGAGACTGTCCTTCCTGAGCTGCTAAATGCTGTCACAAAAACATTTATTAATATGCAAATTCCAAGTGGCAATCTGGACCCAGTCGGGTTGTGCTAATTTGCACATTAATATCTGTCTTCAGGCCGGCCGCCACTCTGAGGGGGTGGAGAGCGGGTGGGGCTGGTAATGGGNAACATTTATTAATATGCAAATTCCAAGTGGCAATCTGGACCCAGTCGGGTTGTGCTAATTTGCACATTAATATCTGTCTTCAGGCCGGCCGCCACTCTGAGGGGGTGGAGAGCGGGTGGGGCTGGTAATGGGGACTGGGGAGGGAGGAACTAGGTGGGGCAGGCTGGAGGGGGCCCGGTGCCCCGTCCTGACAAAGGGGGGCCTGCTGTGGAGGCAGTGGGATGCACCTTGGTTCAGCATGTTCAGCCCACGATCGATGTGGGACCCAACTTTGGCTTTTGGCCCCTTCTGATGTCTGAAGTCCTCAGGGCCGTGTCAGGAGTCATGCGAGGAAAGGGAGGCTGCAGAAGCCTTAGCTCAGAAAGGATGCTGGCGCTGGCAGACAGCTCAGAGTGAAGGTAGGAGGAATAAGTGGGGAGCACCACAGGACATGGGCCTGACAGGGCTGTTGTGGAAATGGGCATCTTGTGGGCAGAGGAGGGGCTCAGGTATGCTCCTGATTGACCTGTCCCTTCCTGGACCTGGGCCCATCCCCACACCCAGACAGCTGGCCTCTGCCCTCTGCAGTGGACTCCTAGCCCCCATATTTCACCCACGAGTACAGAGCCGTTCATCTAAATTTGCTGGGTCAACCGCATCCCAAACCTTTGCTCCCTTTGTCCCTGTAAGTACAGTTATATTTGTCGGACTGAGTGTCAGACTTTTAAGTTAAGAAAGTGATGGTCGCTTGTAATGGATTCAGCGACGGTGGTAGCGGCAGTGACGGGATCTCAAGAGAAAAGTGGGAGCCGAGTGCAGTGGCCTCTCCCGACCTTAGCTGGTCCACATCCCCGGGTCATCAGACAGGCCAGTGGCTATCTGAACTGAAGTGTCCCGCCCCTTCCAACTCCCCCAACCTACAATGTACCGTCCTGCTGACTGGCTATGTTCTGATGGGATTCATTCTCCAAACCCTGCTCCGTGCTATCAAGCCCCGTCGACATCCTGCCCAGAAGGTTTCTTTCTGTGTCACCTTGAGCCACCCACCTGCAATTTTGAATGTCTCTCTGTTTCATGGGTGAATCTTGTTTCTCTAGCTATAATGGGGAGCTCTCTCCTCTGCAGTTTCTGGCAGGGACCAGACATGTGGCCTGGGTTAAACATGCACTTACAAGTTTTCCAAAGCATTTTTGTCAGTTAATACCTTTCACTTTTGCTCAAGCCCCTGGAATGGCCGGGCTGTTACTTCCAGACACTAAACTCATAGCGCTCAAGCCTGATATTTATTGTTACTTCACAAGTTTAGATTTAGGGATTCACCTGAAAGTGAGTGAAGGTGTTAGTCGCTCAGTTGCATCCAACTCTGTGACCCATGGAGCCCACCAGGCTCCTCTGTCCATGGGATTCTCTAGGCAAGAATACTGGAGTGGGTTGTCAATTTTCTTCATCAGGAGATCTTCCCGACCCAGGGATTGAACCTAGGTCTCCAGCATTGCAGGCAGATTCTTTACTGTCTGAGCCACCGGGAAGCCAAAGGATTCACTTCAGTTCAGTTCAGTTCAGTCACTCAGTCGTGTCCGACTCTTTGTGACCCCATGGACTACAGCACACCAGGCCTCCCTGTCCTTCACCAACTCCTTGAGTTTACTCAAACTCATGTCCATTGAGTCGGTGATACCATCCAACCATCTCATCCTCTGTTGTCCCCTTCTCCTCCGGCCTTCAATCTTTCCCAGCATCAGGGTCTTTTCAAATGAGTCAGCTCTTCACATCAGGTGGCCAAAGTATTGGAGTTTCAGCTTCAACATCAGTCCTTCCAATGAATATTCAGGACTGATATCCTTTAGGATGGACTGGTTGGATCTCCTTGCAGTTCAAAGGACTCTCAAGAGTCTTCTCCAAGAGGATTCACTTATTTTGTCAAAAATAAACTAAACTTGCAATTCTGAGGATGGCCACCAGGTGGTGATATGTGCATTTGGTACAGCCTTTCTGAGCATAATTTTTTGGAGACAACGAATTAATGTATTTGTGTTTTTTACATTTTTATAATTTTATTTATTTATTAATTTTAAAAATTTCTACAATTTTAATTTACCTGTATGCTACAGGCATATCCACTCCCACCCCCAAAAGACTGTCTAATGTGAGACTGACAAATGGACAAAGAGGATGATAGTATCTTATGGTGTGTGCTGAAATAAACTGTGTTCTACAAGCTTAGAGAAAGGGATAATCAGCTCAGAGAAGAAGTCTTCACAGAGGAAATAGAGGTGATAACGGGAGAGATGAGAAGTGATGTTGCTGATGGGAGAGAGTTCCCGGAAGAAGAGCAGGAGTGGAGGGCCTTCAGCAGCTGCTGAGCGGGACCACCATGGGCCTGAAACACCTTCCCTTCCGCGTGTGTGGGCAGCGTGGAGCCCATCACGAAGATGGCAAGTGTTTCACGGCTAGAGAAGCAGTTCTGTGGCAGAGTGGGTGAAAGCTGAGTGTGCCAGCCTTCCATGCTTGGAAGTCGAGCTGGAGCTGAAGGGTCCCGGGGACTGAAGGAGGGCGGTGATGCGGAGATGCAGAGAGGCCAGCCTGGGGACGGGAGGGAGGGCTGGAAGGGCAAGGAAAGGAGGGGTGGGTGAGGCAGAATCGGCACGAACGACACTGAGCTGTCCTGGTCGGGAGGCAGGGCAGGTGATGACTACTGTTCATCAAGAGCAAACACACGCTTTCCCACTCATTGTCCTCAGCAAAAGTCAAAATAGAACTTTTGATTGGATTAAATTAACTTGAACACGGCGCCATTAAACAGGAGATTGGAAAGTCTTAGAAAACAAGCCTATAAAGCAAAAAAACCACCTAGGTACAATTTAGTCCCTTTCTCAATAATCTTTAACTGTTATGGTCTTAAATAGTTCCTGTTTTCCAGAAATTGTTTCCCCTCTAGGGTGTCACGAAGAAACCCTTGACTATGGGCTCACCCTTCAGTCTGCTTGCACACCTCAGGGTGGCTACAGAGTTGGGTTCTGTGAATTTGCTTTGCAATAAAAAGCTGCTATTGCCTCTGATGGGGTAAGTCTGCACTCTAACAGTGACCTGAAGGAGAAACTACCAGCAGAGAAAAATGAAGAACGTGCCTCTCAAATGGCTCTGGGGCTCTCTCAGCTCCTAGTTTAACTGGTGACGTCAGAGAGATGGGGTCCCTGGGGCTGCATCCAAGGCTCGGAGCCCTTGGGGACCTCCCTAGGGGATGTCTGGATATTGCTTTGGCCCTTGCCCCAGGCAGAGATTCTAACAGTGCAGGCAGGGAGATAACTCCAAGTGTAACAGAACAGGACCCTGTGAGGCCTTCCCTGGGCAGACTCCTCCCCGCCCACCCCCGCCCCAGCTTTAGATCCTCTCTGAGCACCTAAGTACCTGATGCACATTTCCAGAGCTGTTTTAGAGATGCTATTAATAAAATCCCTACCAAATGAAAGAAGTTAACTGTTTGACCATGAGCACACAGCCCCCAGACCTACTGGAGTCTAAAGATTGGTAACGTTAAGCCCTGCAACACCATCCAGTTATCTTCCCATTAACGAACCAGACAATTGCTCACAAGCTGATCACATAACTTGGGATGCCCTTCCCTCATCTTGCCTTTAGAAACGCTTTGCTGAAGCCCGTTAGCAGGTGTTTCGAGGAGGGAATACAGTCCCTCTCTCTGAATGGATGGCATGACCGATGCAGTGGACATGAACTTGGGTCAACTTTGGGAGATGGTGAGGGCCAGAGGGGCCGGGTGTGCTGCAGTCCATGGGGTTGCAAAGACTCGGACACGACTGGGTGAGTGAACAACTGTGAATGGCCGCCCACTGGCCTCTGACTGGCCTCTTCTTTTCCGGCCTCCTCCGGGCTCTCTGCTCCCCATCCTCCTCCCCTCTCCTCCCTCTTCCTGCTGTCCCTCCCCCAGGGTATCAGCAGTGCCTGGTCCCCAGAGGTGACCTCAGTCCGGTTGGGTCCAAGGCTGGGGCCCCTTCCCTCCGGCTACAGATATCTTTTAGGGCCTGTTGCTGGAATTCATCAGCATAGCAGGCCACAGAATAGGTTGTTGTTCTGTGGCTCAGTCATGTCTGACTCTTTAGGACCCCGTGGACTGCAGCCTGCCAGACTTCCTGCCAGGAGTCTGCCCGGGGAAGGCCTCGTAAGGTCCTGCTCTGTTATACTTGGAGTTATCTCCCTGCCTGCGCTGTTAGAATCTGTGCCTGGGGCAAGGGCCAAAGCAATATCCATCATCAACTCCGGGAGCTTGCTCAAACTCATGCCCACTGAGTTGATTATGCCATCCAACCATCTCATCCTCTGTTGCCCCCTTCTCCTCCTGCCTTCAATCTTTCCCAGCATCTTTTTCAATGAGTCAGCTCTTCGCGTCAGGTGGCCAAAGTATTGGAGCTTCAGCATCCTTCTGATGAATATTCAGGGTTGATTTCCTTTAGGATTGACTGGTTTGATCTCCTTGCACTCCAAGGGACTCTCAGGAGTCTTCTCCAACACCACAGTTTGAAAGCATTAATTCTTTGGCGCTCAGCTTTCTTTATAGTCCAACTCTCCCATCCACGCAGGACTGCGGGAGAAACCATAGCTTTGACTAAACGGACCTTTGTCAGCAAAGTGATGTCTCTGCTTTTCAGTTTGCTGTCTAGGTTTCTCATAGCTTTTCTTCCAAGGAGCCAGCAGAGGAACTCTCTGCAGGAGTGGGGGTGCTTCCCAGGATCTCCACAAGGCACCCAAGGGCTCCTCTCCTCTTGTCCCCTCTCCCTCTCCACCCCTTCCCCCGCCCCCCCTCCCCTGTACCCTCTGCTTCTGCCCAGAGCATTCGGCACTCTCCATCTTGGCCCCTTTGGTCCAGGAATCTGTCCCTGGCGCCCTGGAGGGCGACCTTTGTTCATCGGTGGACAGGCGTTTCTGGGGTGTCTGCTGGCGCACTGGCTCCCCCCTTAGCCTTTCTGAGCTCCAGGTGATGCTCCCAGCCTCGCCCCTCCCCCCGCCCTGGAGCAGAGTCAGCCCCACATGAAACAGTGGGAGCTGGCCTCGGGAACTCCTGATGGCCAGCTTAAAGTGAGAGGGAGTTTAAAGGTGGGGGGAGGTGGCGGTCAGTGAGAAGCACCACTGGCGCACCTGGCTGGAGCCACCCCCCACGATGCATCAGGGGCAGAGAAGGGGGTGTGCGGACCTCTCGCAGGCCGCCCGGCCCTGCCGCCCGAGGTGAGCCCACACCCACGGGCGGCCGGTCATAGGAACGTGAGGCTCCTACAATTTATGGCTAGACTTTATGACAGTGGAAATATTTTTTTAATTGAGGTTTGCACCACCATTACACTGCTAATTTAATTATTCCCTATATTTCATCCGTCACCATCTGATCCTCAGGAAGCAACTAGCTTGTCTTCTTGACAAGAAAGCACCAAATTGATTAAAAGCATGTGTGGGAGNTGAGCCCACACCCACGGGCGGCCGGTCATAGGAACGTGAGGCTCCTACAATTTATGGCTAGACTTTATGACAGTGGAAATATTTTTTTAATTGAGGTTTGCACCACCATTACACTGCTAATTTAATTATTCCCTATATTTCATCCGTCACCATCTGATCCTCAGGAAGCAACTAGCTTGTCTTCTTGACAAGAAAGCACCAAATTGATTAAAAGCATGTGTGGGAGAGGGGGGCTGGGCTGTGATTTGCTCCCTGTGGCCGGACCTCTGGGTGCCCAGGGGAGGCAGAAGGCAGCGAAAAGCAGAGAGCAGATGTCTCCTCCCCACCCCGCCCAGTGTGGTCACCGCCCGTCAGCCCGCACCCTGCCGTCATGGTCACACCCACGCCCACGCGCACACAGGCGCTCACCCTCACACACATGCTCAGACATATTTACAGACATCGCCTCAAGTACAGCAGCAAAACACGGCCCCGCCCACACCCAATCTGTCTCCTGGGCCACGTGCAGGGAATCCACCCTGGTCCCAAACACACAGGCGTGCACGCGTGTACAAACACACACACACACACACANACTAATGGAGAGGGGCAGGTGGAAGTGGGGGCTGGGGGTGGGGGCGGGGCCGCCTCCGCGGGGCTGCCATCAGTCATTGTGAAAGCTGCAGGTGACCGGTGCCGGCCCAGCAGACCCCTGACCCAGCCTGATCAATCCTAATGGAATGCGGCAGAGGGGCAGCTGCCGGAGGGAGCGGGCCGCCCGTCCGCCCTGCCGGCCCCGTCCTTGTAACTTTGTCAGCTGTCACGGCAGCCCGGAACGCACTGGCTGCCCGCCTCCTTCGTGTCTGGTCTCGTCTGGCTGGATAGGCTGCCACAAGAAGGGGGACACGAGGCGGAGGGGGCAGGGAACGGATGACCTGGGGAGGGGGCCCCAAAGCACAGCCATAGGTGGCCGGAGACAAAAGCACTAAGGAGCAGGCAGAGAGGCTGTTGGGCAAAAGTCCCCGATCCTCTAATTCACACTTGTTTCCCGAGACGGGCAGAGAGGCAGTGACTCCAGAGCTTCTTTGAAGAAGGATACACGAACACGTCCTCAGGCAAATCCCCCCCTTGGAGGCGCAGCCCCTGCCCACGCCTGCAGGAAGCGGCGTCCCTCTCTGCCCCTCTGAAGCTGCACAGTAGCGTCTGTCCTGCTTGCTCTGAACTCAGGGGGGCGCCTTCCAGGCTCCGAGTCACACAGGACAGGACCCCTGTGCTAGTCTCTGGGTCCCAGTGGTCCTGCCTTCCCGTCTCGATGGCCTGGAGCGTTCCTGTCGTTGCTCTGATCTGCTAGCACACCCAGTTCTCCCACCAGATCACGCTTTCCCTGAGCTGCTCCTCTCGAGGCCCTGACTCCCAGTGCGAGGGGCAGAACCCGGCTGCAGCCCAACCACCTTGGGCTTCGGGGGTGAGCGCTCCTCTCCCGAGCCCCTTGGGCTCTGTGCAATGCCAGGCGCAGGGTGCAGGCTGGAGCAGAGGTGCTTCCCTGAATCTCAGGTGAGGATCAGGGGGAGGACAGGACTCAGGTGAGGTGGGGCAGGGAGCGAGAGACGGAGCTGGGCAAATAGAACGCAGCAGTTGAGGCCTTTCCCAGATGCATCATTCTGCCTGCTGCACCCCACCCTGAGCGCCTGTATCCAGGGCACCACTGGTCCCAGGGCGGCTTTTAGTGAGAGCAGGGAGGACTCAGTGATGCTGCCTGCAACTGGGTCACAGGAATCGAATCTGGGGGACCCCGGGGGCTGTGGGCTTCTCTGCTCCCCTTCAACTAGAATTACTTCTGTGATGATGATTCAGCTGTGAGTGTTCAGATCTGCTCTTCACTGTGGTGGGGGAAGCAGGGGAATGAAAGATTTTCCCAGAGAACAGGCTGGAATCTGAGTTCAGTGCAGGGGCAGGGAGCTCCATCCCTGTGACAGGACCGAGATCCCTGTTGTCCCCCTACCCACCAGGTCTCACTCGGGAGGCACAAGAAAGTGCTTAGAGCACCATCCTCAGCCATCCTCATTTTAACTCCTGGGTTTGCACTTGGTCATCCGTTTTTGCATATAGGCAACCCCTGTTGAAAGGCTCCTATTTATGTGCACAGGCTGTGAGAGACATTGTGGGAGCCTGACTCACATCCTGTTGAACTTGACCCCTAAGAACCCAGCTAAGCTGAGCGAAGAGAGCAGAGCACACTGCAAAGACTTGGTCTGGCTTCCTGAAAACAGAAGGCTGTTTCTTGCACTTAGACAATTCCTTTGTGCTCGGTGGGATCTGGTAACTAACTCTTCCCAGTGGGGCCATTTCCCAGGGATTCCTGGTCCCCAAAGAACTGGACCTGAATGTGCAAAAACACATTCTGCAATGCACAAACTCAGACCCATTTTGTCTGTTACAGTGATGTGTGTAGGCACACACATGGACAAGTGCACAGACACACACACACACACACACCTCACACTGCATCTTCTGTGGTCAGAGGAAGCTGGGGGCTCTGTTTTGGTACATCTGAGAGACCCTCCTGAAGAAGGAGCGCTTTGAAGAAGACAATATGGTTCAGAGAGGTGAGGATGAGGGAGGAGGCAGAAGAGAAGCAGCCTGTTGTGCTAATCAGGACGTTTGGGGCCCTTCAGGTCTCAGCCAGAGTCACTTTAGAGGGACTTCCCTGCCACTTCAGCTCAAACTGGCCCTTCCCTTTCTGCCCTGACACCCGCCTCATTCTTTGTGATGGTATTAGGAAGTAGGGCCTTTGGAAGGTAATGAGGGTTAGATGAGACTTTGAGGGTGGGGGCCTCACGATGGGATTAGTGCCCAAGAAGAGACAGCAAAGGGCCTGCGTCTCTCTCTGCCACGTGAGAACAAAGTGAGAAGGTGGCCGTCTGCAACCCAGGGAGAGTCCTTACAGGCAGCTAACCCTGCCAGCACCTTGTTCTTGGATTTCTCAGACTTCAAAACTGTGACTATAACTTTCTTTTGTTTCAGCCACTGGGTCTGTGGTATTTTGTTACACAGCCTAAGCTGATTGATACAGGTGCTATGTGTTGAATGAACAGGTGGATTGGGGGACCAGAACAGAGGTATGGAGAACAGCTCTGGTCCTCTCAGGAAGATCCTTGTGTTCTCCCATGACCTCTTGGTCAAGGGGTGACCAGCTTAGCCTGGCAGCCAGCAGGAGAAGCCCACCCTAGACCCCAGACCTATCCTGATGGATGTTCTGGAGACTTGCTCGAAAAAACCACTCAGAATCATGGCAATCCCAGGTGGTATGAATGTTATACAAAGCGCACAGCCTTTGCTTTCCAGAGATTGTCAGGCTGGCCAAGAATTCACCAAAAATCCCTTTGGAGAATCAGCTGTCTCCCTGCTTGCATGGGAATCTGATACAAACTGACCTTTGGGGGTCAGACTTTCACCATCAGGGGGTGCTGTCCAGCCCCACGTGAAGGAGACGGGGCAGAGGTGTGGGGGTGTGTTGGCTGGTGCTCTGGGCACCCAGGTCCAGGTCAGAGCGGGCAAGACTGGACTTGGGCTGCTAGGGGTCCCAGGAGAATACAGTGCTCCAGGATGGAGACCCTGGTCATGGGCACAAGCCCACCAGGAGAGGACTATGGGTCGGGGTGGGGAGGCAGAGGTTTCCTGCCAGAGGACGGGTTTTTGGAGCTGGGCCTGGGTGCCTAACCCAGAGTCTGAGTCTGTCTCTGGGATGGGGGTGCCCTTCACCTCCTAACTATCACTCCCTACCCCAGCCCTAGCATGCTTTGAAGGTGAGTTGCACACTGGGGAGCCGCACACGCTGAGTGCAAATAAAATTAAATAAATGATATTCCTCTATATGCCTTTTCTTTCTTGTCTTTTTTTTTTTGGAAACAACACAATTGCCACAGCAAAGGCCAAGAGAAGGGGAAAAAAAAAAAGAAAAAGGTAAAAACACCGCACCTCCTCAGAGCCCAGCGCCAGCGGCCGGCTCGGGGATTTGCATGACAAAAGCACTCGACAAACAACAACAAATTGCCAGCTTGTCGGAGGCCGCGGGGCGCTCGCGACAACTGGCGCGCTCTCCGGGCGGCGATCGGCTCCGGGGCCGCAGGAGGGGCCCGCGGCAGATGCTCGGGACCTGGCGGCCGGCCGCGATGCCAAGGCAGCCGTGCCCCCGCGCGGCCCCCGCGCGCTGCGCAACCGCGGCCCCGCACCCGCCTCGACCCGGGACCCGGCGGGAAGGGCAGGGCGGAGGGCGTGGGCGGGGCAGCCCAGCGCCGATCCCCCAGGGGGCAGAATTGCCCCTCTTTCTCTACCGGTTCACAGTCCATCGCCTGGCCCCTTGACCTGGCCTGCTCCCTCGGGCACACCACGGCGACACCGCGGGAGCCCACCCCGGGCGGGCTGTGGGATGAGGTCCCCGCCGACAGGCGGCCCTCGGTCCAGCATGCCCGCCGAGGGGCAGGGCCGCCCCTCTGTCCCTAAGGCTGGGCTGGGGCGGGAGCGCGCCGGCCCCTCCCTGCGCAGAGCTGGCTCCCCCCACGTGAGGCCCGGGCAGATGGCTGGTCAGAGCTAAATTGATTCATAATGATTTGTGTCTCTCCCCTGCCCGGCAACGGGTAACTTTTCATTAGAGACACAGATGTCTTAATAACGCTGTGCCAGTGTCCTCCCAGGGCAGCTCCAGCATCTACTCCACACCTAGGCAGACAGGTGGGGGTGCAGGGGGTGGGGGCTGGACTAGAGAGCAACCCCTCTCCCGCCCAGGGGTGCCGGCCCAGCTGGGTGGCCACCTCCAGGCCCCAAATGTGTGTGGCCCAAGAATCTGAGCAAACTCCAGGAGATGGTGAAGGATGCAGTCCATGAGGTCGCAAAAAGTCGGAAACGACTTAGGGACCAGACAACAACATTTCCCCACCCAGGAGCTGCTGACCTGCCCACTGGGCCACCGCCTAGCTTCCAGGCTGTGTGGGTGCCCCCAGCGGTGCTCCTGGAGCCTCTCCTGTGGCCCCTCACTCCTTCCCAGCCTCCCTGCCGGTTCCCAAGACCTGAGCCTGTGAGCCGTAGCACCACGTGCAGGGCCTCTGCCGCTGCTCTTAGATAATCCCCAAACTCCAGTCCCCCAAGTCTGTCCCGATGAATATTCTTCCATAACGGAAAGTAGCTGTCCAGCCCCTTGGCCATGGGGGTCATCACAGCTGCCTGGCCTCGCCCACTCTTTCTCTGCCTAAATACACCCACACACAGGTCCACACATCTCAGCAGAGCTGAGCACAGAGGTGGGTGGGTATCACTCTGGTGGTTTCTCTGCATCCGTCCTGTAACTTGGCCCCATGCTTGGTGGATACCAGGAGCTCACGGGCGATGTGTCTACAGAATGAACGGTTTCTCCCACTGGTGATTCATCATCTTGGGATTAGGAGCCCCTTTCTGGGCTCCGCTTGTAAAACATTAACCCCTGGAGAGGTCGGATCAGGGAGGAGTGAACACTAGGGTCCCCGTCTCCGAGTGTGACGGTGTCCCTTGGGGTTTTTCAGACTGGTGGGGGGAAGACTCCTTCAGTTGCTGCAGGTGCTGAAGGCTAACCCAAGCATACTTGGCTGGCAGAAGCCAGCTCCACCTGGTGGGCAGGGCAAGGGGATTTGGGTATCACACTCCAGCACCAGACCCGGTTCTGATGCCCCTGCCTGTGGCGGCGAGGCTCCCACCGGAGGAGGAGGGAGTGGGCATTGTGGAGCTCTGCCTTCAGTGCTCCCTGCAGCCCGCGGTGCCAGCCTGCAGAGCAGGACCCCCAGCCCACCCCACGTCCTGCTCTCCTGCTGCACTGCTGCCTCACTGACCCCAGCCACTGATCCTCACTCTTCGTTGGAATCTTTGCTCACCTCGGTTCCACCTGCTATTCCGTCTTTCCCTGTCCTTGCCTGTCTAAGTCACTTCAGTAGTGACCGACACTTTGCGACCCTAAGGATTTTAACCTGCCAGGCTTCTCTGTCTGTGGGATTCTCCAGGCAAGGATACTAGAGTGCGTTGCTATTTCCTCCTCCAGGGGATCTTCACAACCCAGAGATCAAACCCGCATCTCTTATGTCTCCTGCAAAGGCAGGAAGGTTCTTTACCATGAGTGCCACCTGGGAAGCTGTCCTTGTCTATCTAGGGAAACCCAGTTCACCCCTCCAGGCCAGGTTATGGACCTGTCTTGTCTGTGAAGGCTAGTTTCTTGGCTGTGAAGGCTAGTTCCTTCTCTCCATTCAGACCATGAGCACAAGGCCCCTGACCTCTCACATTTCCTGGGACCCAGCCAGGGTGCCTTTTTGTGACCTTGTGGGATGTCTCCCGTGAGGCTGGAAGCCCCTCTGCTCTCCCTACTCTCCCCCACCCCCACTCCCTGACTCCTGACCTCAGATTCCCTTGAGCAGCCCGTGGCTGCAACCTTAAGAATGTGCTGCAAGGCTCCAAGAACGTGCAGTTACAAGACGGGAACCCAAATTCTTGTCCTAGCTGTGCTGCCCTTTTCCCATCTGTACATTTTGGCTGTTGAGAACATGCTCAAGATGGTGGATGGGAAGAAGCTCTGAAAAGGACTAGAAACAGACAAACATAAACAAGGATGAGTCACGTCTGAAGGGCGGGGAGTGAGTGGCTCTGAGCGCACGGAGCTTGCGTGGCTCTCAGCTTAGTAGGTACGTAAGCAGCCCTGGTGGAGGGAATGCAGTGGCCCTTCTGGGAGGCGGCAGGGTTGAGGATGGTGGTGGGATAGAGCGAGTGTCACTTGGAGGCCATGGCTGGCGTCAGTCTGGGACAGCGGATTAGGGTTCTTTTTCCCGGGCCTTGGGGGTTGTGCACTGCAACTTCAGCGTCACTGACGGCATGGCCAGGCCACCGAGTGCTCCTTGCAGACAGCCTTCCTGGGGGAAGCCAAGAACCCATCCTTTTCACCTCCCCTGGCATCTCCCAGGCATGCTCGCCCGGCTCACGCCTTTTGTTTTTCTTAATTAAAGTAGCAAGAGCCAGAATTCCGTCTCAGAAGGGGCAGCCTCGTGTCTGGACGTCTTCATCTCGGCAGTGCCATTGTTGTGCCCGCCTGTGTTGGCAGCTGGATGCTGGGGCTCACGAGACCCAGTGGGGAGAAGCGTGCCAGGGCCCTGACCCACTGCCGCTCAGCCTGCAGGTCTCCCTGCCGTCCCCGTCACCTCTGTGTGTGTGTGCTGGTCACTCAGTCGTGGCCGACTCTTGGCGACCCCGTGGACAGTAGCCCACAGGGCTCCTCTGCCCATGGGATTCTCCAGGCAAGAGTACTGGAGTGGGTGGCCATTCCCTTCTCCAGGGGATCTTCCCGACCCAGGGGTCAAACCAGTGTCTCCTGCATTTCAGGCAGATTCCTTACTGTTAAGCCACCAGGGAAGCCCCATCACCTTTAGCTTCCTGCAAACCCTCACCGCTCCCAAACCTTACTGGGCCTTCCACTCTCCCTCCTGCGATGCGGAGTGGCTGTCAGCGCTGGGCACCTGGCTGTGACCCTGACTTTTTGGGTTCCCACAGTGCCGGCAGCCCCTCGCCTCATTCGAGGAGTCCAAGGTGCATTTGTGCACAAGGAGTCTTGGTAGACCCTTCACTCCTTCAGGGAAGTTTGTGGGTATGCTGTGGTATGCTGGGCTGGACAAAGCATGGCCCCAGGAAAGCCCCAACTCTGGGAGTTTCCACTAAACTGGGAGGGGGCAGGCCCGGCTGGGTAGCTCAGGGAAGGTCTCCTGTCTTCTTTAGGCTTCAGTTTCCTCGCCTGCAGATTGAAGGCATTGGCTGGGATCTACACACTGTGTCTCGAGGGGCTCTGGGGCATCCACAGAGGCACGGTCTGGACTGAGCCCCTTCTGGCCACTTCCTGCTGAGCTGCATGCACGGGTCACGCTGTCTGGAAATAGGGCCCAGGGTGGGGAGACACTGTCTGGTCGTAAATAATGTCTGTGGACGAAACCGGTGAGGCGGGTGTTGCTGGCTTTTCATCAGGGAAGAACTGCACCTCAGCTGTGGGGAGGGGGCGCTGAGCTGGGCCTGGAACCCAGGTCTGTCTCTGAGCCCTGGGAAATCCTGGGAGCCCTAGGCCCCGGCCCCGGACGGGGGCAGGAAACTTGGACGCGCTTTGCTTTGACACCAGGTCGCTCTGCTCTCTGCAGCAGGGTCTTCTCGGGCCCTCTGTCCTGGTCACAGGCTGTGTCCTCCTTCTGGTCCCTCCTCGCCAGGCCTGGGCTGGGCAGCAGGGCTGTAAAGGGGCCCCGGGCCCCTCTAGAGTGTGAAGGGCAGGCGCGTCAGAGAGGATGAGTGTGTGGGCCCTGCTGCTGGGAGGCAGGGAGCGCTTTTACGGCCCCGGAGGCCTGCACCACCCCCTTCCCTGTTAATAACAGCCTGGCCAAAACTGCTTCCTCCTCTATAGTTCTGGACTTTGGAGGTCAGCAGGAGGGGGGCTGGGAGACGTTAGCCAAAGCGGCGCGGTTGACCAGGAAGGGAGGCGGGGCTGGCGCTTCTCGAGCAGAAGCGCTGCTCTATTCTGGGCAGTGACTTCTGCTGAGAAGGGGTCTTCCCCGCCCAGCAGTGGCCCCACACCTGGGGCTGCTCCATGGCCTGGCTCTGGACTGTGAGGGGCCGTGCGGAGCAGACCTGTTTCCATCTTGAGATAGAGACTGGGCCAGGATCCGTGGGAGGAGGCGTTTAGCTGTGTTACAGAGCGGTGGTCAGTTTCCTCCATCCCCACCTCCCCGGTCATCAGGGGTCCTCCTGAGGATGGGCAGGTGGAGAGGGGCAGAAATGAATCCACTGCACAGACTGCGTGCTGTCCCTGGCCTTCGCCTCCGAGGCTGGGGGACTCGAGGGGAGGAGGGCTTGGTGGGCAGGGCACCGTCGTGCTTGCAGTACGCCCACTGCCACGTCAGCCAGGCAGCCCCATGCTCTTCAACTGTGCGAGGCGGGGAGCACACCCCACCTGTGGGGCTCCCTCACGGTAGGCCTGCCCTTCCCTTCGCTCCAGGAGACCCTCCTTAGGGTCAGCATCTGTGAGGCCCTTGTTCCGCACCAGGGGCTTGGCCAGACGACAGCGTCCGAGCTGATTCATGAGCACAACAGTTCACAGCCGTTTCTCATTCAGAAATACTCAGTAGCCAGCATGAAGCTGGGCATGTAGATGGGGCTTTTGGTAATAACCGGACGACTATCTGCTATGAAGGCTCCAAGTAACAGGAACACCAGGCGCCCGAGACCCTCCAGCCCCTGTCCACTGGCCCACAGTGGGTGTCTCACAGAGCCGCACACCTGGAGGCCTGGCGCTTCACCTGCCTTCCTGAGCACATAAACCCATCCACGACCTGGAGGCGGGTGCGAGAGCTTCGCCCAAGTGGCCGGTGAGAACACTGCGATCCTGACCCCTGAACACCTGCTTGTCTAAGTAGCCATGGGACCCCAGGCAGATGAATTTCAAACTCTTGGCATCAGTCTCACCAGTAACATCCTCCCGGGGGTCTGATCAGTCTCCAGCGTTCCCTGACTCATTGCTTCCTGCCCAGTCAGGTGAGTCTCACCGGTCACTTGGGGGCGGAGATGCCAAGGGAAATACAACTGTCAGAAGCCGACCTGGAAAGGGGGTTCTTTCATAGGTCAGCTCGGAGAGGCTCTCGCACTTAGGCAGCCAGTCACACACGCATCTAGGTGGTGTAGTGACAACATTTTGAAGACGTGGGTAACATCCACATGGATTGATTTTGAGCAAAGGAGACTATGCTCTATTATGTGGGTGGGCCTCATTCAAGCAGTTGAAAGGCCTTAAAAGCAAGTGGGGGTTTCCTTGAGGAGGAAGAGTATCCTGCAAGACTTCGATGATGGCTCCCACCTGAGAGCCTCTGTCTGCTGTGGCTCACGGATTTCAGACCCAGCAGTGCCCTCCCAGCCACCTGAGCCAATCTCTTGAAACAGACCTTTTAATACATATTAATATATATGGTGACTCAGTGGTAAAGAATCTGCCTGCCAATGCACGAGACACAGGTTCAATCCCTGAATGGGGAAGATCCCCTGGAGAAGGAAGTGGCAACTCGTTTCAGTAGTCTTGCCTGGGAAATCCCATGGACGGAGGAGCCTGGTGGACTACAGCCCATGGGGTCACAAAAAGAGTCGGACATGACCTAGAGACTAATCAACAATGTAGATTATGTGTGTGTATTTCCTGTTGGTTCTGTTTCTCTAGAGAACACTGCTGATACACCAGGGCTCAAGAACCCTTCAGAGAAATGCATTTCTTGCTTTCACGTTCTTTCAGCAAATTGTTGCTATTCAGTCACCAAGTTGTGTCTGACTCTTTGCGACCCCATGGACTGCAGCACGCCAGGCTTCTCTGTCCTTCGCTTTCTCCTGGAGCTCACTCAAAGGCATGTTCATTGAGTCGGTGATGCCATCCAACCATCTCATCCTCTGTCATCCCTTTCTCCTCCTGCCTTCAGTCTTTCCAAACATCAGGGTCTTTTCCAATGAGTCAGCTGTTTGCATCAGGTGGCCAGAGTATTGGAGCTTCACCTTCAGCTTTGGCCCTTCCAATGAATACTCAGGGTTGATTTCCTTTAAGGATTGACTGGGTTGATCTCCTTGCAGTCCAAGGGACTGCAAATCTTTAGAAACAAATCAGGAGGACTTCAGTAATGGAGACTCATTTGCGGTTGCTCTTAAATATGTCCTATTCCTCACCAGGCTGCACACCCAGCCCGTTTCTCAGGCCAGACTTGGAATTCTTGGTCCACTCCATCTGCTCAGATTCCTAAAGGCAACCTGGATTCCATGATCCCAGACCTTGAATGCATGAGGTTCACTGGGCTATATATATATATTTTTAAACTTGACTGGTATCTATTTTACTGTTCTGAGCAGATGATGTTCTTTGTTTATGAGAGAAATTAGGCCAAATCCAACTTTTCCACAGATGGAGAAACCTGAATTATTTATCAGAGGATCATGAATTTGGTTCTGGCAAATGGCAGGGCCGAGGGTGGCTGATTTGTGTTTCATTGTTGGAACAGCTTGCTCCCAGCAGGTCCGGGGCAGTCTTGATGCAGAGCTGGCTCTGGGCAGGGACTGGTGGTGGAGACCTTCCCGTGGCTGTTTCTGCTGGGCTCCACTGATTCCCAGAGGCTGTGGGAGAGGCCCTGATGAGGGCTCTGGCCAGCCACTGGGATGCTCCAGCTTCACAGGGGTGCAGCAGGTGGGCCCAGGTGGGTCTTCTTCAATCAGAAAAGAGTGATGGAAATAGAGATGGTAGTAGTTACAATTTCCCTTCTGCCATCAGGCCATTCTTTCCTTTAAAATGGAACCATTTGGTGTGGGCACTGTGTCTGGCAGCTCAGCAATCAACTGGGAAGGCCTTGTCCTGGCTCCTGTTGGGTGTATTATCATGAAAGAGAGTGGGCTTTGCATTTATTGGAGAAGACCTCAGAACGCACCTGGGCCATCTTAGGAAACAATAGTAACTTGTGTTGACCCAGCCCTGATCATGGGTTGAGTGCTGTCAAGGCATTAGCTTATGAACCCTCAGAACAGCCCTGTGAGCCAGCTCCACAGACAACGCAGCCAGGGAGAGTCCAGGTGCTTGTCCAAGACCTCCCAGCCAGTGAGCCACAAGGCCCAGCTCCAGATCCCATGTGACAAGGATCTGGGGTTTCCTGGCACCAACCAAGGCCCAGAAAGCCCCCAACTTTAAGGCATTTGTAGATGATTGGGGAGATAGAGGAGGAAACAACTCAGCACCGTTCCCACTGCCCATGCTCACACCGACCATGACTCGCACCTCCCTGGTGCGGTAGCTTCCCCAGCCCTGTGAAGAGATGAGAACTTCACACCTCAAGCCTGGAGCTGCCTTGACCAGGGCCTTCGGTGCTCTGTGAGGGGGCGGAGCCAGGCCCCAGGTCTCCCTGCCTGCCCAGGTATGTCACTCCCTGGCAATGCTGCTGCTGCTGCTAAGTCGCTTCAGTCGTGTCCGACTCTGTGCGACCCCATAGATGGCAGCCCACCAGGCTCCTCTGTCCCTGGGATTCCCCAGGCAAGAACACTGGAGTGGGTTGCCGTTTCCTTCTCCAATGCATGAAAGTGAAAAGTGAAAGTGAAGTTGCTCAGTCGTGTCCGACTCTTTGAGACCCCATGGGCTGTAGCCTACCAGGCTCCTCCATCCATGGGATTTTCCAGGCAAGAGTACTGGAGCGGGGTGCCATTGCCTTCTCCACCCTGGACATGGCCTGGCCTTAAAACCTCACTGTGAGTGTTCCCAGGCTGCTGGGGGCCTGGGACAAATGCTTGCACCTCTCCAGGCCTCAGGCTTCAGGCAACTGAACTCCTGGGCTCTGGGCTTCCTTCCCTTTTTATTTGCAGGGTCACTTGAAAGGGGGCCAGTCCTGTCTCCTGATTTAGTGGGAATGAGCAAGGAGGCTGCCAAGGTGAGTCTTTAAGTGTTTGATTTGAACCATTTTAATGTGCATCAAGTTTGATTAGCATTGCCTTTCAGGTTGCCCACGTGGAGAAGAGGCATTTGAGCCCCTGACGCTTGCTCCTGCTTCTCAGCACTCCGTCCCCTCTAACTGCTTGGGATGGACATCTGGCTCCCCACCTCCAGCCAACCACTGCCTTTGGCTCCCACATCCTGCTGCCCCCTCCCTGACCCCTCTTGCCCTGTGGTCCCACGGGGTTGACATTCTCTCCTTGTGGCCTAAGCAGGAGCCCCCTTCCCAATCCTTGCCGCTCAGAAGTGGCAGGGGGGTGTGGGTTTGGCCTGGGGTGAGGGAAAAAGCTCTTTGTCCTTCTTTATTTCAGCAAAGAGCCAGGGTCTGGGTGGGGGAGAAGGCGAGGAGGAGAGACAATAAATAAGAAAGAAATCAAACTTCAAGTCAAAGGGAACTTCTAAAATTCAAAATGGTCTGCCTTCCTCCTCTATAGAACGCCCCCCACCATCCTCTCCAGTTCATTCCGCCCTGGGCACGGCCACGTGCTCCTTCTCTGGGCAGCTGTGTGCCCTTCCACCACCTACCAAGTTTAAGGTCCTTTCCAGGCCTAATTCAAGGGCCCCCTCTTCCAGCCCCCACCCCAACCTTGTCAGGACCTCCCTGCCTTCCACGAGCACCCAGACGTCCACCCCTCTTCCCATGGCTGGTGTGGCGTGGCATCTTTCGCCTCACCGGGCAGGCCCGCCAGCTCCAGGGCAGGGGGCCGGAGGGGTACCAGGAAGGGAAGGAGGCAGGCAGAGAAGGAGCAAGGGGAGAGAGACAGGGAGGGGAGGGGGAAAGGGTGGCAGAAATGGGGAGCCCAGAAAAGGAAGAGGAAGGTGAGAGAGGAGGGACGAGCCAGCCAGCCTCGCTCATTGCACTAGACACAGTCCCGGGACAGCCAGGGACTCAGGCCTGAGTCAGTAAGTTTCACCCACAATCTCTTAAGCATCTGTCAGGCCACCGCTTCCCCGCCCCCCCGCCGTGAAAGGAGCAGCCGCTGCGAAAGGGAGCCAGAGCGAAAGCCTCATTTAGCAAATGAGGGAAAAGCTTAAAAATACTGCAAGGAGTCACCCTCCAAGAAGGCGAGTCCACCTCCTCTCCTGCTGCTCTCTGCACCCCTCCCCCAGCCCAGCGAGGCCCAGGAGAGGGGCTGGGGACAAAGGGCCGGAGCGGAGGGCTGGCCAACAGTGCTCGCACGTGATGTGGTGTGACACGGGGACCACAGGGCTGTGCGTGAGCTGCTGGGGTGGCCTGCGTGGCTGGGCAGGCATGTGATGGTGCAGAGCCGGGAGGCCTGGCCCTGCCTGTGAGTGCAGCCCTCCAGGTGAGGGGCTTGAGACTGGGTGAGACCCGGCGGGGGAGGTGACCCACAAAGGTGGGGCTGGGGGGAAGGATGCTATCCTGTGTGTTTAAGGCTGGCAGAGGGGGCGGCACTGAGCAAAGTGTGAGTGACACGTGCCAGTGTTGCCATCAGTACACATTCAAACGATGTGTGATAGAACATTGTGTGAGACAGACGGACATCATAGCAGGGAAAGCAGCGCACAGATCTTCTGGGCTGCGACTGTCCTCAAGAAACAGGCCATAACCCCCTCTTTGGAGCTGGTCTTGGCTACAGGCTCCCCCAGATTTGGCCCCAATTCGCCCTTCCTGTTTCCCCCACCTCGGCTCTGGTGCCAATGGCTGGCCTTGCTGCGGCCTTGCCCCTGCCGTGAGGCCATCTGTCCAGGAAGCCAGGATGGTTCAGAGCCAACGTCTTCTCCTCGAGCGGGATCTTGACCGCTCATTCCATCGTCCGCTCCCAGGGCCTGGCCAGGCCTACCGGCCTCATCCCCCTCACCCCTACGGCAGCCCCACGACAGGTGCAGCTGACCAAGAGACAGTGACAACCGGGAGAGATCATGGCGCGTGCTCGGGGACAGTGGAGCAGACCCACCGTGCTCCTGCCCAGCTCCTGGCCAGTTCACTGTCAGCGGGAAGCAGAGGGTTCCCCCATGGGATGGGGCCTTCCCTGCTCTCTGGATCTCACCCCAGAGAGGAGGACGCTCCCTTTTCTGAATAAGTCACCTGGGATTCCTTTGAGCAGGGTGTCTCTGGAGTTGAGTTTTTTTGCGTGTGTGTTTTTTTTAGGTATTAATTCACTGACAAAGATGCTAGATGTGGTCTGGGGATGGGAATTGGGTAGGAGACTTGGAGAGCAGGGGCCGCAGCTTCGCTCCGTTGGAGTGTGTGCGCACAGCCAAGGGTCCTTGCACACTTGGGCTGTGCCTGCCCATCACCCAGCCCTCTCACCCCTCGCGCTCTGGTTCTCAGGGAGCTGGGCTTATGGAGGACTTGCCAGTGTCCCAGGAGGGCTCAGAGAACTAGGATGGAAGGTGTGTCCCTTGCAGCCAAGGCCAATGAGGAGATGCTAAGGGTGAAATCTGAGGTACATGGGAAGCCCCTGGCCTCCCAGCGTTTCCCCTGTGAGACCACCCTGGAGGCAGAGATACGGCCATCAGCACTTAATCTGGGGTTAATTCCCAGGAGGGCTCAGAGAACTAGGATGGAAGGTGTGTCCCTTGCAGCCAAGGCCAATGAGGAGATGCTAAGGGTGAAATCTGAGGTACATGGGAAGCCCCTGGCCTCCCAGCGTTTCCCCTGTGAGACCACCCTGGAGGCAGAGATACGGCCATCAGCACTTAATCTGGGGTTAAACATTGCCTATCTCAAGTCCTGTGCTGTGTTTAGTAGCTTAGTCGTGTCTGACTCTTTACAACCCCATGAACTGTAGCCCACCAGGCTCCTCTGTCTGTGTGGATTCTCCAGGCAAGAATACTACAGTGGGTTGCCATGTCCTCCTCCAGAGGATCTTCCAACCCAGGGATTGAACCCAGGTCTCCCGCATTGCAGGCGGATTTTTTACCCTCTGGGCCACCAGGGAAGCCCAAAATTACTGGAGTGGGTAACCTATCCTTTCTCCAGCGGACCTTCCCGACTCAGAAGTCAAGCCAGGGTCTCCTGCATTGCAGGCAGACTCTTCACCAGCTGCGCTACCGGGGAAGCCCTGTCTATCCCTCGCACTGTGCTTTCTTTTGCTTCAGTATTGCAGTACTTTTGCTCATTCTGCTCTACCCTCGGAAACGTCTTTTCTATTTGTCCCACTGAACACACCCTCCTTGTCCTGGCCCCAGCTCCTGAACCCGGCTCTTTGGCCCATGGGGATTCCTCCCTGCTCTTAGCTGGCTAGGCTGGTGTCTGAATGCAGGGCTCATACCTCCCCAGGTTGCTTCCTTTAGATCCTATGAACTGTTCCTCATGGGATTTGATTTCCAGGTACTTCCTTCACCTTACTCTCTGGTCATTTTCACTAACTGTTGGATGTCTCATCAATTTAGCATTGTCTAGAGGTCCCACAGCATTGGGTGTCCTGGTGGTGGTGGGGGGGGCGGGGTGGAGATTTCCTCACATGGGGGCCTGTTCCACGGAGACAATCCCTATCATTGGTTCAGTGGCTAAGTCGTGTTTGACTCTTTGTGACCTCGTGGATGGCAGCACTCCAGCTTCCCTGTCCTCCACTATCTCCCGGAGTTTGCTCAAACTCATGTCCATTGAGTCAGTGATGCCATCCNCCTCACATGGGGGCCTGTTCCACGGAGACAATCCCTATCATTGGTTCAGTGGCTAAGTCGTGTTTGACTCTTTGTGACCTCGTGGATGGCAGCACTCCAGCTTCCCTGTCCTCCACTATCTCCCGGAGTTTGCTCAAACTCATGTCCATTGAGTCAGTGATGCCATCCAACCATCTTATCCTCTGCTGCCCCCTTCTCCTCTTGCCCTCCATCTTCCCTAGCATCAGGGTCTTTTCCAGTGAGTTGGCTCTTCCCATCAAGTCGCCCAATGGTCTGCAGCCTCAGGACCAAGCTGCCCACTCTGGGACAGGCCCCCTCCTTTCTATGTGGCATGTACACCAGTTCTTGTGTCTACCCTGCCCAGGGTAGGGGCACTTCCTCGGGGTGAGGAGACCCAGAAGACCCTGAGAACGAAGATAGAGGGGTGTATCTCTTATGGGCAAAGCCAATGAGGCCCCTCTCTGTGTTCCTAAATGCAGAACAAGCCTTTCTCTTTACCACCATCATCTCATTCACCCATGAAACCAGGTGGAGAGCGTAACACTCGCTGGGTGGGTGGGGCTGGGGGGTGCTACGATTGCTTCTGGTTTTCAGAGCCTGTGGCTGTGCCCTCCCCTCTTAGAAGGGGCTGGAGGCCCCCTCTCCCCACCTGTTGAGGGAGGGGCCTGTGGCAGGGGTGAAGTCTGAGAGCAGACTGCCTGCATGAAGAGCGCTGTGAGCTGGGCTCCTGATTCTGGACCCCCGTCTGTCCCTGTCCTTCCCTTCACGTGTCCTTTCCATCATTTTAGTCAAGAGTGGGGTTGGGGAGGGGGCTGGTTGGCTCCTCTCCAGTCGGGAGTGGAAAAATCCATCACGCACCTAACATATATTTTAAAATAACTTACACGCAAAACACCCCCACGCTCCCATTTCTGTGTCTCAGATCTGATTATCTGCAGCTCTCTCTCTCTCTTTTTTAATAAAAAATTGCTATAAATCTTTTTGTCACAGGAGATATAAGACGCAGGTTTGCTGGAGAAACTGCCTTGCTGAGTTGTTTTGTAGATGGCTTGGAGCCCTGCTCTGTTTTTTTCCCCTCAACTTCCCTACAGCTCAAGCTGAATTTCAAAGAAGATGAGAGTAAAGGAGAGAGATCTCTGGTTGGCATTAAAGAGGGAGAAGAAGTCAGCAGGGCTGATGGCACCCATCCCTTCTCACTCCAGGAGTCCCACACATATTTCCACCACATCAGGTTTGGTCAGTGGGATCCACCACGTGATATAGGTCATTAAAATCACTCATTTCGTGTGTGTGTGTGTGTGTGTGTGTGTGTGTGTTAGCCACTAAGTCGTGTCTGATCTTTTTGTGACCCTATGACTGCAGCCCGCCAGGTTCCTCTGTCCGTGGAATTCTCTAGGCAAGAATACTGGAGTGGGTAACCGTTTCCTTCTCCAGGGGATCTTCCTGACCCGGGGATCAAACCTGTGTCTATTACATCTCCCACTTTGCAGGCAAATTGTTTACTGTCTGAGCCACAAGGAAAGCGCATCCTTTGCCTCCCACGTACGTCCCTATTTTCTGGCTAAGACTGACATCATGTGCTGTGGGCCCTTTGGGACTGGGAGGGAGGGGGGATGGGATATTGGGAAGCCTAATCCATGGGGCCACCAAGGACCTGAATCACAGACAATCCATAGATGGACAACTTGGAAGGTAGTTGTTTCCTGGGAAGTTGTCCCAGCACAGCTGACCCCTTTGTGAGCCCAGCCACAGAGCAGGTTGAAAGGAGAGAGTATTCCTGCCAATGCTCCCCTGGGGGTCAGGGTTGAAGGAAAGGGAACCCAGCAAAGCTGTCTGTGGAATGCGGCCCTCTGTGTGCAGGGCCCTCCAGGCCTTGTATTCGGCAGGTGCTCAGTGGGCTGAGGAGGCGAGGTGTAAGGTGTGTCTGTGAAAGAGAGGCCGGGAGAGGTCTCGTGGGGTGGGAGTGGGAAGGCGGTGAGCCAGGGAGTGGGGGGAGGGTGCGTATCTGGGGGCTGGTGAGAGAGACCAGTCTGAACAAAATGAACATCTGCTGCTGAGCCACCTTCCAGTTCATCTGTCCAGGCCAAGTAGGCCTCACGTGGATGCCCCTCAGGGAAGGAGCCTGGCTTAGGGAGAAGGACACAGATCTTTGGGTGGGTAGATCTACCACTCACTGTTCTGTGGATCTGGGCCGATTTCCTTACATCTTTGTGCCTCAGTTTCCTCACTGGCACAATGAGGATGATACTGTCTTCAGAGTTACTATGGGGATTAGAGGACCCTGTGAAGCTATCCCGGGCTTCCCCTGTGGCTCATCGGTAAAGAATCTGCCTGCAGTATATGAGCTGTAGGAGATGTGGGTTCAACCCCTGGGTCAGGAAGATCCCCTGGAGGAGGGAATGGCAACCCACTCCACTCTTCTTGCCTGAAGAATCCCATGGACAGAGGAGCCTGGCGGGCTATAGTTTATGGGGTTGCAACGAGTCGGACACGACTGAAGCAACTTCTCATGCACACAGGAGCTACCCCACAAACCTAAAACTGGGTGCAGAGGGGCTTGGCAGGTGCCCCGCCTCCAGCATCACTTCAGGGAGGGCGCTGCAGGGCATCTGCTCCAGGCCCCTCCAGGTCTTCTTGAAAACCAGGCTGGTTTTGCCAGTGCAGCAGGAGTGAGCAGGAACCAGCGCTGCCCAGCCGTTCCCCAGCCTGCCATCTCCCGGGCCGCTGCCAGAGAAGGCGTCTTTCATTTGTATTTAATAAAGTCCAGTAATGCGGCAGTGTGTGAATCACAGGGTAACCCACAAGAATGGATACCAGATAAATGTATATGGATGTGTGTGTCTATCTATATATATACATGTGTGCACAGGTTTATTGGGATTTTCAGGCCCACTACTGTTATTAATCTGATTCAAAGCCTGCAGGCTGGTTTAATATATTAAGTGAAATGGCAAGTCTTTATCCGTCTTTGCCTCCTTCTGCTTCCTACCTTCTGTCTGCTCTCCAGGACAACACCATGCATATGCCATATTAGATTCCATTTTGGTCCTGTTCTGATAAGCAGGAGATTAAATAATGAATGAGATTCCCATTAGCTGGATTTTTTTTTTGGGCATATTTCAGGCAACCTTTTCCTTTTTTAATCAAATCGGCTCCGTACCACAGAATATTTTTACATTGATTTGAAAGAAAAGGATTTTTAAAAAGACCCGGTTACACTGACATCACCATGTGTAGGAAACTTGGCCGGCAGAGTCATGGGCGAGGGGAAGGGGCTGGAGTGAAGCTGGAGTGCAGCAAGTGGGGTCTGGAAAAGACTCTGCTTCATCCACCTTCCCTCTTTGCCATCTCACTCCTTTCTTCTTCCTTTCCAGATTCTTCTGCTCTTAGACTGAGGAGCTGGAGGCAGGGGGGACACGTGGCTCCTTTGTTTTTGTTAGAAAGCAAGACTGTTCATTGGAATGTTATCCCATGCATGATAAGAACTATGTGTAAGTTCTAACTATGTGTAAGGCACCCATCCTTCTGGAAGCTTTCTTTGTTTAGCAGGGCCCACTGCTTTCCTCTTAGGAAGACCCTGAGGCTACCCTACCTTTCAGAGGCTATGCAAGGGACTCAGCGCCCCAATTCCCTCCCCCGACCCCCAGGTGCTTCTCATTAGCCCTGACTAAATGCATGTCCTTTGTGGAAGAACCAAGGCTTTTTTTTTTTTTTTTTTCTCTAGGAGGCAGATAGGAGAGGAGAAGGCCTGGCAGATCTGAAGACCTCATCACACATCACTGTTTGGTTCTTCCCATTTTCCAGACATGCAGGCAGAGTTCGGAAGGCCCAGGTTCCAGGCTCCTTTCCCTGGGGCCCAGCTGGGAATGCCTGGACTCCCATTTGTTGAGTTCCAACCATGTGGGAGGGGGTGTGGTAGGTGATGTAGGACTGTGCTTCTCCACAAACTTCAGGCAGGTGTAAACAGTATCCACTGAAGGGATGGAGGAGACCGGGGCTCAGCATACCCGGTCACTCATCCACAGGCCACAGCTGCTGATAAGCATGAGGGTCTGGACTCAGGCCGGGGTGCTCTCTCCCTGGCCCCAGGCTGGCTGCTGGTGTCCCGTGGTCTTCCTGACGCACAGTGTCCGTTGCTTCTGGCTCCAGGGCATGCGGGGTTGTCTCTGCCCCTTCCCCAGAGCTGGTCTCTGGGCTGTGTGCTCAGTCGCTTCAGTCAGGTCCAACTCTTTGCAACTCCATGGACTGTAGCCTGCCAGGCCCCTCTGTACGTGGGATTCTCCAGGCAAGAATACTGGAGTGGGTGGCCATGCTCTCCTCTGGCCTCTTGGCTATAGGGGACAAACTGAGGGGGTGAGATGAGCGGGCGGTAGCTGCAGTGGCCATAACCTAGTCCCAGTGGGCCCCTTGGGACAGCAGACGGGAGTGGTCTGAGGACTCGCCATGGGCCCCCTGCACCCTGGTCTGAGGACTCGCCATGGGCCCCTTGCACCCTGGTCTGAGGAATCACCATGGGCCTCCCTGCACGCTGGTCTGAGGAATCACCATGGGCCTCCCTGCACGCTGGTCTGAGGATTCACCATGGGCCCCCTGCACCCTGGTCTGAGGATTCACCATGGGCCCCCCTGCACCCTGGTCTGAGGATTCACCATGGGCCTCCCTGCACCCTGGTCTGTGGACTCGCCATGGGCCCCCTGCACCCTGGTCTGAGGAATCACCATGGGCCTCCCTGCACCCTGGTCTGAGGAATCACCATGGGCCCCCTGCACCCTGGTCTGAGGACTCGCCATGGGCCCCCTGCACCCTGGTCTGAGGACTCGCCATGGGCCCCCTGCACCCTGGTCTGAGGACTCGCCATGGGCCCCCTGCACCCTGGTCTGAGGACTCGCCATGGGCCCCCTGCACCCTGGTCTGAGGACTCGCCATGGGCCCCCTGCACCCTGGTCTGAGGACTCGCCATGGGCCCCCTGCACCCTGGTCTGAGGACTCGCCATGGGCCCCCTGCACCCTGGTCTGAGGACTCGCCATGGGCCCCCTGCACCCTGGTCTGAGGACTCGCCATGGGCCCCCTGCACCCTGGTCTGAGGACTCGCCATGGGCCCCCTGCACCCTGGTCTGAGGACTCGCCATGGGCCCCCTGCACCCTGGTCTGAGGACTCGCCATGGGCCCCCTGCACCCTGGTCTGAGGACTCGCCATGGGCCCCCTGCACCCTGGTCTGAGGACTCGCCATGGGCCCCCTGCACCCTGGTCTGAGGACTCGCCATGGGCCCCCTGCACCCTGGTCTGAGGACTCGCCATGGGCCCCCTGCACCCTGGTCTGAGGACTCGCCATGGGCCCCCTGCACCCTGGTCTGAGGACTCGCCATGGGCCCCCTGCACCCTGGTCTGAGGACTCGCCATGGGCCCCCTGCACCCTGGTCTGAGGACTCGCCATGGGCCCCCTGCACCCTGGTCTGAGGACTCGCCATGGGCCCCCTGCACCCTGGTCTGAGGACTCGCCATGGGCCCCCTGCACCCTGGTCTGAGGACTCGCCATGGGCCCCCTGCACCCTGGTCTGAGGACTCGCCATGGGCCCCCTGCACCCTGGTCTGAGGACTCGCCATGGGCCCCCTGCACCCTGGTCTGAGGACTCGCCATGGGCCCCCTGCACCCTGGTCTGAGGACTCGCCATGGGCCCCCTGCACCCTGGTCTGAGGACTCGCCATGGGCCCCCTGCACCCTGGTCTGAGGACTCGCCATGGGCCCCCTGCACCCTGGTCTGAGGACTCGCCATGGGCCCCCTGCACCCTGGTCTGAGGACTCGCCATGGGCCCCCTGCACCCTGGTCTGAGGACTCGCCATGGGCCCCCTGCACCCTGGTCTGAGGACTCGCCATGGGCCCCCTGCACCCTGGTCTGAGGACTCGCCATGGGCCCCCTGCACCCTGGTCTGAGGACTCGCCATGGGCCCCCTGCACCCTGGTCTGAGGACTCGCCATGGGCCCCCTGCACCCTGGTCTGAGGACTCGCCATGGGCCCCCTGCACCCTGGTCTGAGGACTCGCCATGGGCCCCCTGCACCCTGGTCTGAGGACTCGCCATGGGCCCCCTGCACCCTGGTCTGAGGACTCGCCATGGGCCCCCTGCACCCTGGTCTGAGGACTCGCCATGGGCCCCCTGCACCCTGGTCTGAGGACTCGCCATGGGCCCCCTGCACCCTGGTCTGAGGACTCGCCATGGGCCCCCTGCACCCTGGTCTGAGGACTCGCCATGGGCCCCCTGCACCCTGGTCTGAGGAATCGCCATGGGCCCCCTGCACCCTGGTCTGAGGAATCGCCATGGGCCCCCTGCACCCTGGTCTGAGGAATCGCCATGGGCCCCCTGCACCCTGGTCTGAGGAATCGCCATGGGCCCCCTGCACCCTGGTCTGAGGAATCGCCATGGGCCCCCTGCACCCTGGTCTGAGGAATCGCCATGGGCCCCCTGCACCCTGGTCTGAGGATTCGCCATGGCCCCCCCTGCACCCTGGTCTGAGGACTCGCCATGGGCCCCTTGCACCCTGGTCTGAGGAATCGCCATGGGCCCCCTGCACCCTGGTCTGAGGAATCACCATGGGCCCCCTGCACCCTGGTCTGAGGAATCACCATGGGCCCCCGGCACCCTGGTCTGAGGACTCGCCATGGGGCTGCCCTGCTCAGGACACACAGGTTGACTGTCAGTGAAGGCTTGGGAGGGGGCCTGGCTGACTCCTCCCAAGGTCATGAGGAGGAACCCGGAGCCTGACCTGCACACCTATATTCTGAGGAGTGTGTCTCTCCCCAGGGATTTCCCACACAAGCACTTTTCCATTTTCAGACATGACTGGACCGAACTCACAAAGCAGTTTCTGCTCCTCCGTCCTGAGAACCCAGGGCTGCTGGCTGATAAGAGGCAGGCGGTGGGATATGCTGGTTCCCACTGAGGGGCTAACTGGGGCCCACGGGCAATGCTCAGTCGGGAGGAATCGTGGGGGCTTCCTGGCCCCCTACGCGGATGCTTCCAGGCTGGGGCAGCTGGTCCCTGCATGGGAAGCCACCTGTGTGCCATGAGACACCCCTGCTCTATGCAAGCTCTGCCCACTCCTCCCTCCTACACCCCAGCCCATGATCAGGGCCAGGCAGACCCCACCCTACCAAGCCATCAAGGTTCAGAAAGCCTAGGGTGGGGGCTACATCTGGAAGGGGCTGGATGGCAGAGCGCAGGGGGTGTGGAGACAGAGTCTGGGCAGCGATGCCCTCCCAGTCTCCCGTTGGATTCCCAACAAGTGAACGGGGCTGTTCACTGCCGGCCGGTGACAGGCAGGAGGGACAGGGAGTGAGGATCTGCTGGGGGCGACAGACATAAGAGACACTGGGGGCCCACAGCTGAGACCCACCGCAGGGACACAGCTTCCATTTACAGATGTTCCTTGTGCTACCCTGTCCAGACCACCATCCCTCCCGGGCTCCCCCTGGGCAACCGAGACACACTGCTTCACGACCCTACATCTGCGGGGCATCAGGGCCATGCCCCCTGGCAGACTAAACTGCTCAGGCCGGTCCTGAAAGGCGTGGTGATTGGCTGTTAGCATTGGAGATGAGAAAGGCGTCGTGGTTGGCTGTTAGTATCCGAGGTGAGAAAGGCGTCATGGTTGGCTGTTAGTCCTGGAGATAAGAAAGGCTGTGGGAGGCAGAGGCGGCCTCGGGGACATTTTCAGGTGTTGACTGGCCAGGGGCTGCCCCTCCCTGTGAAGATGTGCATGAGATCCTTGGGAGAGTGTGGTGAGTAAAGGACAGAAGGAGGAGATAAGAGAAGGGAGCTGTGGACACCCCCCCCCCACCACCACCACCCCAGCCCGTGTCCCTGGCAGCACGGGCTTACACAATCCCTGGTCCGTGTTCCAGGTCCAATTAATCTTCGCTCTCCTCTGTCTCCTTCCTTCTCCTGCTCCTGAAGACGAGGGAAGGAGAGTGTGCCCTTTTGGCTGATGCCTCTGCTGAATTATTTGAGAGATGAGACTTTAAATGGATGTTTAAAGGGCCAGAGGCCCGGGCCTTCATGCCAGGGCACCCAAAGGTCTGAGCCTGCAGGGAGGTGTTCGGGCGGGGGGCAGCCCTGCCCTCTGCCCACTCCCTCACTGTGCTGCCGTCATCTCAGGCTGATGACCCGAGGATGGGGCCTGACATCACCCGTGTGCTTGGGGGACACATGTGGGCACCCTGCGTGGGTGTGAGCTGGTGGACACTTGTCTCAGCACACAGATCCGTACACAGTTTGGGCACACAGTTCTGTGGACACATTGGGGAGACATGGATGTGGCACATGAAGGCTCTGTGTGTGCCTGGCAGTGGTCTTTTGTGTGCACATGTGTAGGTGTGAATGCGTGAATCAGGGAGTATGAAAGTGTGTGAATGTTCACATCCCCGTATGTGAGCCAAGTGTGGAGGGTCTGGCAGGGGTTGGCCCCACAGCCTGGCAGAGTTGACCGGTGGGAGTGCCTTCTTCCTGAACTTCTGGCTCTATGACATCCAGAGACTTCAAGAGGGGCTGTGCTCCCAGAGACAGAAACCAAATTGCCCACACTTGAAGGAAAGAGTCTTGGGATTTCTTCTGAGTGCAGATAATCTAGAAGGGACAAAAGACTGTCCCCAGACTTGAGATCTGTGTGTGTCTGTGTGCATGTGAGAGTGTGAGTTTGGTACAAGCGGATCCCATGACAGCTACTGGTTCCTGGTCGTGTCTGTGTGTGTGTGTGTGTTTGTGTGTGTGTGTATGTGTGGAGAAGGAGGGGACGGGAGGGTCAGCTTTGCTCAAACCATCTCCAGGACACAAGGCTGTGGGGTAACTTGTCTGTGAAAGTGAAAGTGTAGATCTCTCAGTTGTGTCTGACTCTTTACGAGCCAATGGACTATACAATTCATGGAATTCTCTAGGCCAGAATACTGGAGTGGGTAGCCTTTCTCTTATCCAGGGGATCTTCCCAACTCAGGGACCAAACTCAGGTTTCCTGCATTGCAGGTGGATTCTTTACCAGCTGAGCCACCAGGGAAGCCGACTTGTCTGTAGGGGGTCACTTCTCTCTATTTTTCACACTAACCCCTCTGGTGGGGGAAAAACTTTGGGAGTTGACTGACACATAGGAGAAGTGAGATACGTGAAGTCCTACAGTGTTAGGTCCAGCAGATCGAAGGTCTCTGAAATCCGGGAGAACAGCCAGCACTGAGGCAGAGCTCTGCCCGTCTTATCCAGAAAGTGAAAGTGTTAGTCGCTCAGTTGTGTCCGACTCTTTGTGACCCTGTGGACCGTAGCCCACCAGGCTCCTCTGTCCATGGGATTCTCCAGGCAAGAATACTCGAGTGGGTAGCCANGAAGGTCTCTGAAATCCGGGAGAACAGCCAGCACTGAGGCAGAGCTCTGCCCGTCTTATCCAGAAAGTGAAAGTGTTAGTCGCTCAGTTGTGTCCGACTCTTTGTGACCCTGTGGACCGTAGCCCACCAGGCTCCTCTGTCCATGGGATTCTCCAGGCAAGAATACTCGAGTGGGTAGCCATTCCCTTCCAGGGTATCGTCCCAACCCAGGGATCAAACCCAGGTCCTCCTGTATTGCAGGCAGATTCTACACCATCTGAGCCACTAGGGAGTATCCAGAGGGGCAGCCAGATTTGGGACCAGGCTGGATGAGGGCTGGCAAGCCTCCCCACGTGCCTAGGTCACTGCCCTTGGGGGCGGGCTCAGCTGTTGACTGGCCCTTGCTCCCAGCCAGGGGCTCTGCCCAAGCTGCCTCTCCCAGCCACAGTTTTTCCATGTTCCAGGGGCCCAGTGCGGTGAGGGCGCCTCCTCCTCGTCTGCCTCCTTCAAGAAGCAAGTCCTGGCCACTCAGCACCCATTTCTTTGCTGTGTGTTGACTTTCCCCACTCACTCCCTCCTGTGTTTATGCTAGTGCTGAGTGATGTCCTACTCTTTGCAGCCCCATAGACTGTAGCCTGCTGGGCTACTCTGTCCATGGGATTTCTCAGGCAAGATTACTGGAGTAAGTAGCCATTTCCTCCTCCAGGGGATCTTTCCGAGTCTCCTGCATTGGCAGGCAGATTCCCTACCTTTGAGCCACTTGGGAAGGCACTCACTGATGTAACTACTGATCAGATTATGTCCTGCTGCCAGTCAGGTACTGGGAAATGAGAGAGGGTGAACTTCAATTCAATCTCACACATGTTCACCAAGCATTCATTGTGCACCTACTGGGGGTTAGGTGCTAAGAGTCCATCACTGGACAAGACAGATATGGTACCTCCTTCCACAGAATTTATAACCTACTGGAGATTGCTAAGTGTGTGGTTATAAACTGGAACGTCTGGTGCCATTTCTAATATGGGAGTAGGGGGATGGTTGGAGCACACAAAAGGTCTCCAGGCACCTAATCCCAGTCAGAGTGGAAGCTTCCCAGGTGGTGGCAAGGATAGCATTTTTCTTCTTGCTAACACTGCTACAGCCCTTATCCCAGATCTGTCTGGGTTTTCATAGCCTGGGGAAGGATGGATGGATCCCTAGATGGATGGATGGATGCATGGGTGGAAAGATGGATGGGTGGATGGGTGGGTGGATGTTGCTTCTGTCTCATTCTGATCTCTCAGCTCTGGAAGCATGGACTGCTCAACCAGGTCAGGACTCGGTGCCCAGTGCCAGCAGTGACACTCACTGCCTGCTCCCGGCTCTTCCCAGGGGGTGGGGGCTGGGCAAAGGTGCCTCCCCTCCCAGCCCAGGCTGTGCACACACATTATTGGCTTGCTCCTCAATCATGCCTTTTCCAGCTAGCCGCTCCTGTCACAGCACATCTTGTTAGCCCTGGAGGCTCAATGAAATGGAAATTCATGTTTAAATTTAAAAACAACATATTGACCCTGGGAGCCAGTGATGTCTACATTTTTAATAACTTACTCAGAGCGAAGGCTGGGATGAGCACGTGTGCTTCTTTGTGTCTGTGTGCCCCACGTGTGTGGACTTGTGTGTTGCGTGGGGGGCATCTCTGCATTTGTGTATATGGGTGTTGGTAGTGTTTTCACTTGTGTCGGTGAGCGTCTGTGTGAGTCAGCATTTGCTCTGGAGTGCTATGTTGTCTCACCGTGTGGTTACCGTTGTGTGAGGCTGTTGTGGGGTGTGTTGGAAAGGTTCGATTTGACTGGAACGTGTTGAGGTAGCTCAGAGAGCACTTCGCCCCTTCCATCTCTTGGCAGAATCAGCATCCATGCCTTGGGAGAAGTGCCTCCTTCCCACTCAAGCCCTGCAACCTTCCAGAGCCCCCTTCCTCAGGAGGCCCAGGATCTGGCCCAGTACCACCAGCTGTGTAGTTGAGCTAAGTGCCTGCACCCTCTGTACACCCTACAAAGGAGACCCTAGGTCACCTTTGCAGGGTAGGGGCCCACAGTAAGACCTCAGAAAGGCCTATCCTAGGGTCTGTTAGCTGTCATATTATGATTCCTGCTCTCCAATCCAGTCTGATCACTGTTATCCTGTTCCAAGCACACTCAGTGGTGGGTCACTGACACTTTTTCTGATTTCGAGCCTGATGCAGCAGAGGTGAACACCAACCCTAGATGTATGGCAGGGGCTCAGCAAACACTGGCTCACTGACTGAAAATAGTGTGTTGCCAGTTTCAAGCATCTTATTCCTTCACCCATCCGTCCATTCATCCACCTACCATGGGTTCATTTACATTTCTTTCCTTCTTACTGTATTCAAAGGTGTAGTCAAGCATTGTATTCCTTCATCCATTCATCCATCCACCTACTATAGGTTCATTTTGCATTTCTTTTCTTCTTACTATACTGAAAGGCAGCTTTGCCTCTTGAGATGTTTTTAGCCTACTAGTGAGGATGGTGTGTAGGGAAGAGCCGGATAAGAAAGAGCCAGGGTGCTCTGGGGAGGACTTGGAGGAAGAGAGCACGTGCAAGAAGTGGGAAGCGAGCATGTGCGAGAGGAGATTTCATGAGGGAGGCAGTGGGAGTGGAACTGAGTCCAGACTAGATTGGTCAGATGGGGAAGGAAGGGAAAAAGAAGGGGCCCTCTCTGGTTGGATGCATGGAAGCATGTTTTGGTAAGAACATTCACAAGTAGGGGGCAGCAGTGGAGAAAATTCAGCCCCACTACCCATCCATGGCCTACAGCACTTTCTTTCCCATCATCCTGCAGTTCTCTCATTGCCCTTAGTTCAAAAACAGAGAGGCACTATCATCTGTCTTTCAGAGATGGGCAACTTGGTCCAGGATGGTTGAGCATCTAGCCCAAAGCCACACAGCAAGTGTGGGACAAAGCGGGGTCCAAACCCAAGACTCTGGACCCAATGACCTGGAGTCTCCTTCTCAATGGTGAGACAAAGAACCCACCCAGGAAGTTTTAAAAGTCTTATTTTTTAACTTTAAGAGAAGTGGGAAAGGGTCTGTGAGCACTTTGTTTCTATTACCTATTGAAATTTGACATAATGCCTTGGCAGCTCCCCCTTAATATTCTGCTGTATATGGAGCCTGACGATTTCCACCATCGAATGTGACAGGTTGGGAAGATTAAAAAGAGGAGCTAAACTAGCAGCAGTTGGAGATGAGGAAAAGTAGCACATTTATGAATAATTTCAGCTGAATCCTCACAACACGACACTCCCTGGACAGAACACATTCATTATCTTATTCACCACGACTACTGCAATATTAGTGATTTGTTACCGAATCAATTATTAATTCATACAGGAGAACGAGGCTCTGTCACTTAACTCTTCTCTGGATGTTGGGCCCAGGGTGGGATAGGGAGGGGGAACCAGCCAGATTTAACCTTCATTCCTTGGTTTGGACTCTTCTAGAATGTGGAAGGACAGCTAAGGGTGGTGGCAAGTAAGTCTGATTAGAAGGAGCATCTCACACCCCTTGGAGCCGTTTCCTGAAACAACAGACATCCAATACAACGGAGCAGTGCAGAGCCCAGAGGTCTGTCAGGGCCAACTGAGGACATCCATCCATCCACCAATCCATCCACCCATCCATCCATCCACCCATTCATCCACCCACCCATTCATCTGTCCATCCACCCATCCATCCATCCACCCATTCATCCATCCATCCACCCATCCACACATCCATCCATCCATCCATCCATCCACCCATCCACCCATCCATCCATCCACCCATCTACCCATCCATCCACCCACCCATCCATCCATCTATCCATCTATCCATCCACACACACATCCATCCATCCACACATCCATCCATCCATCCACACACATCCATCCATCCATCCACACACACACCCATCCATCCACACATCCATCCATCCATCCACACACATCCATCCATCCACCCATCCACACATCCATCCATCCATCCANATAACCTCAGATATGCAGATGACACCACCCTTATGGCAGGAAGTGAAGAGGAGCTAAAAAGCCTCTTGATAAAAGTGAAAGAGGAGAGTGAGAAGTTGGCTTAAAGCTCAACATTCAGAAAATGAAGATCATGGCATCCGGTCCCATCACTTCATGGTCTGTTTAGAGACTATTTCGAATGAATATAGTTTTAATATCTGCAAAACTGAGGGAGCCCCTAAGAAAAAAAATAGATGAAGTGTATGGATTGGGTATTCACAGAAGAGAATATTTAACTAGGCTAGTGACCATAAAAAAAGGATGATTATCAATCTCATTAATAAAATGAGGGAAAAAGAGTGTAGTTTTTCTCACTTAAATCCTTCAGGTTGGCAGCTGTGAACATGTGGTAATTCCAAGTGAAAGTGTAGATGTGTGGAAAGAGAAAGCCTCATAACCTGCTTCTGAGAGACCAAACAAGTAGTCATTCTGGAGAGTAGTTCATAGAACTTAATGAAATTATGCATTTATATGGAATTCTTAAGTATTTATTCCAGATAATTTCTTGCACATGTCCGTAAATTCTAAAGCATGAAGGAAGTCAGTGCAGCCTTTTTGTATTTGTTGAGGAGTTAGTGATAACCCAAGTGTTTATCATTATGGAACACACAGATTAAACATAGTGGGTTTATAAACAAAGGGTATCAGCCAGGAAAAGCAGTGGAAGTATAAATGTTTACAGAAACTAGGGTTGATGTTCAAAACTGACTTTTGAGTAAAAATATAAAAACCAGTGTAATTACTGTAGCAAAATACCATTTGTACATTAAAACATCCCCCTTACACCAAAGAAACCTACATTTTGAGAGAATCCATGAATATACAAGGAAACAGATAAAGCACTTTAAAAGATATGATGTATGTGGAATAGGGAGAGATGGGCATTGTGATGAAAAATGAGGAGAAAAATACCGAAACAAAAGTGGGCTCTTGCAGTAATGACCATTTTACTGTTTCTTGAACAGAGAAGTGATTACGGTCAAAAAAAAAAAAAATATCCACAGAAGGAAAAAAAAATGCATTTAGGTTAATCATATGCCACCATTTTTATGTTGTGAGATGCCAGGCTTTTATTTTTGTATGGTTTCCCTATTCCACTTTATTCTTTCTTACACAGGTATAAAAGTACAATAGTGGAAATCTTTGGTTGAAATTCCTTGCCAGAATGAATTGTTCAAGTCCTACAAAAATCCATTGAAAAATAGTTAAAATGACCAACACACTGTCACCAAATACTAGTTGATTGGTGACTTATAGTCACTTTGTTTCAACTGCAGAGTTCTTAGGTCAATTTCTTTTACATGATAGGAGAGTATATATAATAGATGATTAACAGGGTATATTAAAAAATGATTGACTTCTTAAAATTTTATTTCACAAATTTTTCATTGCTAACACACTTAATATGTAAGACTAATCATAATATCCAATGTAATGTTCAATTTTCTTGAATTGAGTAAATTAAGAAAGTTATGTGAATGCTCTTTTAGAAGCAAGAGCTATAGCATCAACATGATAAGGACTCTGCTTTTTCTCTCTCTATGAAATTCTTATATAAAGATTGATATTCTCACTCAGGATGCCAGCTGTGTAAGTGGAGGGTGTAACATAATGTAAGCAAAAGGAAAGATAAAACCTTACTCAAATACATGAACTACACAAAGTAACCTCACAAGCAAAATTACCATCTGTTTCTGGGTTCAGCTAATGAGAGAACTTGTTCAATTGTACATCGGGTCAATCTGAAAATAATAAAACCAGGACTTCTATGAGTTAAAAAACGAGCTCCTCTAACCTCCCCTCCTCCATCTCTAGTTTCACTTGTTGAAAAACAAGGAAAACAAATAGACATGTGGCCACCCACACGGTTGTGTAAATTGGAGAAAAAAGTGAAAATAACGTGTGACAGAATGCCTGAAGGTTTCACTTAGTCCTTCACACATGGACTTAATCACTTTGGCAAATTCTCTTTCCCTCCCATATGAACTTCATAGACCATTTGTCAAATTAAAAGTGCCCTCTCTTCTCTCATGTTTTAAGAACTAGTGGCTCAGGGAAAAGCTAGGAAGTGATTTGGGAAACTGTGCCGTCATCTAGGAATTTTGCTGCTTTCAAAAAATAATCACTGGAAATGTGCCAAATACTGTAGATTTGTTAAAATTTCTTGAGAGCATCTTGTTGTGTGTGATGGTATGTGTGTGTGTGTGGGGGGGATAGGATGTGTGTGTGTGTGCACCTGTGCACACCTGTTATCTAAGTTTAAGCCATTTCTCAAGTTGTAAATGTTTAAATTCCATTGGATACATATACAGTATTAAGGCCAATCAATGTTTCATTGGGGTTTCACTTTTAGAGTTACTTCTAGGGGCTAACTGCTGTGGGAACTAATGATTAGAGCTAATGATCAAAATCATCTGATTGTATTCACCATGGAGAGTGACCTAATTCTACACCTACTTAAAACTTTTCCAGCAAGAGCACTTTACTTTTTAAAATTGGAAAATCATCAACTCTCTAGTGGAATGAAGACCTTTCTTTTCCTGAAACCCTGTACAATTCAAGTTTACATGGGAAGTATGAATAACTTGGCAGAGTAACAACTACTATAAGGGCTTATGCAGAGAAGAATTTCATAGATCTGCATTACACAGAGCTAGTCAACAAAAATCACTTGAGAGTCCATTGAATTCAGTAGATTCAAGGTCAACAGACAACTTGGCCTGTTCAAGGAGCTCCTGTGAGTGTTCTGGAATGTGTTCACCGTAGCCTTTATTTCCATCCTTCCTAATTCCCTTGCTTCATGTGTATCTGCTCCATTAATCCCATTTTTCTTGACATGCTTGCTATCTACAAGTTGGTATTTAGCAATAGACCCTCCACCAGTCAAAATACTTAATGTCATTGCTTCCCTGTATTTGTCAGTCTTGTAATTTAGAGGTTGGCAAATATTTTCTGTGAAGCGTCAGACTGTATTTTAGGCTTTGTGGGCCAGAGGACATTTCTTGCAGCAACTTAACTCTGCTGTTGTAATGTGAAGGCAGTTATACACAACGGGAAAGAACTAGTGTACCTGTGTTCAAAAAAACAAAAACTCTTTATTTATAAAGATAATGATTAGCTTGATTTTGCCCTTGGACTATAGTTTGCTGACCTCTGAACCATGACTCCTCAGAGCGGGAAGAGATAGCTCTTCTAAGTGTGAAGACAATTTGACAGTCTTTGAGTTGATGTGAATGCAGTCATCCCCCACCTGTTTTTTTCCCTTTGGCTGCATGGCATAGTGTGAAGAATATTGGCCTGGTGGAAGTCAAACCAGAAGCTCTGTGCTCTTGGGAAAATGACAACCTTTCAATCCTTTATTCTTTCTCCTTTGTAAAATGGAATAATGATAATATATACTTTAAAGATTTGTTATAAGATAAAATGAGAAAATGTATACAAAGGGAGCAGTATATTTAAGTCATATTTCAAGGTTTTATTTTTAGAAAGTGACTTCTGGATATAGTAAATGAACTCTACTGATACAAATTCCTTTATAAAATCTTTTGTAATCAATGACTTGTTGAGCCTTGTTATTGCAGATAATGACAGTTCAAGATTAAAATATAAGCAAAAGTGGGGGAGTAAAATGGAAGCTATGAGAGTAAATCAGAATCCTGATATTGAAAGATTCCAAAGGCCTTTAATCTGTTACATTTGTGCCATTTGTTACCTTATTACCTGGAAAATTGTTTTAAGTTATTGACAAAAGCTATGAACACTCGATGATGACTTTTTTACACAGTAGGTGAAAAAGAGATGAGATGGATATGAGGAAGAGAGGTTTTGAAGTGCTTCTCAACTGTACTGTAGAAGTGAGTCCTTTAGGTGAACAGTGTTCATCTAGAATCACAGTACTCTGATCTGAGCTTCTGATAAATTGCCTTGTCCCAGCAAGACTAGGGCATGAACTTTCTAACCTCTTAACTCAAGGCTAATATGTTTACCTCATCAATTTAGTTGAATGTGTTCATATTCCCTGAAGGAAATAGTTAAGAACAAATATTACTCTTTATGATCCCAAATGGAAATGGTATAAAATATGAATGTATTTTATAAGTAATTATATTCAATTTGGTTGACTTAATAATATGTATTGAGTTAAAACTATGTCTCTATTGCTGCTTTAGGGAAAGTCTAAGTGCTAAATTCAACATGTATTTTAAAAATTCTATCCTTGTGATGTAATTGTTTCACTGATAAGCCTTGATACAAGGATTTGACTGTAGTGCTAGACTGAATGCCTGAGATGATTTCACTGGACCGTTACACCATGATTAGTGCCAGACAGATCCCACAAAAGCTGAGGACATGTACTCTACTCTGTATATATGGAGGAGAAACTCCATTAATATTGGTAAATTTGAATTTATTCCTATAGTTGATTGCTTATTGTGAATACTAATACTTAGTGTGCATACATAATATATTATTTTTAAAGTTAGAATTCTATACAGTGTGTTTAGAGAGCTTCCAAATTTTTCTGAGCAATGGCAAAAGATAAGATTTACAATGATACACAAAGAAAATTTGGTGGTGATGCTATCTAAGAAAATTTTGGAGAGTGTACAGCAAATGTCCAAATAATCAAGCTCTTGTCTGCACCTTCTTGAGATTTTCAAGATGTCTGTGCTTTCCTGTAAAATATAAATTCTAGATTATTGAGTTTCCATTCAAATACCCTGCTTTGTATGTATGCCTTGTGTTTTATTATGTGTTTTCAAAAACATTTTCTCTTGATGAGTTTACTATATTATTCAGTCTCATGATTAAAATCATTCCATCCCTTTTAAAGAATATTGCAGCAATAAGCAAAACTTTGAAAAATTCCTTTTAAAATACAGATTTCAACATAAAAAAGATATATTCTTAATTCATAAATAGCATGTGATATACATTTTGAATGCACATCAGTATTTAAAACCATTTTTATATTAGGGTTCATCATTTATTGTCAGTTTAAAACAATTTGTAATGGTTAGTGTGTTCATAGTGACATATACTCTGGTGTAGTGTAAAAAGTGAAGATGATTTTTATGCTTTTGCTAAGTTAATTAAAAAAAAAGGATTCAATTTACAGTCCATAGCAGTTCTGCTCTGCAAGGAGAAAGATAAAGCTATAAGATTCTTGGATAATTTTCCCTTAGAACTACAGTCTGTCTTTTTAATTATATTTAGATTCTTAAACTTCTTTCAGTGCAACTGAGTGACACCAAAACTTTTAATTATAAATAGAAGATTTTAAAAAAAAATTGGGAAAAGCCTTATGGCTCCTTCATTCTTTCTTTGCTGCTCGTAATAATGTTTTTGTCTGTCTTCTTTTCATTATCCTACAAGCCTTCCTGTAACTGAATACTAAAACTGGAATTGTTGGCTGTTTTGGGGGAGTCCCATAACTTTCCTTGTGTGTACAGGCCCCATGAGGACAATGCTTGTCTTATTCCTCATCCGTGTTATTTCTGACCCAGCTCTTTGGTGAGGGGAAGAAGGAAAGCGTTGAAAAGTATGTTCCCTCCCCAACCTTTTAGGGAGAAAGATGTAGGGCTAGGATTTTCTCAAAGCAGATTTCATCAAATGCATGACTCTCCTTGAGCACTCTTTGGCTGGCAAGATGCAAATAACTCAGATTACTGAACTCCTACTGGAATACCAGAAATAGATAAATATGACCAAGCATTTCCAAATCCTTAGCCAGGCAATCAGAGGATATGACCGTAACACAATGGATACAGTGTGTTTTGCACATGATTTTAAAGCCCTAGACAACTGGACTTAAATTCTTCATAGGCAGTGTTTTTGCATTAAAAAGATCAGACAAGTTTTGGCTGGCTTATCCCTCAGAATGCTGGGATCAATTATTATTTGGGAATCAGCTGTTTATTTTTTTTCTGATCAGAAACATTGTGATGGAAGGAATTATTACATTGTCACATTGCTTTAAAAGCTGAGCTCCAGGCAGCCTTTGCTCATCCCTGGGATTCAGCCTGATCAGCAACGATGCAAGATCGACTTCTGATTCTTGCCATGAAACTTCTTCATCATCTGTGAAAGTGCAACTCCTAACCACTATTTTATGTTTTCAAAAGTTTGGGATAAATTTAGCTGACACACTGAATTCAGCAATACATTGAAAGCTTTCATGTTTTATTATTTTAAAAGAAAGAGCTCTCTGCACTGCAGCACACATTCACAGTGTTTCTAAGGAAGGTTTAACACAAGAATATTAACGTTTCATTACCAGGTATTTAGGGCTTCCCAGGTGATGCTAGTGGTAAAGAACCCACCTGCTAATGCAGGAGACACGAGACAGGAGTTTGATCCCTAGTTGGAGAAGATCTCCTGGAGGAAGGCACGGCAACCCACTCTAGTACTCTAGCCTGGAGAATCCCATGGACAGAGGAGCCTGGAGGGCTACAGTCCATAGGGTTGCAAAGAGTCGGACAGGATTGAAGCAGCTTAGCATACACACACACCAGATATTTAAGCTTTAACTCCATAACCAAAGTTCTTTGATTTTTAAAATTTATTTTACTAGCCAACATGATTGGTCAAAAGCAAAATGAAATTTCAAGGTGTGTTAGTTTTCTGATAATGCATATTAAAAGCATGTTTAAGTTACTCTCCTGCACTTTTATATATAGGCTACATATCCTCAGCTATTACCTTCACTCTAACAAATACATATGATCACAAACTGAGGAATTTTTAATTTACTTTAATAACTTCACTTGAGAATAAATGTAAATCTCATCTACTAAACAGGAAAATTTGGAAAACAGAGAATACCTTTTCTCTTTCTTCCTGTCAAAATACATGCCTCTAACTTAAACACATCCCACAAGATGCAGAGTATTTGTTGATAATATTTTGGAAGATTGTATAGTTTATATATGTTGTTTATAAATTAATATCTGTGTAAGTACCAAGAAATATGTACACAGCATTTATAGCAATTGCATGGAGTTAACTNTCCTGTCAAAATACATGCCTCTAACTTAAACACATCCCACAAGATGCAGAGTATTTGTTGATAATATTTTGGAAGATTGTATAGTTTATATATGTTGTTTATAAATTAATATCTGTGTAAGTACCAAGAAATATGTACACAGCATTTATAGCAATTGCATGGAGTTAACTATAGGTTTCTGAACTCATCTCAGACAGATTAGGTCTTCTAAATTTTTCCCAATGGGATTTATTTCTCTGTCTACAATGGTAATTCAGTAAATATTGTTATCTTATTATCTTATTAGCTACATACTAAATATGGTAAGTTTCATTGAAATTAATAACAGTGAACATTTGTGCAACTCTTTGGACCGCTCAGCTATTTTGAGGTAATTATTTGTTTTCAGTTCAGTTCAGTCACTCAGTCATGTCCAGCTCTTTGGGACCCCTATGGACTGCAGCACTCCAGGCCTCCCTGTCCATTACCAACACCCAGAGTTTACTCAAACTCATGTCCATTGAGTTAGTAATGCCTACCAACCATCTCATCCTCTGTTGTCCCCTGATCCTCCCACCTTCAATTTTCCCCAGCATCAGGATATTTTCAAATAAGTTAGTTCTTTGCATCAGGTGGCCAAAGTATTGCAGTCTCAGCTTCAGCATCAGTCCTTCCAATGAATATTCAGGACTGATTTCCTCTAGGATGGACTGGTTGGATCTCCTAGCAGTCCAAGGGACTCTCAAGAGTCTTCTCCAACACCACAGTTCAAAAGCATCAATTCTTCATTGCTCAGCTTTTTTATGGTCCAACTCTCACTTCCATACATGACTACTGGAAAAACTATAGCTTTGACTAGGTGGACCTTTGTAGCTTTTTTTCCAAGGAGCAAATGTCTTTTAATTTCATGGCTGCAGTCATCATCTGCAGTGATTTGGGAGCCCCCCAAAATAAAGTCTGTCACTGTTTCCATTGTTTCCCCATCTATTTGTCAGGAGGTGATGGGACCGGATGCCATGATCTGAGTTCTCTGAACATT
The DNA here is from genome assembly GCA_006410675.1 of Oreotragus oreotragus. NCBI lineage: Eukaryota > Metazoa > Chordata > Mammalia > Artiodactyla > Bovidae > Oreotragus > Oreotragus oreotragus. The sequence continues at coordinate 885,760 of SJYX01021803.1, read as the reverse complement.
GAGTTTTAAGCCAACTTTTTCACTCTCCTCTTTCAATCTGTCATCAAGAGGCTCTTTAGTTCTTCTTCACTTTCTGCCATAAGGGTGGTATCATCTGCATATCTGAGGTTATTAATATTTCTCCCAGCAGTCTTGAGTCCAGCTTGTGCTTCATCCAGCCTGGCATTTCTCATCATGTTCTCTGTACATAAGTTAAAAAAGCAAGGTGGAAATATACAGCCTTGATGTACTCCTTTCCCAATTTGAAACCAGTCTGTTTTTCCATGTCTGGTTCTAACTGTTGCTTCTTGACCTGCATACAGATTTCTCAGGAAGCAGGTGAGGTGGTCTGGTATTCCCATCTCTTTAAGTATTTCCACAGTTTGTTGTGATCCACACAGTCAAAGGCATTGGCATAGTCAATAAAGCAGAAGTATTTGTTTTATTATACAGTAATTCTATGAGAGAGAAGCTAATATTTCCTGAGCTTTTTACAGACCCTACCACTGAGTCAGGGGAATAGTAGAACCTTGCTTGAAGCTTCACAGCTACCTTGAATAGAGTGATGGAGCAGAACATGAGCTGATCTGAATAGCTGGTGTTCTTCAACACCACTCTGAGATTTGGGGAATATGCTCTCTTTTTTACTTTTAAATGCTCAGAGAATGGAAGCAGGAATATCCCCTCACCCCATCCTTTTGGAGTACATAGTGCACAGGTAATAGCCAAATATCCAAATAAACAAAAGTGTGGTGTGCGTTAAAATAAAAATACCTACCAGTTTCAAATTAAATTATTTTTAAAAATTTATTGAGATTTTTATTAAAAATTAAAAATAAAAAGTCAATAAAAATATACATATAAATGTCCACAGGAGGCCAGAATAGGGAGAAGTGCATTTGCCTGGTGGAGCTAGGGAAAGTATCCTAAGGGAAGTAATGTTCATGTTTGAATCTTAAAAGAACAGTAGGAAATTTCTGGCTGAAAGTGTTGGGAGAATCCCAGAGATGAGTAAACAGAATGTGAGGAGGCTGGCAGGTATAAATTTCAGTAAAGCATTTTACTTGAACAGGAAGTTGAGTTGCATCATCTTTCCCTGTCAGCTTGGTGGTCTGAAGTTTAATACCAGCTTATTTGAGTGAGTGAGTGAAGTCGCTCAGTCATGTCTGACTCTTTGTGACCCCTTGGACTAGCCCACCAGGCTCCTCTGTCCATGGGATTTTCCCAGGCAAGAATACTGGAGTGGATTGCCATTTTCTTCTCCAGGGGATCTTCCCGACCCAGGGATTGAACCCAGGTCTCCCACATTGCAGGCAGACGCTTTAACCTCTGAGCCACCAGGGAAGCCAGCTTATTTATAGAGTTATAATTCCTTTTTCTGTTTAAACACAGTATCACTGCCAGAAATTAGTGAATAAAATATTTAGGTTAAAAGAAACATATATAATTATTTGTTATTTGGGTACTACTTGTTTATAATTTCTCCCACATTAGATTAAGTTTGCTGATCTAAGGAGGTCAATATCTGATTTTCTAATCAAGATTAAAAATTATAATTCCTTTTTCTGTTTAAACACAGTATCACTGCCAGAAATTAGTGAATAAAATATTTAGCTTAAAAGAAACATATATAATTATTTGTTATTTGGGTACTACTTGTTTATAATTTCTCCCACATTAGATTAAGTTTGCTGATCTAAGGAGGTCAATATCTGATTTTCTAATCAAGATTAAAAGAAATTTTATGAATTTATGGTGGATTGCAAGTATTTCAGTTGGAGAATAAACCATTTCTATTAGAAATAGAAACACTGACAATGCTATGAAATGACTGAATTTAAGCTTCATGAGGACAGGAATCTTTGTCCATTGCTATATCCTCAGCAGTAAGATATTCCTGGCAAATTATGGGCACATCACAAATATTTGTTGAATGATTTTGAGTGAAATAGCAACTAGCAAAGCATACAGAAACAACCAATACAAAAACATAGCCATTAGGAGTAATTTAGAATAATTGGTGGCAAAAATAGCTAGGTGTATGAAATAGTGTATAACAGGTGTTGCTCTGAATGAAGATCCTGAAAAGTTAAATCATCCTGAATACTTTTTAAAATACTTTTTTTTTAGAAAAAAATAAAAAAAGAGTAGAATAAAAAGAATCAATGATCAAAGTGATAAACTTCTCTTTCAGAAAATTTGCTTTTGTTGAATATATTCTAATAATGTTAATAAATCAAGCATTACTGTAATCTAATAATTTTATTTAAATATGTGCTACCTTAAATACACAATAACTACTATGTTGCTTCATCTTAAATGGGCAAATTTGAAGTTAACTTCTATTGAAAACAACTTATATAATAATGACAATTAATTAAAATCACAAAATAGTTGAGAATTTTGTTTCAGAGTTTAATAGTTTCAATGATTGTTGGGTTTAGTCATTTAAAGAGAGTGAAAGTACCGATTTCTTTGATTCATTTTAAATGATTAAATATGAGTTTCTCTTTTTTCCTAAATTGAAACATAGGTAATTCAGCTGATTATGTCGAGGTACTGCTGGTAAGATTTCCCCATGTATTGTTGCTCTTTTTTGCTCTTGTAACACTCTTTGGAAGGAAGACATACGTGAAGGCCACACTTCAAGAATGAAGTTATGTTCCACCTCCCTGAGGGTAAAGTGTCTGCATACATTATTTGGAATTCTTCTGCATGGGATATTTGCCTATTTGCTCCAGCTCAGTTGGTAGAGAATCTGCCGGCAATGCAGGAGAGCCTGGTTCGATTCCTGGGTTGGGAAGGTCTGCTGGAGAAAGGATAGGCTACCCACTCCAGTATTCTTGGGCTTCCCTTGTGGTTCAGCTTTATTTTATACTTGGGTTATAATTCAATACTACTTTATTTTGCTGCTCAAATTGTTGCCAATTTGGCCATTGGGATCTCTTTCAATTGACTCTTGGGTCCCTTTGACATATCCAATTATCTTATTTTTGTTTGAGTACTTCCTTATCTTTTGGCACTGCATCTTGCTCCAGGTTCATGTTATATATTTCTGATTCCTAGAATCAGTCATTTCTCCAGGTATCCTTTGTTGTTTTCATTAGAAAATTGTATTGGAAACCAATATCTAAGCACCAGATGTGCTTGTTTTTACTGAGGCATGACTGGCTCTGTTTGCTTTTAGCTGACAAAATAAGTAAATGTATGAGTATATTAATCCATATATAAGCATAAATCCATTATTATTTCTATATATAACCCTCTAGTTATTTTATGCTGAATATCAGTTTGTATTGATATCTCCATCTCTGCTGCTGCTGCTAAATCACTTCAGTCGTGTCTGACTCTTTGCAACCCCATAGATGGCAGCCCACCAGGCTCCCCCGTCCCTGGGATTCTCCAGGCAAGAGTACTGGAGTGGGTTGCCATTTCCTTCTCCAATGCATGAAAGTGAAATGTGAAAGTGAAGTCGCTCAGTTGTGTCTGATGCTCAGCGACCCCATGGACTGCAGCCTTCCAGGCTCCTCCGTCCAGGGGTTTTCCAGGCAAGAGTACTGGAGTGGGGTGCCATTGCCTTCTCCATCTCTAATTCTAATTGAATTATCACTTGTATCTTTCTAGCCTCCTCCTCTTGATTCTCTGTGACCTTCCACTCCAGCAGTGAGAAAACTGGCTCCTATCATCTCCCTCCACTTATTTAATTATTCAGTTCCAGATACATATGTAGTAGTTTTTGAATTGATAGCCNCTTCCAGGCTCCTCCGTCCAGGGGTTTTCCAGGCAAGAGTACTGGAGTGGGGTGCCATTGCCTTCTCCATCTCTAATTCTAATTGAATTATCACTTGTATCTTTCTAGCCTCCTCCTCTTGATTCTCTGTGACCTTCCACTCCAGCAGTGAGAAAACTGGCTCCTATCATCTCCCTCCACTTATTTAATTATTCAGTTCCAGATACATATGTAGTAGTTTTTGAATTGATAGCCAATACCTCCAAGGGAAACAACTTTATAATGCTATGTGCAGTGCCTTATGCTTTTAGTCTTGCAGATTCCACATACTTCCAGTACTTGAGTCAGCAGTTTTCCTCCATCTCATTAGGAAGGTTGATTAATACATTTGTAATATAGATAGATTCTTTTGTCACATTATGCAACCCATCCAGGGATCTCCTGACCTCCTAAATCTTTTTTTTTTTAAACTGTGTGCATGAAGTGTCCCCCTGCGCTACTGGTGTCATATACCTGCCATTATAATATCATGCAGGATAGATTCACTGACTTAAAAATTACTTGTGTGTCATCTAACTTTCCTCTCTCTTCCCCACCATCTCTGACAATCCATTGTTGAAAACTGATTTTTATTGGCCAGATAAACCATTTTAATACTTAAGAACTTATACAACAGTGACTGAATGTGCTAGCCTAGGGAGTACTATTGGCTGTTTCCTTATTTGATTCATTATTATTTAATCCATCATAAGTCTTCTTATACTATTTTTAAAAAGAATTCTGAGATCTGACATTTCTGAGTTCATAAAATTAGTTTCTCTAATTTTCTTGGGATGAATCAGCAATCACAAATTGTATATTCCTGGATAGACCCTATATTCTGTTGAGTAAGCTCTGTCTGGAAACACCTTGGGACATTAAGAACTTTGCTTTTTAGTGACTCACATAATACAATACTTTTCATATTACCCATTTATAGTGAATCAACTATGATGTTATAGTAAAAAGAGATTTCCCTTATGTGTGACTAATTTTAATTAGAATAGCCAGCGATGGAGCTGGCTCACTCAGTTGTACTATGTGATAAATGGTCTCTTAGTTATGTCATGAAATTTTGGTTTTTATTAAAAATTTCAACTGTGGCATACACATACACTGGACACTCTAGTTGTCTCTCCAATTCTGTATGCTCAGTGTTCCGTTGTGTCTGACTCTTTGAGGCTTAATGGACAGTAGCCCTCCAGGCTCCTCTGTCCATGGAATTCTCCAGGCAAGAATACGAGAGTGTGTAGCCATTTCTTCAGGGGATCTTCCTGACCCAGGGATCTAACCTGGGTCTCAGCGCAGGCAAGTTCTTTATCATTTGAGTCACCAGGGAAGCCCCTCTTCCCTGGTATAGCAGCCATGTAATTTACTAGGAATTAATGCCATCTCAAATTCTACTGGTGAATCTTGACTTGTAACAAAGACTGCAGCCAGCTAGCACATAGCATTCTCTTGGCCACAGGATTTAGCACAGTGGTAATCAGGGTAACACTGAGAACTTTTTTAGATGGTTATGGGATATATCCCTTCTCTCTGTCTCTTGGATGTGAAGGTTGAAGGATGGTTCCAGTCATTGATGATATCCATATTATGACCCTGAGTCAAGCCAACCTGAAGATATGGCTCATGTAAGAAGGCTGAGGTCAGAAATGTCAGAGACGTAGAGCTAGAATCTTTTTCTCATTCTACCTGAAATCTACTTCAGGACATTTTGGTAATATGCTGGAGTAAACACCCTAATATGATTAAGTTACTTTATGTTTTCTGTTATTAACAATTCAAAGTACTCAAACTGATAAGCATAATTGGGAAAAATTAGGTAGCTTAACATTCTAGTATATCTACTCTGACCCTCCTTTGTCAGTTCTTCCCTTTCTCAACTCTTTCTGGTCCCATATTTTTGTAGATTACTTTTTTATATCACATCTAGACAATCTGCTTAAAATGTGAAATTATTTTCATGAATTAACGTTTTCCAAGGGCTCTAAAAGCATATAGTTCAGGCATAAAATGAAATAAATAGCAACAAAATAAAGGTTTAAAATAATATACTTATATGATTCTTATGATTTTTCTTTATTATAATTATTTAACATCTCCTGGACATATAGCTAGTTTCTACTCTGCACTTAATATGATAATTAAGAACTTCAGATATTTGATATGCATTTTAAATTGAGTAATATAGATAGATATAGTTTCATTATATACTATTAAGTCTAGTAGTGCAACTAAGTTGTTCTTGAATATTTGGTTTTGGTCAGTTTTATAAGTGGATAAGTATTTATCCTCTTGTTTTTATAACCCCTCCCCTCAACTGCTTCATAGTAGACTAATATTAATCAAAAACTTTTTTTTCTTTTTCCTTCGGTTAATTTTATTATTTTTTTTTCTGGTTTTAACATTTTATTTATTATTATTATTTTTTTACTTTATTTTACTTTACAATACTCTGTTGGTTTTGCCATACATCAACATGTTACTGTGTGTCAAGGACTTTATTTCAGTTTAAACTCTTCTAATTGCCTTAATAGGCAGTTCATTTTGCAGATTAGACAACTGTGATTCGGATAGATTTGTCTCCTACTAAATATCACAGAGCTACTATGTAGCTCCAGGTGTGCTTGAACATAGGCATGTCTGCCTCTAGAGTCACTTAGTTTATTCATTGAATTACGATATCTCACATCCTTTGTCTTTTTCCCTCAGTGCCTGCCCACTATATATAAGAGCAATAGTGTTTTAATCAGCCTTTGTGAGAGAAGAAGGGAGGAAAATGAGATAAGGGAAAGGAGGAATAAAGCTCTCTTGTGGCCAAATTCACTACCGGAGCAGATGAAATCAATTCCGGAAATTCTAAAGAAAAAGCATATGTGGTAGAGAGCAGAATGTACGTGTTGAAAATGGCTTCCCCAACTTTCTATAGTGATAACATGGATTATAGATGAATCCTCATACTTCTGAGGAACTCTGATAGTGTGGAACCTACTTGTGGAGGTATGATTCTAAAGGAATTCCACATGTTCTTTTAAGACTCAAATTTATTTATGTTTCCTTCCCCCCCTCCCCCACTCCCCTGTAGTCAGGGAGAGGGGGATGTGAGTGGCACATCATTTTTAGCCTTCTACAACATGGCCCATATGGAACTCTTTTTGTTTGACAATTCTTTTGATGCTAAATTGGTAATGATTAATCTCTTTTAAATTAGATGTATTATTGCATCTTGCTGTCAAAGCCCTTTATTTTAACTTTTTAAAACTTTTTTCACTTTTAAAAATTTTCAGTGACTTAAAACTTACAATGATTAGAAGACACTGAATTTTTCACTTTTTTAAAGTAAAAATTTATTAAGTAAAACCATTTTTCAGCCCTGCTATGTGTATATATCCTCAGTCGTTTGATCATGTCTGACTCTTCACCATCCCATAGACTGTAGTTCACCAGACTCCTCTGTCCATGAAAATTTCCAGGCAAGAATACTAGAATGGGTTGCCATTTCCTACTCTGGGGATCTTCCCAACTCAGGGATTGAACGTACTTGTGCAAAAGTCTCTTGTGTCTCCTGCACTTGCAGGCAGATTCTTTACCAGTAGCACCACCTGGGAAGCCCTGCTGATAACAATTAAATAAATGAACATAATATATTTTAATTATTACACCAGGCTTAGTAACTCCTCTGAAGACATCATAGTAAAATTTCCCTTAGGGCAAAAAAACGCTGAGTTATGTTGTAAGACAGGAGGACATTTCACCTTTACCTGAAAAATGGAATGTATTATAGGATAGATTCAGTTATGAAAGACTGTTGAACTCAAGTGCTGTAATTTATTATACCTTTAGAAAGCTCTGAGTAGTAATGAATAGTAAATAGACTTTTCTATAGTTTGATAAAAGGGAAGTGATTTTTGAAATGTTTCTGTTCATTCCAATCAAATAAAATTTTAATTTAATTTTCAAGCTGATCACTCCAAACATCTGAATAAATATAAACATAATAAGAACTATGTGTTGTCATCCCTCGGTATCCACAAGAGATTGGTTCCAGGACACCTTGCAGATACCGAAATCTATAGATGCTCAAGTCCCTTATATAAAATGGCCTAGAACAGTTGGTCTTCTGTAAGGACAGATATTGAGGGCTGATAGTATTAGGTATTTAAGTTTAATAACTTCCTCCTTCAAATGGACTAATTTTCCTAATTGATTCAATTAGCTAAAAAGCGGAAATCTCCCTTTCAGTCTCTTTAGGTATACTTGAAATTTTTCCATGGAAATGTCTTCAGAGGAGTAATTTGGTTGGACATAAGTGTGTTGGAGTTGGAATCACTGGGTAGGTAATCTCTTTTTGAAGATACCTGTTCTTTGCAAACCAAGGGAAAATAACTTTCCCTTTGGAGTTCTTTTTTCACAATGGATCTCTAAAGTTCCACAAATTAGCCCTATCTTGCTTTATTTGTGCTGTATAGCAAAAATGAAAAAATAATTATCAATTTTCTGTCCTTAAAAAATTATTAATGACTTCCACTAGAAGATTCTGATAACTATTTGAAGAGTATGGCGATAATATACACGTCACATAGTAAAGATGAAGTTGTCGACTAAGACACAGTACTACTTTTATGGCCTTGGTTTATACTTAGTGGCCTTCTTGTTACTGAAGAAGCCTGAATAACATAAAGTTGGAATTTAATATTATCTTAATTAACTGAAATGAGAGTGATAGTTTACTATTCATGCTATTTTTGGCATATATACTATACAAATATTAAGTATTTTTAGTTTTAAGGAGATAGAAAAACTAAAATTTTACAAACTTCTAAAGTTTAACTGTTTCTCTTCCAGATTATTGGGCCATTTCCCTTCCTTGTGGATTGATCCCTTAGTCTTTCTAATAAATTCTGTGTCAGTTTTAAACTANTCTAGATGTGTATAAGAGACAGCTATACAAATATTAAGTATTTTTAGTTTTAAGGAGATAGAAAAACTAAAATTTTACAAACTTCTAAAGTTTAACTGCTTCTCTTCCAGATTATTGGGCCATTTCCCTTCCTTGTGGATTGATCCCTTAGTCTTTCTAATAAATTCTGTGTCAGTTTTAAACTAGTTTTAAACTGAAGCCTCTGTATAATTTGTATCATCAAAATGTGTCTAGAAAGGTTTTAGTGGTCAGTTTGTTCTGTAAATTTACCTTAGCAGTGTTTGGAGTTTTTAATTAGATGTTTTTATTTATGTACACATATATAATGTGTGTATTTGCAGTTATAAATTACACCACTCATGTGATCATCGTATCCATCATAGAAATATCAAAGTGTGATTAATCATATCCATTTAAAGTTATTTAGTTCAGTTCAGTTCAGTTGCTCAGTCGTGTCCGACTCCTTGTGACCCCATGAACCACAGTGCGCCAGGCCTCCCTGTCCATCACCAGCTCCAGAGTCCACCCAAACCCATGTCCATCGAGTCAGTGATGCCATCCAACCATCTCATCCTCT
>SJYX01021803.1:848388-868143 GCA_006410675.1 Oreotragus oreotragus | reverse complement strand
AAGGCTTTGGCATAGTCAGTAAAGCAGAAATAGATGTTTTTCTGGAAGTCTCTTGCTTTTTTGATGATCCAGTGGCTGTTGGCAATTTGATCTCTGGTTCCTCTGCCTTTTCTTAAACCAGCTTGAACATCTGGGAGTTCACGGTTCACATATTGCTGAAGCCTGGCTTGGAGAATTTTGAGCCTTCCTTTACTAGCGTGTGAGATGAGTGCAATTGTGTGGTAGTTTGAACATTCTTTAGCATTGCCTTTCTTTGGGATTGGAATGAAAACTGATCTTTTCCAGTCATGTGGCCGCTGTTGAGTTATCCAAATCTGCTGGCATATCGAGTGCAGCACTTTCACAGCATCATCTTCCAGGATTTGAAACAGCTCCACTGGGATTCCATCACTTCCACTAGCTTTGCTCGTAGTGATGCTTCGTAAGGCCCACTTGAGTTCACATTCCAGGATGTCTGGCTCCAGGTGAGTGATAACACCATTGTGATTTTCTTGGTTGTGAAGATCTTTTTTGTACAGTTCTGTGTATTCTTGCCATCTTCTGCTTCTGTTAGGTCAATACCATTTCTGTCCTTTATCGAGCCCATCTCTGCATGAGATGTTCCCATGGTATCTCTAATTTTCTTGAAGAGATCTTTCCCATTCTGTTGTTTTCCTCTATTTCTTTGCATTGATCACTGAGGCAGGCTTTCTTATCTCTCCTAACACCATACACAAAGATAAACTCCAAGTGGATTTAAGACCTAAATGTAAGACTAGAAACTATAAAACTCTTAGAGGAAAACTATAAGCAAGGTGAAAAGACAACCCTCAGAATGGGAGAAAATAATAGCAAATGAAACAACTGACAAAGGATTAATTTCTAAAATATACAAGCAGCTTATGGAACTTAATGCCATAAAAACAAACAATCCAATCAAAAAATGGGAAAAAGACCTAAACAGACATTTCTCCAAAGAAGACATACAGATGGCTAACAAACCCATGAAAAGATGCTCAACATTGCTCATTATTTGAGAAATGCAAATCAAAACCACCATGAGCTATCACCTCACACCAGTCAGAATGGCCATCATCAGAAAGGTTACAAACAATAAATGCTGAAGATGCATGGAGAAATGGAATGCTCTTGCACTGTTGGTGGAAATGTAAACTGATACAGCCACTATGGAAGATGGTATGGAGATTCCTTAAAAATCTAGGAATAAAACCACCATATGACACAGCAATCCCACTCCTAGTTACATACGCTGCTGCTGCCTCTGCTGCTGCTAAGTCGCTTCAGTTGTGTCCGACTCTGTGTGACCCCATAAACACCAGCCCACAGGCTCTGCTGTCCCTGGGATTCTCCAGGCAAGAATACTGGAGTGGGCTGCCATTTCCTTCTCCAATGCATGAAAGTGAAAAGTGAAAGTGAAGTCCCTCAATAGTGTCTGACTCTTAGCGACCCCATGGATGCAGCCCACCAGGCTCCTCCGTCCGTGGGATTTTCCAGGCAAGAGTACTGGAGTGGGTTGCCACTGCCTTCTTTGCATATACCCTGAGGAAACCAAAATTGAAAAAGACACATGTATCCCATTGTTTATTGTAGCACTATTAACAATAGCTAGAACATGGAAGCAACCTAAATGTTCTTTGACAGATGAATAGATAAAGAAATTGTGGTACATATACACAATGAAATATACTCAGCTATAATTCCAGGCAAGAGTACTGGAGTGGGTTGCCACTGCCTTCTTTGCATATACCCTGAGGAAACCAAAATTGAAAAAGACACATGTATCCCATTGTTTATTGTAGCACTATTAACAATAGCTAGAACATGGAAGCAACCTAAATGTTCTTTGACAGATGAATAGATAAAGAAATTGTGGTACATATACACAATGAAATATACTCAGCTATAAAAAAGAATGCATTTGAGTCAGTTCTGATGAGGTGGATGAACCTAGAACCTATTATACAGAGTGAAGTGACTCAGAAAGAGAAAGATAAATATTGTATTCTAATGCATATATACTGAATCTAGAAAAATAGTACTATTTACAGGGCAGCTATGGAGAAACAGATGTAGAGAATAGAATTATGGACTTGGGGAGAGGGAAGGAGAGGGTGAAATGTATGGAAAGAGTAACATGGAAACTTACATTACATTATGTAAAATAGATAGCCAACAGGAATTTGTTGTATGGCTCAGGAAACTCAAACAGGGCCTCTGTATCAACCTAGAGGGTTGTGATGGGGAAGAAGATGGGAGGGAGGTTCAAAAGGGAGGGGATATATGTATGCCTATGGTGAATTCATGTTGAGGTTGGACAGAAAACAACAAAATTCTGTAAAGTAGTTATCCTTCAATAAACATATAAATTGAAAAAAGTAGATATGCAATAAGCAACAAAGGTCTACTGTACACACAGGGAACTATAATCAATATCTTGTAATAACCTATAATAGAAAATAATTTCAAAAGTAATGTATACATGCACAACTGAATCACATTGCTCTGCACCTGAAACATTGTAAGTCAACTATAGTTCAGTAAAAGATATATATATATATATATATATGAAGGAAAAGAATGTATAAACAATAAATGCTGGAGAGGGTGTGGAGAAAAGGGAACCTTCTTGCACTGTTGGTGGAAATGCAAATTGATACAGCTGCTATGGAGAACAGTATGGTGGTTCCTTTAAAAAGTGAAAATAGATCTACTGTTTGTCCCAGCAGTCCTACTACTGGGCATATACGTAGAGAAAATCTTATTTCAAAGGGATGCATACACCACAATGTTCATTGCAGCACTGTTTACAACAGACATGGAAGCAACCCTAAATGTCCATCAACAGAGGGATGGATAACGAAGATGTGGTACACATATACAAATGGAATATTACTCAGTCAGAAAAAGGAATGAAATCAGGCCATTTGCAGAGGTGTGGATGGATGTAGAGACTGCCATACTGAGTGAAGTAAGTCAGAGAAAAACAAAGAAGGTATATTAATGCATGTATGTGGAATTGAGAAAAAATGATACAGATGAATGTATTTGCAGAGCAGGAATAGAGATGCAGATGTAGAGAATAAACGTGAACACCATGAGGTAAAAGGGGAGAGGTATGGGATGAATTGTGAGATTGAGATTGACATATATACTCTACTGATACTATGTATAAAATAGATAACTAGCGAGAATCTAATGTTTATCACAGAGAACTCTACTCAATGCTCTGTGGTAACCTGAATGGGAAGGAAGTCCAAATATGAGGGGCTATATGTATATGTATAGTCAATTCACTTTGTTGTACAGTAGAAAGTAACACAGCGTTTTAAAGCAACTATAATTCAATTAAAATTAATTCAAAAAAAGAATAGAAATAAACACTATGGAGAAGCTGTTTTCTTTCCAACTTAGCATTTCTTTTACAAAAGTTGCAATGGATGATGACCATATATATACACAAACATATACATGCACATACCTATACATAGGTATACCTACATATATACACATGCATATGTGTGTTAGCCGCTCAGCTGTGTCTGATTCTTTGGAACCCCATAGACCATAGCCCACCAGGCTCCTTTGTTCATGGAATTCTCCAGGCAAGAATACTGGAGTGGGTGCCATTCCCTTCTCTGGGGAATCTTCCCAACCCAGGGATCGAACCCAGGGCTTCTTCACTGTGGGTAGATTGTTTACCATCTGAGCCACGAGGGAAGACCATATATATACATATACGCACACGTATGTGGATAAATTTAACAAGAATTGTGCATGCCTATATGAAGGAAATGGCTGGATTTTACTAAGGGGCATAGAAAAAATTTTTGAGTAAGTGATGAGAGAGATATTTCTGGAGAGGAAGAAGTCAGTTCTCTCCAAGTTAACCTATAAACTTCACACATTTCTAATCAAATTCCCAGTGGGACTTTTTTGGAACTTGTCAAATGATTCTAAACTTCATCTGGAAAAACATTTAATGATCAGCCAGAATTTTTATTTTTAAAGAAGAACAATGCCCCCACCAGATTGTAAAATGTACTCTTAAACCATAAAAATAATATACAATAAGATTGTGCCAGACTAGACAGAAAGATCTGTGAAACAGAAGAGAAACCCAGAAACAGAACTATATATAGGATTATAGTGTATGATAGAGATGACATTTCAAACTCATGAGGAAAGAATGGATAATTGAATAAATGGTGCTAGAGCCAATGGGAAACAACCTCACACCTTTTACCAAACTGAATTCCAGATCAGTTAAATATTTATATGGAAAAACTGAACTTAGAAATCTGTTGGAGTAAAATAGAAGTGAATATTTATACACTGAAACAGAGAAAGGGTTTTCTAAGACCCAATACAGAAAGAAGAAAGATTTATAAATCTAAGTACATAAAAATGTTAAAATTTAGTGTGGCCAATAATCATTATTAAAATTTAAAATTTAATTGATGAACATAGGATTAATAATACGAATCTTATCAGTTAATAAAATTATTAATACGATAATATAAAGTTGAGCAGAGATCCAGGCATAGTTTACTAAATGATAATTACAAATGAATGACAGTCAAATGAAAATGATTACTAGATTAAGAAATTATGCACATTAAGTCAAGGTAGCAGTTATCCTGTAAATTATTTTCATCAAATACTGAGAATACAAATGTTTTTAAGACAAACTCTGCAAGTGCTTATTATACATAGATTATAAATCAGAATCTGTGAATGTTTTCCTACAAAAAAACTGAATTTCACTTTGATAGGATATGTTATAGGGCAGGTAAATATGTGGACTTTGACGTACTCCACTATTGACTTTGACAACTTTCAAAATATATAGGAACCACGGGCACAGGTAGGTGACAGAGTATTAATATGATCGTCTTATTTTTAATTTGATACTCGTGATCTAATGGAAGCCAAGTGGAATACATTGCTTTGAGGGAGCATCCTTACACCTTTTAGAGAGAGCTGGTAGTCGAATGAGCAAGTGCGGCACTAACTTAGGGTACAAAACTAAGGGGATACCAAAGCAGACTGAGAGCAACGGACAAGAAATCCTCAATAACCAAGATGTGATGCTTTCATGTGTAATGTAAAAATTAGAATGAATGCAGAAAAATTCTGGCAAAGAGTACGTAAAATCTTTTATTTTATATTTTATTATTTATTTTTACTTTACAATATTGTATTGGTTTTGCCATACATCAACATGAATCCGCCCCAGGTGTACACGTGTTCCCCATCCTGAACCCCCCTCCTACTTCCTTCCCCATACCATCCCTCTCTTTCATCCCAGTGCACCAGTCCCAAGCATTAAATAAAGACAGAATCAATATTCTTGATTATTTCTTCACATATCCTCCCAAATGGCTCTGCATGGCACTGCTTTTAAAGAATAAGATCAAAAGGACATTTTCAAACTCTCTTGAGAATTTGAAGTACTGATGCATAGGAACAGTGGTAAACGTTAGAGAGGAAAACTAGAACCTCAGCTCATTTTTTCCCTTTGAGATAAGTTATTCTAGATGGCCAGAGGCCTAATTTATTAAGCCTGTTTTAAAGTAGCTAGAAGAAATATGGGGAAATATTGGATTTAAATTATGCCTTACAGATAGAATAATGGACCCTCACTCTTTTCCACACTATTCCCAAAGAGTGGAAGGTCTCATATGTTATAATTGTGCCCTGGTACTAGAGAACATGGCTTTCAGAGAAAGGAGCTATGAACTCCAAGTACCCGTTTCTCTATGAAATTCATTTTTGACACTTCTTCCTTTGAATTGCTTTGTAGTTCTCCTTTCCCACCCATTGGTTTTCTAAGTATTAATTAATATTTCAAATAGTGCAAGGTGGACTATAGGCAGTTTTATTTGCATATTTTACATTAACTTAGTATTTAAAAATACAGCCATTTTCATGGAAATTCAAAATTTGAAGGGATTCAATGAAATAAAATCTTCAAAGCCACACTGCTTATTTTTTCCTATTTGTATTTTCTAGATATTTTCCTCTCCGTTTTGTATTGTTCATTTTAAAGTAGAATCTTTTAAAATTCTGAAGTGTAGTGAATGGGTTTTGTGTAGATGGGTTCCACATTTAGCTTTATGTATGTTAATAACTTGAAATCATACTGAAAAATCCTGATGCTAATGATTTTCATTAATGAATCACATGACAGCTGAAACAATACCGTAAAAACATCATAGACTAGAAGTAGGGGTGTGAATTCCACTTTACCATGTGAGAAAGTATATATATTGGTCCGTGTTTTAGGTTTTTCAAAGTCCAGATATATAAAAAGTGGAATTTCAGAAGCCTTTTAGCCAGGTTCGATGCAGAATATAGGATGCTTGGGGCTGGTGCACTGGGATGACCCAGAGAGATGGTATGGGGAGGGAGGTGGGAAGGGAGTTCAGGATTGGGAACTCATGTACACCCATGGTGGATTCATGCTGATGTATGGCAAAACCAACACAGTATTGTAAAATAAAATACAGTGAAATTAAAAAAAATATTTAAAATTCTTTGGTTTATTTACATCCATACTTATTATGTTTATAAATGTGCTTCCCAACATTAAAAACACTTTAGTGAAGTATATTTGACAAATAACATTGTATAAATCTAAGGTGTACTGCATGTTAGTTGGACACATTTATATGTTGTAATAGGACTGACATTATAGTGATAATTAGCACCTATTTCACATCACATGGGCTTCGCTGGTAACTCAGCTGGTAAAGAATCTACCCATAGTGCAGGAGATCCCGATTCAATTCCTGGGCCAGGAAGATCCACTGGAGAAGGGTTAGGCTATCTATTCCAGTATTCTTGGGCTTCCCAGGTTAGGTCAGCTGGTAAAGAATCCACCTGCTATGCAGGAGACCTGAGTGTGATTCCTGGGTTGGGAAGATCCCCTGGAGAAGGAAAAGGCTGCCCACTCCAGTATTATGGCCTAGAGAATTCCATGACTGAGTGACTTTCACTTTCACTTTCACATCACATAATAATAATTTCTTTTTAGTGGTTTTAATAATTATGAACTAGTCTGTTAGTTTGATGTATAAAATGATATTATCATCTGTATTTACTGTACTGTGCTTTGCATCTCTGGGAGTTCCTTGCAAGTTTGTACTCTTAAAATTGGTCCTATCCCCTCACCACTCCCACCTCTGATAACCACCACTTCACTGTTTTTACAGATTGGGCTTTTTCCAATTCCACAAGTGATATCACACTGTTCTTTTCTTTGTCTGACTAGTCTCACTTAGCATAAAGCAATTGCTATGACTACAGCACATACCTGACCACAGGGTAAAACTGCTGTGAATTTGTGCCAGAGCCCAATGTGAAGAAGTCTAGAGTGAAGACTGTAGGACTGAACTCTATCTACTACTTGCAAAAAAAAAAAAAAAAAAACAAACCTTCATAGGCTGCCTGTAGCAGTGACTGTTATGGTATATTGAATTTTCCCTTTATACTTTGATTGTAATTGAGAATTTATTACCACAGTAAACATTGTCAGTCTTATGATTCTGGCCTTCCTAGACATTTTAAGATATGTTGCAACAAAGTTTGGATCTCTTTTACCAAATCCTGTTGGGATAAAATGCCTTTCTCACAATTATCTGATCAAAGATGCATCTTGTATTTCTCAGGCTCTCTGACGTGAAGCTTCTGGTTCAGGTGGTCTAGGATGGGGTTAGGGGGTGGAGGCATATTCCCATGATATGTCAATGAGAGAATGCTTTAGAAATAATATATCTTTAAAAAGCTGGAAGCTTTGTTATAATGAATGTACTTACATTGACATATCATTATCACCCAGTCTTCAGTTTTTATTGTTTTGCTCTTGATGTACATTATGTGCCTTGAGCACATTTATAATGGCATGAATCCCCCTTAGTGTGAACATGTTTTGATGGTGAAGGCAGTGCTTATGGAAAGGAAGGGAATATAATAGGGGGAAATCACTGTATCTTCTACTCAGTATGCTGTGAATCTAAATGTGCTCTAAAAATGAGAAATAAGTCTTGAAAAATCTTAACCTAAAAAAGTGAACATCAAAACTTGAATAAACATTGAAATAACCAAATGCTGAACAGCATTGTATCTTTCAGAGATTTTATGGAGAACATTGAGAATATTGGTTGGAGAAGGAAATGGCAACCCACTCCAGTCCTCTTGCCTGGAGAATTCCAAGGACAGAGAAGCCTGGTGGGCTACAGTCCACGGGATCGCAAAGAGTCAGACACGACTTTGTAAATTTCACTTTCACTTGAGAATATTGGAAAGAGTTAACCAGATTGGTTTGACTGATTTTTAATATGTTTCCAGCCCCATTTTTTTCCCTCAGTGATGACTGATGGTTATTTTACTTTGCATTTCCTATACCGTCTGTTAAAAATCCCACTTATTCCCAACAGGAGTCCTTTTATGACTACATTCCTACATCAAATATTCTTGTTTCAGAAGAAGGAAACAATTTTCACTGGATGTGAACTCACTCTAAGACCTCCAGTTTCTCTCTCTTTGTTCCTTTCTGATGCAGAGGAAGATGGTTCCTCTCTCTTTCACAAGTTGGTTTCTCAACCTTGACTTTGAGTATGTCTTCAGGACCTTTCTCAGACAGTGACCCTCCCTCTTCTGTTCCCTGTATTTTTGAACTCTTGTCCATCTCCTTGCTAGCTCCTTCCTCAATCAAATCGTCCTCACACTAAGGAGATTATTGCTCACAATGCAGCTTCTTTGTTAGCTAAATCATGTTGTGTTTTCTCTCCATTGTTACTCATATTTTTGTAAGAGTCACTTACAAGATCCTTTTCTGTATTGCAGATTACTGTCTTCTTGTATTCTCACTTGACTGAAGGGCAAGAGCTCTCTGGGGTCCCTTTTTGAGGGCACTGTATTGTCAGTGTGCTGTGCTTAGTCACTCAGTCATGTCCAACTCTTTGCGACCTGATGGACTGTAGCCTGACAGGCTCCTCTGTCCATGGGGATTCTCCAGGCAAGAATACTGGAGTGGGTTGCCATGCCCTCCTCCAGGGTATCTTCCCAACCTAGAGATCGAGCCTAGGTCTCCCACATTGCAGGTGGATTGAGGGCACTAGTCTTATACAAAAGGGCTCTACCTTCACACACCTAATTATCTCCAAAGGTCCCACTTCCTAATAGCATCACACTGGGGATTACAATGTCAACATATGAATTCTGGGGAGATACAAACATTCAACCCATTGCAGTTTCAATCTGACATGTCAAAATATCAGTGTTAATTTTCTACCTCAGATATGCTTCTCCTTCACTGCCTCATATTTTAACAGACAACTTCATTTATTGTGGTATGGGTTTGATCTGGAGAAGGCAATGGCTCCCCACTCCAGTACTCTTGCCTGGAAAATCCCATGGATGGAGGAGCCTGGTAGGCTGCAGTCCATGGGGTCGCCAAGAGTCGGACAAGACTGAGCGACTTCACTTTCACTTTTCACCTTCATGCATTAGAGAAGGAAATGGCAACCCACTCCAGTGATCTTGCCTGGAGAATCCCAGGGACGGGGGAGCCTGGTGGACTGCCGTCTGTGGGGTCACACAGAGTCGGATATGACTGAAGCAACTTAGCAGCAGGGTTTGGTCTTGGCTCCCATTTCCTCTTTGTCCTCAAGTCTATTATGTTAGCAAATCCTAACAAGTCTGCACATATAATGTGTCTCCAAATTCCTTCTTTCTGCTGACCTTGTTAGTCTCAGCCATTATGACTTATAGCCTGAGTACCACAGAGCTTACTAATTAGTCTGCTTCACGATCTCTGTCTATAATCCATTCTCTACAGAACAAACAGAATGATTTATTTCAAATGTACATATCTTCATCCCCTCTGAAAATCTGGCAGTAGTAACTTTTGACTCAAAATCTCTAACAGGTCCTACATGATTGTGCAAAATTTAATGCTCCCTCCTTATTTCTCTTTCTCTCTAAGTTGATTTTTCTGCTTTACTGCCAACCCACAGTACCCAGTGTGAGTAGACCACTCATCTTGCTTAACAATTGCTACTTCCTTATGCTGCAGGGCTTTTTCTTAAGTTACTCTTTCAGTGAAGTTCTTCATCCTCTGCTGTTATCTGATTACCTGCTACTTTTCTGTCATAGCCTCACTTAAATGCTATTTCCTTAGGGTGGCCTTCCTTGAATTATTAATGAGCAGCAGTGAAATTCACTCAGTCATGTCTGGCTCTTGTGACCCCATGAACTGTAGCCCACCAGGTTCCTCTGTCCATGGGATTCTCCAGGCAAGAATACTGTAGTGGGTTGCCATTTGGCTCCAGGGGATCTTCCTGACCCAAGAATCGAACTCAAGTCTCCTGCATTGCAGGCAGATTATTTACTGACCAAGCTAGGAGGGACTTGAATCATTAGCTGAAGAAAAATAAGCATGTTGTTTAGGTTCCCTGTCTATATTCTTTCATAGCAGCCAATGTTTTTCCCTACAGTCTTGCTTACAATTGCAATGGTATATTTATCTGCAGCATTATTTCTTTAACATCCATTTGCTTATTAGACTGTAAGTGCCTGGATGGCAGAGACAGTTACCTATATTCACTGTTGTAAACATATTGCCTAGTATAAAACCAGGCACTTAGTAGCTCTGAACAATGTACCTGCTGAATAAAGGACAGAATGAATAAGTGAATGAATGAATGAATGAATGGTGCTTAGGATGCAGTGACTAATTCTGTTTTCAAATTGCTTGAATGACACCTGCATAGAACCATGTTCATCATTGCTTTCTAAGTTGATCTAAGCTGTGACAGCAAGTACATTTTCGTGAGACTCTGTGTTCTTACTTTATCCTATGAAGACATGAATTGTGATTTTATAAATTTCAATAGTTACGACTACTAAGTACCTGAGGTCATAAAACAAAACAAAGCAAAACAAAACTCTGTTATACTATGTAATTATCAAGTCTCAGTCATGGAATTGTTAGAATCTCATTAACTTAATGAGAAATCAAACAAAACTGAACAGAAGTACATATCTCCACACACTGATCTTACCATGTAGTGGCTTCCACTGATTCAGCTGTAGATATTCCGTGTAGTCAATAAATTGTTTATTTAAAACTGGCCATAATTGGAGCCATAAGTCAGGCTGTTTTCAGTTCACTAGAAAAAGTAATCAGTTGGACTACTAATTTTAAAGAAAAAATAAAGAATTCATTGTTCAGCATATGTATTTCTAGCATACCTGTCTTTAGAAAAAGGCAATAGCACCCCATTTTAATGCTTCAAAGATATTCCAATGGACAAATACATGCTGAGATAACAATATAGTTACTGTATTATTAAAATGAAAGGCTTGTTTCCCCAAGTAACACTATTTTAAATTTTTTTTCTAAAATGAAGGATACTTATTTTACAATGCTGTGTTGGTTTCTGCCGTAGAACAACACGAATCAGTCACAAAGATACATATATCCCCTCCCTCTTGCTACTGTCCCCCACCCCCAACCAACCCACCACCCGTCTAGGGCATCAGAGAGTGCCCGGCTGGGCTCCCTGTGTTACAGCCGCTTCCCTCTAGCTCTCTGTTTTACACATGGCAGAGTGTATATCTCAGTGCTACTTTTTCAGTTCATCCCACTCTCTTTCCCCAGTGTGTCCACAGTCTTTTCTCTACATCTGCGTCCCTATTCCTGCCCTAAAAATAACTTCAGGATGGGGAACACGTGTACGCCCATGGTGGATTCATGTTGATGTGTGGCAGAACCAATGAAGTGAAGTCACTCAGTCGTGTCCAACTCTTTGCGACTCTGGACTGTAGCCCGCTCAGGCTCCTCTGTCCATGGGATTCTCCAGGCAAGAATACTGGAGTGGGTTGCCATTTCCTTCAGTAATTAGCCTCCAATGAAAATAAATTAATTAAAAAAACAACTTCCAGTATCATGCATCGAACCTGGACTGGCAATTCATTTCATATACGATATATACATGTTTCAATGCCATTCTCCCAAATCATCTCACTCTCTCCCTCTCCTGGAGTCCAAAAGACTCTTCTATAAATCTGTGCCTCTTTTTGTGTCTTGCATACAGGGTTATCATTACCATCTTTCTAAATTCCATATATATGCGTTAGTATAAGACGACCCAGAGGGATGGTACGGGCAGGGAGGTGGGAGGTGGGTTCAGGATGGGGAACACGTGTATACCTGTGGCGGATTCATGTTGATGTATGGCAAAACCAATACAATATTGTAAAGTAATTAACCTCCAATTAAAATAAATCAAAAAATAAATAAATAATAACTTCATCAGTACCATTTTTCTATCTTCCATATATATGCATTAATAATAGAAAATTTGTTTTTCTCTTTCTGACTTCACTCTGTATAACAGACTCTAGGTTTATCTATTTCAGTTTAACAGACTCACATTTGTTGCTTTTCATAGACTTTCTAAGTCCTACAAAGTCAAACCAAAATAAGTTTTATTAGGGGAATAGAGTATAGATGACCAAAAAACTCTATAAATAGGAAAAAGATCTGTCATTTTCATTAGAAAGAAAGCAAGATAACATTTCTGGTGCTTTTATAAAGCTTTATATAAGAATACTATTTTGTATTGCCATCATGTTCATAATCTCTACTTATTTATATATTATTTTTATTTTCACTAGGAACAGTGTAAACCCATACCAAAAAATCTTGTTTTATGGTTTTATAAATAGATATAGCTTTTTTTAAAAAAATTTTTATTTTTACTTTATTTTACTTTACAGTACTGTATTGGTTTTGGCATACATTGACATGAATCCGTCATGGGTGTACATGAACTCCCAAACATGAAACTCCCCCTCCCACCTGTCTCTTATACACATCTCAGGAAGATCCACTGGAGAAGGGTTAGGCTATCTATTCCAGTATTCTTGGGCTTCCCAGGTTAGGTCAGCTGGTAAAGAATCCACCTGCTATGCAGGAGACCTGAGTGTGATTCCTGGGTTGGGAAGATCCCCTGGAGAAGGAAAAGGCTGCCCACTCCAGTATTATGGCCTAGAGAATTCCATGACTGAGTGACTTTCACTTTCACTTTCACATCACATAATAATAATTTCTTTTTAGTGGTTTTAATAATTATGAACTAGTCTGTTAGTTTGATGTATAAAATGATATTATCATCTGTATTTACTGTACTGTGCTTTGCATCTCTGGGAGTTCCTTGCAAGTTTGTACTCTTAAAATTGGTCCTATCCCCTCACCACTCCCACCTCTGATAACCACCACTTCACTGTTTTTACAGATTGGGCTTNCTAGATGTGTATAAGAGACAGGTATTAAGTATGCATATATTGATTTTGAGTTAATTCATGTGTTATAACTTGAATATTTATTTAAATTTTTAACTAAATAAATATTAGGAGTTTTAGCTTAGGTAGATTAAATACATGTTTTGAAAACTGAAAATGAATTGAAAATATAATTTTTTAAAATAACAATTACTTTTCACATTGGTTTGCATTTACAAAGTGTTTTTATGACTATGAAATACTCTTCTAATTCTTATTTCATGTATGAGTAATAAGTAATAGAAATTTCAGTGGATCACCAAAGATTGCATCTTTCTGCTATGAGTAATGTTATAGAAATTCTCCAAAAGATTTCTTTTCGAATGTTGAGATAATTTTATTTTTACATAGAAATATTAACTCTTTATACCTCAAACTGTTTAATTTTGGTATTTACATCCTAAAGAGGTTCTAAAAATTGTTATTTTGATTGTGACATTAATAGAAATCTCCATTTTGCATTTTTGATGAAATGTGATAATGAGAGACAGAGTAGGCAACATTTTACACTGCTAATAACTGAAAATATCTTCCCCAAATGTCACAAAAAATAATCAATTAATTTCTAACTATACCACTTATAGTGCACAGCCATTCAATATTATATTACAGTGACTGATTTGTAAAGAGCAAAGTTTCATAGATATATTTTGAAAGACCTTCTTACCTTACAAAAATTTATTACAAAGCCTAGGGCTATTAAAAATAAAATACATTTTTGGCCACTTGATTTACATTTCTGGAATACCACCTACTGTCCCACAATACTTGTAATTCTCTTCACATTCAGATACACTCTGTTGCACCCGAACCTCTTTTATGAAGTTCCTAAAATTCCTATTGTGACCCAAGATAATACTCTCAGTGTCTAAGATTATACTGAACTCCAGACTGCTAAGTGAATATATTTTGTTCTTTTATTTTTGTGCTGACAAAAACCAAACCCCCTCATTCTTATAAGGTGTTCATTTTCTATAAAGTGATTCAGTTAGGGGCTCATAAATCCAGGAAGGATTTTTTGCCATTATGAAAGTCTTATAGAACTAAATGTTTTTATCCTTAGCATTGCAAACCTGTGAATATATACATATCTTATATGCCTTAAGTTTTAATCAGCTACTTGCCCATCAACTTGGTGAAAACTTTCCTGACTGATAAGTAGAGGAAATGAGCTGTGAAGAACATCTTACAAGTTTCTGGATTCACTTAAACCACAGAATTTCAATAATGAAATACATTTCTTTCTAAAATAAATTAATCATGTATCCTATTTTGCCAACAACTAGGTTAAACTGTACTTTGTACTTGAAATAGGACTTATACTGTGGTACTTTTCTGCCTTTCACTGGTGTCATTCCANCTTACAAGTTTCTGGATTCACTTAAACCACAGAATTTCAATAATGAAATACATTTCTTTCTAAAATAAATCGATCATGTATCCTATTTTGCCAACAACTAGGTTAAACTGTACTTTGTACTTGAAATAGGACTTATACTGTTGTACTTTTCTGCCTTTCACTGGTGTCATTCCATGCATTTTGATCATGGACATCCAAGTTTCTCCTTCCAATAAATATCTTGGCTAAAGTAAGCAACATCATATGAAACTTCACTGGACTTACCAAGTGTTTCACTAATTTAAAAAAAAAAAAAAGGCTCAGAATGCCTCAGGCTTTTGATTCTCTTCAAATAATATAATCAAAACAATACTAGTAAATCAGATGTGAAATCAGGAAATGACATAAGAGTATCTAACACATATTTCCCTTTCATAGTATTCCACAAAATAGCTGAACATTGAATAACATTAAGTTTGGAAATCAAAGTAATGTAGATAGACTGTATCAGATATCATATGACTAACATTGAGCTCAGTTTAAAAAATCTATTTAGTAATTACTGACAGCCATTGACTTTTTATTTCTCTTTCTGGGATAAAACCTTTCTTGCTTTGGTGAACATGTTGCTCCTGCCACTGTGTTCTTTCTTTCATCTTTACTGAGACCTTTTGCAAACTGATTTGGTTACAGTCAGGTATTTCTAATAATCTTTCAAACAAACATCTCTTCCCCATTTCCACTGAGAGCAAAACATTTCTATAGATAGTCTACTCGTTACTGTTTCTATAAATTATTAGGGACATTTTAGAGCTATGACCCAATATAGATCTCATATAGCATTTTTATAATACAATGTGACTTGGATGATTTTACCCATATCTGCCTGTACTCGTGTCACAGTTCTAACTGATTTAAATAGTTCTGAACTAGAGCTTTCTTAGACAGGACAAAAAGAGGTCTTCTATCCTTCTCACAAGTTATTCCCATTAGCTGGCCACACTGCTCAGTTTTAAATTCAGTATCCTTTTTGAGAACGACTATAGGGGCTTCCCTGGTGGCTCAGAGAGTAATGAACCTGCCTGCAATTTGGGAGACCCAGGTTCAATCCCTAGGTCAGGAAGATCCTTTAGAGAAGAGAATGACAACCCACCATGGTATTCTGGCCTGGAAAATCCCATGGACAGAGGGGCCTGGCACAATACAGTCCATGAGGTTGCTAAGAGTCAGACACCACTGAATGAACACACACAGGGATTTACATTGAATAATGTTGACTGATAACTTTAGGAACACTGTGCTAACTTAAGAATGACATTTGTTTTCCAACAATTAAGACATTGGGGAATGGTTTATGTGGAATGCTGTATCTTTTAACTTCTTGGACTATATAATAATATCACTTTATTTCTCCTGGCTCAGTTCCTTATGCTAATAGTTTTTACAACTGGTTGTTGAAAATAGCTGTATGTGTATGGTACAGTCATATACATAGGCAGTACTCAAAGCTGCAGTTTTAATTTTCTGAACTTGCTATTTCAGCTGATCTATTTTCTGTGATTTGGATTAGACTTCCACTCAGATCTATTGATTGATTAATACAGCAATTTATCCAGTGTTTATTAATAATAACAAAAGGCAAATTTTCTACAAAATTGGAGAAGTAAACCATTCTTCATTCTCAGGACATTTAGTACTTAGAACACCCTCATACTGATGGATACAGATTATTTTTTTCTGCTTCGTAACATAAACTGAATTATTTAGCTTCCTCTTGGTCTGACAGATATTCTGTTGAAAAATGGAATTGTCTGGGGAAATTGGCTGGATCAAGTCAAATTCATTACTGGGGGAGAAACATAGTCACACATAACACACATGTACACTCAAATATTATGGCCTTCTGAGCAAAAATCAGTGAAAAAGAAAAACTTTATGGAGAAGCAGAAAGCATGTCCCTTAGATAATGTGATTATTTCCTAATTATTTTAACTCTCCTTTTGCTGAGGAAAGCTCCTCTTCTCAATGTGGAGTGTGAACTTAACTGGTGGCAAGTGTGTGGTAGGTGAGGGGGAGCACTAGGCAACTATGACATGTATTTTTGAGTGTTAGCTTTACAAAAGGGTGAATAATTTTAATGGAGAAATAGTACAGATTTGTTATAATCTTAACATAAATTTCTGACTTCAAAGGAGTTTCCTGACTCTCGTAGTCTATTTCAGAAGACTTTCTCTTTGTCATCCTTGATGAGCTGGTTTGCCAAAAAGTTTTGGATTGTTTTTCCATGAAAGTAGCTGTTATGGCTGATATATTTCAATTCAAGGAGACTCCCTGTCTGAAAAGAATGTCCTTTGTTATTCATATGAACCTAAGTGCTTAGACTGATTGCAGTGCTTATAAGAACTGCAGTGTTTTTGAGTTTTTCAATAAACTTGCTAAAATGCATGTGTCATTAGGAAAGAATGATCAATTACACTTTTTTTTTTTTTTTTAAATCACAGTAACCTGTATTTCCAGCAGATAAGCAACTACATAAATGTTTAAGTCAGAGAAAATGTGAAATGCCTATTTAGGCAGGGTACTAGTGCAGTAATTATGTGGAATGCCTTGATTCTCCTCTCATCACAGACATATTAGGGTAGTCATACAATGTTGAATAACTGAAGGATTGTATACGATATTGAGAATCTCATGAAGCAGATACAGTAGAAGGTATTTATAATTGTTCATTCAGCTTGAAAAGTAAATGTGGTTAGGGTTGATTGGGATTGGTAGGAACACATTGGTCCAGTATGAACTGTATCATAAATAGATTTTTTTCAAGAGAGTTCAGTTTGCCAAGTTATATGTCTGTATGCAGTCTGACACACCCAGGGTACAATTTGGATTCTTTTCTTACAGCCTTTAGTCCCCTCACTGTATAAAGGAGATCTAACGTTAAGACCATTTCAGAAGTCTAGCATAGTGTCTAAACCTACAAACTGCTTATTACATTTTGAATCTTATCTTACCTCTCTGTTCTACTCTTACTACATTTTGTTAATTTACTACTAGATTTAAAGCAATAAAGTCATTGGCCCAAAAAGATTTATATATGAAATTATGCCACTGCTCTCCTACTTCATACAAATTGGAACATGGTCAACTAATTTAAATAATCAAGATGATTTACTAGACAATTCAGTGTCCAGTAATGCTTTTCTACTTGGGATTTTCTTGTTTTTGTCTGAGGTCTCTGCCTGTATTGAGTCAATTTTATTATCATTACCAGTACTCTCAATCTTTTGGCAACATCTCTGTAGCCTTAGGGAGGGCAGCCAACCAGCAAAACGAGCAAAGGCAGAAACAGGAGTTGCTGGGGCGGGTTGAGGGGAGCGAGACCAGGAGTTCAGCCAACCAGTCAGCCAGGGGACTCAGCTAGTTCCAAGAGGTCAGGCATCAGTCAGCCAATATTTGATAAACAAATGAACTCAGCTACTGAGCTTCAGTCAGCCTCATTTTACTGAGTTCTATCTTGGGAGAAATGACCTGAATCTTCCCTAAATTCCAGCGGACCTTCCAGCTAATCAGTATGTTTTGGAGCCAAATGCTGAAGAGTGTTACATATGTGGCAAATAATTACATCCTTTTCTTCTACATGGGGAAGATAAAAATATGAAACAAAGTTCAAAGATAGTCTGTTTGCCAAGTATCCAGATCAATAGTGGTATAATCTTATTGTGTAAGTGTCACAGGACAGAATCAATTGAAATTTTCATTATTTTTGTTTATTGTTTTTAATATGCTTATTTTTATCTATGTTTTGAAATAGCTTAAAATATGCATGTAATTTGCCAGATGGTACAGAACTTGAGTTCTAAGTACAAAGTATTCCAAAGTACAAAAAAATCCCCCTGCCAAAGTAATACTATGTTCTAGAGTCTCAAACTAACACACTACTGCATTTATTGTCTCTTTCCCCCCAAGTAAAATGTCCCTATATTGCCTTCATAAAGTTTCCCAACTAAGAAGTCAGCACTGATATAATGATATCATTCATATTTTACCAACTGTCCCAGCAGTGTCTCTTTTTCCTTTCTTTCCAGGATTCTGTCTAAAAATACGTGTTGCAACTAGCTATCAGATCTCATCAATTTTCTTTGATCCATCCCTAAATCTTGCCTTGTCTTTCATGTCACAGACTCAGGCCATGCTTTCTTGGCAGGAAAGCCACAGAAATGATGCAAGGCTCTTCTCAGTGTACCCCATCATGTGACACATGATGACATTGGTCCCACTACTTGTGATGTTAACTTTCATTACCTGATCTAGTCACTGCCCATTCCTTTTCTTCAATATACATTCACTATTTTCCTTTTGGTATTTGACTAATATCTTGTGAAGTGATATTCCAGTATTTTCCAATATCCTATACCTCATAAACTTTACCCACTGGGTTTAGCATCCATTAATCACTCTTATGTATAACAAGTAAGTACTCCTGTGATGTTTACCAAATGATGAAATATATATTGTTCAATTTTTCTACTTTGATTAGTTACCATTCTACTGTTTCTTATATCTGTGATGGATATTCCTCTCCCTGTTAATGTAGGGCTTGATAATGTTAATTTCAAAATTTTTGAAATCAATGATTAAAAGGAACAATTATGTTTGCCTGACCTGCCTCTTGAGAAACCTGTATGCAGGTCAGGAAGCAACAGTTAGAACTGGACATGGAACAACAGACTGCTTCCAAATAGGAAAAGGAGTACGTCAAGGCTGTATATTGTCTCCCGGCTTATTTAACTTATATGCAGAGTACATCGTGAGAAACCCTGGACTGGAAGAAACACAAGCTGGAATCAAGATTGCCGGGAGAAATATCAATAACCTCAGATATGCTGATGACACCACCCTTATGGCAGAAAGTGAGGAGGAGCTAAAAAGCCTCTTGATGAAAGTGAAGGAGGAGAGCGAAAAAGTTGGCTTAAAGCTCAACATTCAGAAAACGAAGATCATGGCATCCGGTCCCATCACTTCATGGGAAATAGATGGGGAAACAGTGGAAACAGTGTCAGACTTTA
>SJYX01021803.1:804008-846571 GCA_006410675.1 Oreotragus oreotragus | reverse complement strand
CGATTCATGGGGTCGCAAAGAGTCGGACACGACTGAGCGACTGAACTGAACTGAACTGAACTGAATCAGTACATTTATTTTATGTCCTTTAAGAGTATCATTGAGAAGGAAACAAAGCAAAGTAGTGACAATTACTTAGATTTAACTATATTAAAAATGCTCCCAATGAAAAAATTCTCAAAAACAACTAACCAAAGGAAAAAAAATCCAAAACTCAAGAGTGTCAATAGATTGATTACAGACATTGGCAGTATTCATATTATAATAAAAATTTATAACAAAAAGTTATAATCATAGATTATTCTACATAGGTATCAATATAGGACACAGTTAAGTAACAAGTTAAATTAAATATATGCATTTTAATATGACACTTGTAATAACATACATAATTTTGACAGTTTTGAAATTAGGTTCATTATTTTCATATATAAACCATTGAAATTATAAAATAATATCTATATAATTTTTCTATTTTTCAAAGATCTTTCAATAATAATTGCTGTTTTTAAAAAATTTTTTACTGTAGTATAACTGACATATAAGGACTTCCCAGGTGGTCTAATGGTAAAGAATCCACCTGCTGATGCAGGAGATGGAAGGGTTGGGGGTTTGATCCCTGAGTTGAGAAGATCCCCTGGAATAGTAAATGGCACCCCACCCCAGTATTCTTGCCTGGAAATTTTCATGGGCAGAAGAGCTTGGCAGGCTATAGTCCACAGGGCTGCAAAGAGTCCAACATATTTGAGTGACTAAGCTCAACTGACATATAACATTTTGACTATTTTCTTGAAAGGACTTACCATTTGGTATTCATTTAACACATACTCACACACAAAGGACAGACCATCAAGATGCTAAAATATTAATCTCTAGGACGGGTACTCTATGAAGTTTCTGTTATTTCTTATTTTCTATCTAAACTGGATAATTGGTGTTGAGTTTTTCCTCTCTTACTTCATGCATCCCTCCCTACACTCTTAATTTTGCTTTTGGACAAAAGCCCTGTGTTTAAAAGAGAAGCTTACTCTAATTAAAAATCATTTATTAGCATGACATCTGCTTATAGCCTAACTTTAGATATAAGTCTAGAATGATATGTAATATAGATACAATGCTTAGGCATAGATATCTCATAGGTATCAGCAATTTTATAACTCTTTGATATCTGGAAATTTATATAGTTTTTGCAAGCCTAGTAATAATAAAAACCAAAATCACAGCCAGTGAGAAGCTTGATAATGCCTAGGGTCATGATATGGAGAAACCCAGTAAAGAACAATGAGAGGTAAGAGGCTAGCTTGCTACCCAAGCCTTGTGGTGAGAGCTTATCAGAGTTACTAGGATGGTCTGCTCCTTGAAAGAAAAGCTATGACCAACCTAGTGAAAGTGAAGTCGCTCAGTTGGGTCTAGACTCTTTGGGACCCCGTGGACTGTAGCCTACCACGCTCTTCCATCCATGGGATTTTCCAGGCAAGAATACTGGAGTGGGTTGCCATTTCCTTCTCCAGGAGATCTTCCCGACCCAGGGATTGAACTCAACCCATGCATTTGAGTTTTTCTGTAAATGAAGCATATCCTTTTTATGTTACCAATACATCCAAATGATTCTCTCAATCACCATTATAAAAAGCCATTAAATTGCTCTTCCAAAATTGAACTTGGTTCTAGTGTCAATACATTTTAACAATAAGAATCAATACAACAGAGACCAAACATATCAGTAGTCTCCATAGTATTTTCTTGATGTAACTTCATTGACCCTTGTGGAACAGAATTGGGGGCAATTTCATAGAGATAATTGGGAATGTTATGAGACTCCTAAATTGTTTTTTGAGATTATCATGGAACTGAAATTTTATATTAAGGATACTGAAAGTATATTGGTAAATTGAATTGGAAGGGATATCTGTATAACTAAGATTTATATCAGTTCAGTTCAGTCAGTCATGTCCAACTCTTTGTGACCCCATGGACTGCAGCATACCAGGCTTCCTTGTCCATCACCAACTCCCGGAGCGTGCTCAAATTCATGTCCATTGAATGGGTGATGCCATCCAACAATCTCATCCTGTCATCCCCTTCTCCTCCCGCCTTCAATCTTTCCTCAGGGTCTTTTCAAATGAGTCAGTTCTTCGAATCAAGTGGCCAAAGTATTGAGTTTCAGCTTCAGCATCAGTCCTCCCAATGAATATTCTGATTTTCTATAGGATTGACTGATTTGATCTCCTTTCTGTCCAAGGGACTCTCAAGAGTCTTATCCAACACCATAGTTCAAAAGCATCAATTCTTCGGTGCTCAGCTTTCTTTGTAATCCAACTCTCACATCCACACGTGACTACTGGAAAAACCCTAGCTTTGACTAGATGGACCTTTGTTGGCAAAGTATTGTGTCTGCTTTTAATATGCTGTGGACTTCCTTGGTGGCTCAGATGGTAAAGCGTTTGCCTACAATGCGGGAGACCCAGGTTCAATCCCTGGGTTGGGAAGATCTCCTGGAGAAGGAAATGGCAACCCACTCCAGTATTCTTGCCTGGAAAATCCCATGGATGGAAGAGCGTGGTAGGCTACAGTCCACGGGGTCCCAAAGAGTCTAGACCCAACTGAGGGACTTCACTTTCACTAGGTTGGTCATAGCTTTTCTTTCAAGGAGCAAGCATCTTTTAATTTCATGGCTCCAATCACCATCTTCAGTGATTTTGGAGCCCAAAAAATAAAGTCTCTCACTGTTTCCATTATTTCCCCATCTATTTGCCATGAAGTGATGGGACCAGATGCCATGATCTTTGTTTTTTCAATGTTGAATTTTAAGCCAGCTTTTTCACTCCCCTCTTTAATTTTCATTAAGAGGCTCTTTAGTTCATCTTCACTTTGTGCCATAAAGGTGGTGTCTTCTGCATATCTGAGGTTATTGATATTTCTCCTGGCAATCTTGATTCCAGCTTGTGCTTCTTCCAGACCAGTGTTTCTCATGATGTACTCTGTGTATTAGTTTAATAGGCAGGATGACAATATACAGCCTTGATGTACTTCTTTCCCAATTTGGACCAGTCTGTTGTTCCATGTTCGGTTCTAACCAGTGCTTCTTGACCTGCATACAGATTTCCCAGGAGGCAGGCAAGGTGGTCTGGTATTCCCATCTCTTGAAGACTTTGTTTTGATCTACATAGTCAAAGGCTTTGGCATTATCAATAAAGCAGATGTTTTTCTGTAATTTTCTTGCTTTTTCGATGATCCAGTGGATGTTGGCAATTTGATCTCTAGTTCCTCTGCCTTTTCTAAATCCAGTTAGAACATATGAAAGTTCATGGTTCGTGTACTGCTGAAGCCTATCTCGGAGAGTTTTGAGCATTAATTTGCTAGTGTGTGAGATGAGTGAAATTGTGCATAGTTTGAACATTCTCTGACATTGCCTTTCTTAGGGATTGGAATGAATCCCAGTGAATCCCACAGGCCTGCTGTGTGTCTCACTTTTCCCATCTGGGCCATGAGGGTATTTACTTACTTTATTATTATGTTAGGGAATGAAATATATTGTGTGAAAAACAGTATTTTAATATATAAATGTATCCCAGACTTGGTTTCAGCATTTTGTTTTCAGATAGAATTATCTGACAAACTGTCAGTAGTTTAATTTCGTGATCTATTTTTATATTTAACATACTGCATAAGAAATGAGATATTGGAAGCTAACCATTGTACCCTTAGTTCAAAAATGTTTTTAAATGTGTATTTTATGGAAATGCTGTATTTCTTTTTATTCATATTTTATTTTTTAAATATAAATTTATTTATTTTAATTAGAAGCTAATTGCTTTACAATACTATATTGGTTTTGCCATACATTGACTTGAATCCACCATGGATGTACATGAGTTTCCCATCCTGACCCCCCTTCCCACCTCCCTCCACATCCCACCCCTCTGGGTCATCCCAGTGCACCAGCCCCAAGCATCCTGTCTCATGCATCGAACCTGGACTGGCAATCTGTTTCACATATGATAATACACATTCTAATGCCATTCTAAACTTTAAAGCACCTTTAGCCATATAATTTATATGAATTAAAAATGCATATGCCATTCAAAGTAATATTGATTGTACAATACCTGTTGTCTTCACTTGCAATTATTAGAACTAGGTTTCAGTGTGAGAAAGTTTTGATTGCAGTACTTACTTCTATGATCACCTTCTTGGCTCTTCTGACACACTGAATGTGGAGTTTTAAAGACTTCTGTGAAGCTGCTGTCTCTCCTTTCAGCCTGAAACAGAGGTCACATTTTCTGTAGTCTCTTTACCTCTTTATTCTTTTCTTTCTTCACAGCAATTGGTCCTACAGTGATTTTTCTCTCTCTAGCCAAGACTCTTCCTGAATTGGACACATAGCCAAATCAGTTTATGATACCATTCAAAGTAAGGGAGCTACATATTGGTAATGCTTAATATGCTGTCCTGTTTTCCCCTACTCCTTTATTTTCTCCTTCCCCAAGCCCAGTAATCATGTGTTGCTCCTACTAAGCTCTGCAAAACTCCCTCATCTCCTTTCAGTTTTGTTTTACCGCTTCCACAGTCCATTTACATATTATAATCACATTTATAGGGGTCCTTGCTTCCCTGGTGGCTCAGAGGTTAAAGCGTCTGCCTCCAATGCGGGAAACCCAGGTTTGATCCCTGGGTTGGGAAGATCCCCTGGAGAAGGAAAAGGCAACCCACTCCAGTATTCTTGCCTGGAGAATTCCATGGACAGAGGAAACTTGGTAGGCTACAGTCCACGGGGTCACAGAGTCGGAAACAACTGAGTGACTTCACTTTACTTTGGAAATAATTAGCAAGAAAGGAAACTCGGGCTTAGAAATACAAAGGAAATGGTAGATGAATAGAGAGTTATTTGAAGACAAACCTTATGAAATATAATGAATGAGAGCATAAGTTTCAATTTATGATATGGAAGGAACTGAGGCATATCTGAATGTTATTTATAAAGGGAAAGACTAAGGGATTGAAAGAAGAATACTAGGAATTAAGAAAATAAGATGTGGAAAGTTGGAATTAGCACAGTTTGAGTTAAAAAAGTAATAAAAGTAATAAAGGTGTTGACTATTCATATATAAATTCACATAAAAAAAATACTTCCCAATATCTGTTCCCTGGTGGCTCAGGGGTAAAGAATCCGCCTGCAATGCAGGAGATGCAAGATTGATCCCTGTATCAGAAAGATCCCCTGGAGTAGGAAAGGGCAACTCACTCCAGTATTCTTACCTGGGAAATTTCATGGACAGAGGAGCCTAGCAGACTATAGTCCATGGGGTCTCAAGAGAGTCAGACATAACTAGCAACTAAAAAGCAACAAGAATGTATGTTACCTGTGACAGACCAAAGCGAATTTTTAGGCATCACCTTGAAACTTCTAAGAGGAAGATCCAATTAATTTTGAAGGAGCACGGAGGATAAAGGAAATTAAGAGTCTAACATCATTTGTATATTGTTACTCTGACATTGTATAGCATGTTCCTTAACTCTATTTTTATTTGATGTAAAATTGCTGTTAACAGCTTTTCATATTTTCATATCTACCTCAAAGACCCATCCTAATATTCCACTTAAAATGTTAAAATTCTTGGTTGTGTTTTCTTCATTAATAGTAATTGATTACATGCAAAAATATTTTATTGGTAGCAAAATTCTGTTTTTTCAAATGTTTTTTCATAATTCAACAAAATAGGACCATGAACAAAATCATAAGTGGTTTTCCTTCTAATTTTATTAGATTTCCATTTTTAAAAAAATGTATGTCTTCAAGGAGACCTTGCTATTCTTGGCTGTAATAATTGGGTTTCTTCTCTTCTGAAATTCTTTTTTTTTTTTTTTTGGAGTCATCCTTTTAGTTTTATTTTATTTCTATCTATTTATTTTTAACTTGACGGTGGCTGGTCTTAGTCGTGGCACATGGGATATTTAGTTGTAGCAGCTGGGATCTAGTTCCCTGACCAGGGTTCAAACCCAGGCCCTCTGCACTGGAGGGGGGAGTGTTAACCACTAGAGAACCAGGGAAGCCCTGAAATTCTTTCTTTAATTCATCTTAGCTTTTATCATCCCAATCTAACTTCTAGTCCCCTTTTTATCTCCCTTGTATGCCTGTGTGCTTACTCATTCCACACTGCACTATTATCATCACCATCACTATCAGTAACAGCGACAACAAAACACAGAGGCTATAATAAATATTTCCAAGCAATGTATAGGGGAACTTGGGCACTGAAGATACATAGTATATGTTAGATAATAAACTATGTGCTATATTTCTAGTTAATCTATCAGTAACCATCCAACTGGGTTTACTTAAACTTCTTGAAGCTTTATTTCTTTATCTGTAAAATGGTAAGAACTGTCTTCTTTTTTCCTTCTAAATCACAAGGGTGTGAACCAAATAAAATAATGAGAAGCATTTAAAATTGTCTAATGTTATGTAAAACTCCCTATTATTTTTATTATCATTATTATAAGGAAATATTTTACTTTTACTTAGTGTAGGCCCTTATGTGCCTGAATGGGTCATAATTGGCCTAATTTGAAAACAAGACCAAAAATGTATATTTTAATTCCTGTTGACTTCTTATCTGTTGTGATTTAAATGGAAAGTTTAAAAATTTATAAGAATACTGGTTTGAAATAAAAGAGGAACTTTATAACATGAATTTTATCATAACACAGAAAGCTTTATGATAAATAAAATAAAATAATTTTATTTATATAGCCCAAAGATCATAGTTTCTCACAACAGTTTTCAAAGTTGATTGTACATATATCTTTAACAGCAAAAAAACAGGAATGTGGTCAATAGCAATTTCATTCCACATTGTATTTATTCTAAGAGTAATCTTCTAGATTAGTGGTACTCATAAAACTTACACTAAACTGCAACAAGGTAATGAAGAGGAAAATGTAAATTTTGGTTAAAGATGCTACTGGGTAAACAAAAAGACTTACTACCTGAGATTAAAAGACTTACTACCTGAGGTTTGATTTGTTTGCTTGGTGTTGGATTAACAAGGTAGAATTTTCTATACTTGAATGTTGAAGTGAAAAATACTAATATTTTATTTAAATAATAACATTGTAATTTTAAGCAATCCATCTGAAATATTATTACATTTTAATAGAGGAAAATTTGTTATAATTGAACCTATTTTATTTTTTTTCTAGTGTTAAATATAAAGTATAGATGATTGACTGTGACTTCATGTGTGTAACTCACCTTTGTAAATTATGTATGATATTTATTTTAAAAGAACTAAGTATATTGTTAAGGGATATTCAGTTCAGCTTTACTATTTTGTATTATTTACATACAACTAGAATGTTGTGAATCTAAAGGCATGAAAATTATTCAGCATTTCAAGAGAAGCTTATTGCTTATTTCATACTTAAAAAAATCTCACTAGATTTCTTCTGAAGACCTCAGACTTTCTACAAAGGAATGTGTACCCTTTCCAAATTTTTCCCCAAGAAAGGATTAAAATAAATTGTCTTTCTGTTTTTCATTGCAACTATGACATGTAAGCCAGAGGAGGCGATGGCATCCCACTCCAGTACTCTTGCCTGGAAAATCCCATGGACGGAGGAGCCTGGTAGGCTGCGGTCCATGGGGTCGCTAAGAGTCGGACACGACTAAGCGACTTCCCTTTCCCTTTCACTTTCATGCATTAGAGAAGGAAATGACAACCCACTCCAGTGTTCTTGCCTAGAGAATCCCAGGGACGGGGGAGCCTGGTGGGCTCCTGTCTCGGGTCGCACAGAGTCGGACACGACTGAAGCGACTTAGCAGCAGCAGCATGACGAGTAAGCAGGCATATTCATTATTTGAGAAAGTTATAAAACTGTAAGAATGTCATTACAAAATCTACCTTAAAAAATATTAAATGCCACATGATTACTCTCTCTTCTGATCATCCTATCTCTTTGGTGTTCTAAGAACTATGAGTAAAATCTGTAAATTAAACTTTGGCTTTCCATATTGGATTTCCTAACACTTATGTTATCCAGACAGGCAATCTTGAACATTTATTTGGACTACCAGGTCTGTTTACATTTAAAATATTTGTATGTAAACCTACCGTACAATTATTTTTTTTCTATTTGTCCTGTCTGGTCTATATAATTTTTTTCTCTCTTTCTCCCCACTCTTTTTGGATTGTTTTTAAAATGTAATTCATTCTCCTTTATTTAGTTTAACATTGCATTCTCTAAATATTCTTTCTGTGGATACCAGGGGGCAGACCAGAAATATCCTTAACATATATAAATTAAGGATGTTACCACTTGCTGGGACAATGAATGGACTTTTTAATCCTTGAAATCCATTTTCACCTCCTGCCTATCGTTCCATTCTTTTCATGTATTCTATTTATCTAGAAATAGGTATATTCTATATATTTCTCATGTGTTCTATTCTATGTATCGTGTATTCTAATATTTCAGTCCTTATAACTTCTACTAATCTTCTTTTACATGGTCAGCATTCATTTAGAGTCACCAAATATTTACCCTTTTGTTATTTCTCATTCCTTTCTTCATCTCTGTGCTTCCAGATATGATTTATTTTCTTTTTAATAAAAGAACTTTTAATATTTATTTTTTATCTTCTGAGACTAAATCCTCTCGGGTTATTTTGTTCTTGTTGTTATTCTAAATATTTTTCTTTCCTCATTTTTTCTCCATCTTTCATTTTGAAAAAATTCAAACCTAGGAAAGATTTTAAAGATCAACTTGATGAAACATCTCTTTAAGCTAAGCTGATATATTTTTTCTTTTATTATTTATTATTATTTTTTTTTACTTTACAATATTGTATTGGTTTTGCCATACATTTGCTTTCTTTGTTTACTGATCCACATTTGTCTATCTATCAATCTATCTATTTATGCTTTTGTTCTTCTTGTTAAAGCATTTTAAAAGTAATTTCCAGATATCATGACATTTCACTCCAGACATTTCAGACTCCATATCCAGAGAACAAGCACATTCTCCCATATAACTCCAGAATTTTTATAACCAAAAATATTAATTCAATGTTTATTACTGATTCAATCATAATATTTGAAATATAGTCCATATATAGTCCATTTCTGCAATTTTCCCAAGAATGTCCTATCTGAAATAGTATCGATACACTGTATTTATTTTTCATGTCCCTAGTTTCCTTTAGTTTGAAACAGTGATCCACTTATTTATGTCTTTCATGAACTTCTCATTTAAAAAGTTAGATTTTTAATAAAATGTCTTATAATTTGAATGTGATGAATTGTATCCTATTATTCAGATTAGAAAGTTCTATAAAGGATTTTCATATGTGATGCTCTGTGTTTTCTGTTCTATCACATCAAGCATAGTTTATTCTATTTTTTTGGTAATCCTCAGTTTGATTACCTGGTTAAAGTATCAATAGTACCTGCCAGCTCTTTGAGCTTTAAAACTTATTAACTAATCTGTAAGGCGATACACTGGGGTTGTGTTCTGTTCCCCAGTATGACCTTTGGTTAAAGTCATTCTTCACTTTTCTGTCATTTAATGGATTCGTGGATTTTTAAATATATGTTTTGATGCATTACTATTTGTATTCTTTCCTGATGCTTAAAAATGTCCCATATTTGGCCAGCAAAATAATGGATTGCAGAATATCTATTTATATATATGTATATATATATACATATAATTATAATACTTATAAGATTATATACATATATATGTGTATATACTCATATATACATTTACTCGGTTACAGAATATATATATAGATATATGTATATAGCCCCATTTTGAAGATATACTTGCTATTTTGATAAAAGTTTGGTAATTTTACAATTTTATAATATTAATTATTCTGATAGGTGTGTAAAAGTGTTTTGCTGTGCTTTTAATTTGCACTTCTTTGATGGGTAATGAAATTGAGCCCAGTTTAATATCAAAGCACAGCAAAATATCATTTTGGATAGTCTGTTTTGTGAAGTGACTATTCAAGCCTTTTGTATACTTTTCTATTATCTTTTTTTTCTCATTGATTTGTAGGAATTTGTTATATATTTTGGGTATGATTCTTTTGTCATATATGCATTGCAATTATCTTCTCCCATTCTTTGCTTTGACATTATTTTTCTCTGAATAGTGTCATTTGATAAATATAAGTTTCGAAATTCCAAGTATTAGCTGAACAGAAAGGAAGCACAGCTTTCTTACTTTGCTGGTGAGAGTGTAAATTTATACAACCATTTTTGAAACTTTGGCACTGTTTACCAAAGAGAAAATATAAATATTCTGTGACACATCAGTCTAATCCTAACTTAAGAGAAATGCATATATATTTTCACCAAAGGGCATATGAAAACTGTTTAGAGTTGCCCCAAACGTCAACCTCACATTTTGAGCTTTCCCCTTTTTCTTAAAATCATGGTCCCTCAAATTGCTACTGCATTAGAAGTATCACAAACCTACCAGTCCAACACTTCCAAACAAATTTAAAATAGTTTTCAGTGTTTCTAGTTACTCTTGACAGAGGATTAGCATGCAACGTATTATTTGGCCATTGTCAGAAGCAGAAATCTTAAAGTGGTATTATATATGTTTTTTCATATATCTAGTCCTAAATTCCTAAGTGGGGTCATTAACTTAAAATCAGAAATAAAGTAGCTTTTATTGTTGTAAGTCTACCTATATAAATGCAGAATCTCTGAATTCCCACTTAATTTGCAGGTATCTTTTGGGTAATATCAGCATTATTAAAGCCTGGGTGGTCAGGATTTTCAGCTTTTTCAGGGATTCCTAGTCAATTTCTATCCAGTCTGATTCTTTTATAGCATCCACTTACTGGTAGGTTTGTGATCCTTCTGAGTGTTACTGCTGTTGTGTGCCCAGTCTTGAGGTAGGGTAGTGCTCTGCCTTAAGTGTAATAGCTGTGGTCTCATCATTCTTATCTAGCTATATTGACCATTTTCTCCATGTGACAATAAAGGGGCCATTCAAATGGGTTTTCACCATAGCGATTCTCAGAACACTGATGTTAATTAATACATGTAACAAGTATAATTAGTACCAAAAACTTTACCAATTAAACATATTAGATTAAAGTCTCTAGGAGAAATATAAACAAGCATTTTTATTTCCTTAAAACAGGATATTTTTGTCTTGAGATTTCAAAAACGAAAGTTCTTATATTTTTCAAGTTTTTATAATCTGCTAATTTGGTTTGAGAAGAAAAATTTGGGATTCCCCAGTGTACCTTTTAAATTTTAAAATGTTGAAGTAAGTGCATAGGACTGGACCAAGCATAGAAAAGCAAACATCAAATACTGCTGAAATGAGCCTTGCCAAGGGATGATCTGGATGACCTAATATGGGGTTTTTGCCATCACTAACACCTAAGGCTTGAGGGACTTTAAGATTAACTGCATTGGAGCAGAGATATACGCTGTCCTCATTGGAAATTGTTGTGTTTGGTGAGATATAAAGTCATAAAGTTACTTCATCAAATAGTGCTTTACAAAGGGAAGGAGGGGAGTTGCAGTGTAGGCCAAAAATGATCTAAAATAAAGACTAATCATTATGTACCTCTAGGAGCCACTTACATAATACTTAGATACAAATAAATTCATCAACTTCTCTGTTCTTTTCTTTGGTACAGTTCTAGAAGTGTGTTTAAAGGTAGTCAAAAGTCAGTTGGCAGAATGGGAAATCTATATTCTCAGATGTGGTTGGTTGAAGAAGAAAGTTATATAGTTCAACAAATGGCAATTTGACAATAAAGTAACCTACTCCCTATAAAATCTGGGACATTATGTGGAATGAAATATAGTGCTATTGACCATTGCTGCAGTTTTCAAGTGGGAGTATATGGAATGACCTTATCATCTCCATGAGGAATAGGGTGAGGATAGGAAATGAAAGTCTGTTGGTCAGGTGGGACTAAGACATTGAAGTATAAGTGCATGCTTTTGTAGTAATTATTCTATTCCCCACGTGTACAAAACAATTATGTGGGAACATATTATTTTGCTTTTGTTTATAGTTGCTAACCAAATATTTGAATGAAAAGCCCTGGTTTTCATTAACTTGTAAAAACACAACACTATATTTTATATAGTTGAATTTTTGAACCCAATTATACTGTTATAGGAGCTCATTGTCTTTAAAAATAAAATGATACATGTATTTATATATTCAGTAATTTAATTTTTTGGAATTTAATCTACTGATTTTTTATCTACTCTAAAAATGACTTACAAAATGTTACACACTGAAGCTTTATTGATGTAGAAAAATTATACATGCCCAGAGATAGTCCATTGACTAAATACATTTTGGAATATATTCAATATATAAAAAGGGAGCTTATTGTGTATGGAGAACTACCTATCTTAAAATGTCTATAACATGCTCCTTGATGTGTTAGGGTTGGTGCAAAAGTAATTATGGTTTTGGACTCTGAATTTTAAATTATTATAACTAGGCTCAAATACACCTTTATTAATCAAAATAGGAACTATTACAATCAATGCATTTTTGCCAATGAGAAATGTTTGTTTATTCCTGTAGCATAAAAATCCATGTTTCAGGGTTTGGCTGTCTTTTGGAAAGCATTTTCTGCATCCTGCTGGTTGTGAAAGCATTTTCCCTGCAAAAAGATATTGAGATGCTTAAAGAAGTGATGATTGCTGAGAGGTCGGGTGAATATGGCAGATGAGCAGAACCTTGCAGCCCAATTTCTTCAACCTTTGAAACATTGGTTGTGCAATGTGCAGTTGAGTGTTGTTGCTAAGCAAAATTGATCTCTTTCTGTTGACCAATGATGGCTGCAGATATTTCACTTCTGAGTGCATCCCATTGATTTGCTGAGCATATTTCTCAGATGTGATGCTTTCACTGGGGTTCAGAAAGCTGTGGTGGATCAGACTCACAGCAGATCAACAAACAGTGACCATGACCATTTCTGGTGCAAGTTTGGCTTTGGGAAGTGCTTTGGAGCTTCTTCTTGGTCCAGCCCCTGAGCTGGTCATTGCTGGTTGTTGTGTACAGCCCGTTTTGTCTCACATCACATCCAATGGAGAAATGGATTGTTGTTGTTGCATACAAGAGAAGACAACACTTCCGAATGAAGATTTTTTTTTTTTTGATTGCAGTCAGCTCATGAGGAACCCACTTATTGAGCTTTTTTACCTGTCCAGTTTGCTTCAAATGCCAAACAGCTGTAGAATGGTCGACACTGAATTCTTGGGCAACTTCTCATGTAGTTGGAAGAGGATCAGGTTTGATGATTTTCTCGGGTGGTCAATGTAAACTTCCAGTGGCTGGCCACTGTGCATCTCCTCTTCAAGGCTCTCATCTCCTTTGCAAAACTTCTTGAACCACCACTGCACTGTACATCATCAGTTCCTTGGCTAAATAAGTTGGTGATGTTTCAAGTTGTCTCTGGTGCCTTATGACACATTTCAAACTTGAATAAGAAAATCAGTCAAATTTTTTTTTTGTCTTACATCAATTCCATAGTCTGAAATATATGTAAAATAAACAGCAAGTAATAATTCATTAGCAAAAAACATAAGGCAAGAAATGCACATTAGAATGATGTATAACATAACCACATTTATTTAACAGTACATTCCAATATCAAATGACAGAGTTAAACAATGCAAAACTATAATTACTTTTGCACCAACATAATATATTAAGCATTCTGTATGTATATCTCTTTATTTATGAATAGAGAAATTATGCAAGGAGAAATAGAAATTCAGGACTTCCTTTGGAGGTAGAGACAGGGTTCAGGTGGTAGAGGGATGCAGAGAGGCTTTGCATACCTTTTATTCTTTCTTTTTGAATCATGAAAACATAGCACTTATTCCAAAAATACTATTTAAATTGCAGTCACAAAATGAAGATCAACTACAATTTGTGAATAATAAATATAGCAGCAATACTTAGATTCATTATGAGTTGTGCCAAAGTGTTATTAGATCATAGAAAAGCAAGGAAATTCCAAAAATAATTGCTACTTCTGCTTCATTGATTATACTAAAGCCTTTGACTGTAATCGCAACAAATTAGAATATTCTTAAAGAGATGGGAATACCAGACCACTTTATCTGCCTCCTGATAAACCTGTATGCAGGACAAGAAGCAACTGTTAGAACTGGCTACATAGAACGACAGACTGGTTCAAATTGGGAAAGGAATACATCAAGGATATATATTGTCTTCTTATTTAACTTATATGCAGAATACAGGATATGAAATGCTGGGCTGGATGACTCACAAGCTGGAATCAAGATTGCCAGGAGAAATATCAACAACCTCTGATATGCAAATAATACCACTTTAATGGCGAAAAGTGAAGAAGAACTGAAGAGCCTCTTGATGAAGGTGAAAGAGAAGAGTGATCATGCTGCCTTAAAACTCAGCATTCAAGAAACAAAGACATGGCATCCGGTCCCATCACTTCATGGCAAACAGATGCGGAAACAATGGAAACAGTGCCAGATTTCATTTTCTTGGGCTCCAAATTCACTGTGGACGGTCACTGAGCCATGAAATTAAAAGACGCTTGCTCCTTGGAAGAAAACTACAGCAAACATAGGTGAGGTGAGGTGAGGTGAAGTCGCTCAGTTGTGTCTGACTCTTTGCGACCCCGTGGACTGTAACCTACTAGGCTTCTCTGTACACAGGATTCTCCAGGCAAGAATACTGGAATGGATTGCCATTTCCTTCTCCAGGGGATCTTTCCCGACCCAGGGATCGAACCCGGGTCTTCCGCATTGGAGGCAGACGCTTTAACCTCTGAGCCACCAGGGAAGCCATATTAAAAATAAGAGGTGTCACTTTGCCAACAAAAGTCCATCTAGTCAAAACTATGTTTTTTCTAGTAGTCATGTATGGATGTGATAGTTAGACCATAAAGAAGGCTGAGTGCTGAAGAACTGATGCTTCAAAATGTGGTGCTGGAGAATACTCTTGAGAATCCCCTGGACAGTGGAGTTCAAACCAGTCAACCCTAAAGGAAATCAACCCTGAATATTCATTGGAAGAACTGTTGCTGAAGCTGAAGCTCCAGTATTTTGGACACCTGATGCAAAGAGCCAGCTCACTGGAAAAACTCTACTGCTGGGAAATATTGAGGGCAAGAAGAGAAGAGGGCAATAGAGAATGAGATTGTTGGATGGTATCAC
Organism: Oreotragus oreotragus; assembly: GCA_006410675.1. Taxonomy (NCBI): domain Eukaryota; kingdom Metazoa; phylum Chordata; class Mammalia; order Artiodactyla; family Bovidae; genus Oreotragus; species Oreotragus oreotragus. Next base: position 831,359 of record SJYX01021803.1, on the reverse strand, counting down.
TGACTCAATGGACGTGAGTTTGAGCAAACTCTGGGAGATAATGAAGGAAAGGGAAGCCTGGTGTGCTGCAGTTCATGGGGTTGCAAAGAGTCAGATATGATTTAGCAACTGAACAACAATAAAGTATTACAGTTATGTTTTAGTCTTTCTTACTTGAGGGATTTGATTGATTATCTTGTCTTAAAGATATATTTGTTTCTCATTAATCACAGTGCTGACAGAATCCCATACCTTACAAAGATCACATTCTCTGATTTTTCTTTACAAGAACAGACATATTTAGAACACTGTAATTTCAATAATCTGTCCTTAATGTAGTACAAAATGATATATTAAAGGACAGTATTACACAGTTTTTTGCATCATGAAATAAAGAACAAATATTGCTTATAACCCTTTACATTATGTTTATGTAATCATTAGGCCTTTTTCCAGTTCCCTAATGTGATTAATTTTGTTAGTTTAGGTTTATCTCTTGTCCCTGCATTTCATGAACACTGATATGTGTGTGTGTGTGTGTGTGTGTGTGTGTGTGTGTGTGTGTGTATTCTTGGGCTTTCCAGGTGGTACACTGGTAAAGAATCCAACAGGAGGCACAAGAGTCTTGGTTCAGTTCTGAGTCAGGAAGATCCCCTGAGAAGGAGATGGCAACCCTTTTCAGTATTCTTGTCTGGGAAATCCTATGGACAGAGAAACCTGCTGGGCTACAGTCCATAGACTCATAAAGAATAAGAAATAACTGAGTAACTGAACGGCAATGAGAAATATATATATGAAAACTTGCATATATACATACACACACACACACACATATATATAGCAAGTCTTGTCTGTATGAATATATTTTTCATAAAAAATTACAGTGATGTAATAGGACCTTAAAAATGTGTTTTATATAATGACATTTAAATGAGTGTTATTTTTGCCAAACTAGTCCACCTTGAGAGATTTACATATGTATATGATCTCTCCTTACAACATACCTATAGAATTATCCTTTAAGAAATTTTATAAGAATCTTTTAAGAATGAAATTAAGCATTCATGATCACACATACTTTCATAGCCAAAGTATTATTCATCTGATGACTGAATTTGTTTGCTAGGGCCGCCATAACAAAATACCACACAGTGGTTGGCTTAAATAGCAGACATTTATTTTCTCACAGCTCTGGAATCTAGAAGTCAGAGGTCAAGATTTTAGCAGGTAGGTGTCTTCTGAAGTTTCTCTCCTTGTTTGCAAAGGGCTGTTTCCTCCTCCCTTGACATGGTCTTCCCTCTCTTTGTGTTTGTAGCCAAATATCCTCTTCTTCTAAGTCCACCTGCATGCCTTCATTTTGATTTGATTGCCTTTTAAAAGACTTTATCTCCAACTATGGTTACATTTCGTGATATTGTACAACCCAGGCGTGCTAAATGCCAACTGTGCTAAGCAGAAAATCAGGAAGTGATAGCTTTGGCGTCCATTCAACTTTCAAAATCTCACTCACTTTCTTCTCATTAGCTGAACCTGAAAAAGCTCTTCCAGCAAGGGCTGCCTGGTGAAAGTGTGTCCAAGGTGTACAGACTTGTGATTCAGGGGAGAGCAAGTCAGCCAGTGAGTAATTCTGAACAATAGACAGACAAACTAGCAAGTTTCAATATGTTCAGTTCAGTTCAATTCAGTTGCTCAGTCGTGTCTGACTCTTTGCAACCCCATGAATTGTAGCACGCCAGGCCTCCCTGTCCATCACCAACTCCCGGAGTTCACTCAGACTCACGTCCATCGAGTCAGTGATGCCATCCAGCCGTCTAATCCTCGGTCGTCCCCTTCTCCTCCTGCCCCCAACCCCTCCCAGCATCAGAGTCTTTTCCAATGAGTCAACTCTTCGCATGAGGTGGCCAAAGTACTAGAGTTTCAGCTTTAGCATCATTCCTTCCAAAGGAATCCCAGGGCTGATCTCCTTCAGAATGGACTGATTGGATCTCCTTGCAGTCCAAGGGACTCTCAAGAGTCTTCTCCCACACCACAGTTCAAAATCATCAATTCTTTGGTGCTAAGCTTTCTTCACAGTCCAACTCTCACATCCATACATGACTACTGGAAAAACCATAGCCTTAACTAGACGGACCTTTGTTGGCAAAGTAATGTCTCTGCTTTTGAATATGCTATCTAGGTTGGTCATAACTTTTCTTCCAAGGAGTAAGCGTCTTTTAATTTCCTGGCTGCAATCACCATCTGCAGTGATTTTGAAGCCCCCCAAAATAAAGTCTGACACTGTTTNACCTTTGTTGGCAAAGTAATGTCTCTGCTTTTGAATATGCTATCTAGGTTGGTCATAACTTTTCTTCCAAGGAGTAAGTGTCTTTTAATTTCATGGCTGCAGTCACCATCTGCATTGATTTTGAACCTCCCCAAAATAAAGTCTGACACTGTTTCCACTGTTTCCCTATCTATTTCCCATGAAGTGATGGGACCGGATGCCATGATCTTCGTTTTCTGAATGTCTAGCTTTAAGCCAACTTTTTCACTCTCCTCTTTCACTTTCATCAAGAGGCTTTTTCAATATGTTAGTTGATAATTAAATCATTACACCAAAACCATAATTTACAGTCACCTTTTGAAAAGAAAAATAAAACATCTAACCCAACTTTGCCATTTCAATTTGTCCAATATGCATCATTCATTTGAAATCTATAGGATACTTGACTGCATTCACCAGGTGTTTTAAAACAAATGATGTTTTAAAAGAATTCAATGAAGACTGAAAGAGTTATTTCAAAAGTGATACAATGTGTATTTGAATTTTCCTCAATTATTGTACATTTTATCACTGACTGTTGAAATTAAAGCTTTAAAAAAGTAACCCTGAGTTCAAGAATTCACTAGAACAGAACATTTCTTTTTTTTTTAATAGTTGTTTGTTTACTAGTAATCAGAATAACTTCTGAATAGTACAAATACAATATATCCTTCATTTTGTTTTCTTTTAGGTTATAACATAGCTTTACTTCCCCTGTTCTGTTAATCTACTACTGAAAATAATTCCAGATATTTTTAGTAGAATATTTGTCCTTTGTTTACTTTCCCTTATTTTGACAAAGTCTTTATATTATAAAACAACAACAACAAAACAAAAAACCAGTCTTCTCTTCCAAAAGAAACAGCTTTTGCTTGCGTAAAATTAAAGCCTAGTGGCCCTGAGAGTAAATGGGAAAGGCACAAAAAGGAATTTAAGAAAGAAATATGCTGCATCTTTCTCAAGGTTTTTCTGACTCTCATTGTCCAATTTTCCATTCTTTTATTTCATTTTACTAACTGGGAAGTCTGCTAAAGGAAGTATGAAAACAAGCAGAACCCAGATAGAAGTACACAAGTTGATAATTTGCAAGTGTTCATATTATTTGACTCATTATGGAAATTTCTGCCAACCTAAACCTTTGCCTGATTCAATGATTATGTGTTAGGTTTAGCTACGTAGGCATGAAAGATACTGTATATGTCCAGTGAAATGTAACCAGCTCCCAAAGCATGTGCTACTTTGGATGAACATAATGTACATACACATTGCCACATGTACTCCTTGAATATGACAACAGCGTGGTCCCAAGACAGGTGCAATTTTAGTTTTATATAAATATCTATCTATCTATCTATCTATCTATCTATCTATCTATCTATCTATTTATCTATCTATCTATATATATATATAAGTGGATGAGTGGGGATACAGAGATCTGAAGCCCAATGGTTCTGACCAAGGGAAAAATAAACATTAACAGGTAAACTGAATTAATAAATGGTGTTTCTAACTTTGAAGCATTTAGTTTAAGAATTTCTTTGTATTTCAAAAGATGATGCAACACTACCATCAGAATATAAGAATAATTTGTTACTAATGTGCTCTAACTTTTATAACAAATAGACATTAGCTTTACAGTTCAGTTCAGTTCAGTCACTCAGTCGTGTCCGACTCTTTGCGACCTCATGAATCGCAGCACCCCGGGCCTCCCTGTCCATCTCCATCTCCCAGAGTTCACTCAGACTCACGTCCATTGAGTCTGTGAAGCCATCCAGCCATCTTATCCTTTGTCGGTCCCCTTCTCCTCCTGCCCCCAATCCTTCCCAGCATCAGAGTCTTTTCCAATGAGTCAACTCTTCTCAAGGGAGTGTCACATTAGGAGATAAGATCCACCCCCCCCCAAAAAAAAAGAAACTAGAAATGAAATGAGATAAGACCCATTTCTACCTTTGTCTCATTTAAATTAAAGGGGTTTCATACCTCTCACAATATTTCATAAGCATTAAATATTGACAATAGTTGGACTTCTGCATCCTTTGAAGAGAGAGATAAAGCTGAAAGCTGAAATCCATTAACCTAAGCCTCTTGCATTTCTAAAAAGCAATGCAATTACTGTTTCCCTAGGATGGCTGATCAAATGCAAACAATTGTTGAAACCATTAAACACACAGGCCTAAACTGTATCTAGCCACATGTTCACTGTACTGAATGTGTCAGGTATGAGATTTATAGATCCCGGATTTTGATGTAACCCAAAGGGAAAAGCTTGTTTCTCTTTGTAACTCAGTGTCACTTCTGAAAAAGTCATTTGTCTTTCTATTGTGCATAAAAATTTAGGGCATTACTAGGAAGCACAATCATATTTTCTTTAGCGTAAGATGAAATACTTTCCCAAAGTAGGACAGTAATTCAAGTAAAACTCCAAGAAATAATGCATGAGTACATCTCTTTAAGAAATCTATAGCCGCACATATCTTTTTAAAAAATCTCTGATCTACTGAAATGATNAGTAGGACAGTAATTCAAGTAAAACTCCAAGAAATAATGCATGAGTACATCTCTTTAAGAAATCTATAGCCGCACATATCTTTTTAAAAAATCTCTGATCTACTGAAATGATCTATTCAGAGAAAAGTGTACCCAGATAGACTTCTTCTTCTGTTTAAAAAATTTTTCTCAAAACCAAAATCAAAATACCATGAGATACATGTCTTATTAAGATTCAATATAAAATTCCAGGCAATCTATTTTTAATTTCATTGAAAATGTCATAATGGCATCGTAAGAACTGAATTTGAGACACAGTTTGAACATAAAAAAGAGTCTTAGCTTTCAGAAGTCCTGGAGAAGGAGGTCTTTTGGGTGACCTCATTATTCAGTTTTAAATTTAGCAAAGGAAGAGCTGACAGAGTAACAAAGACTATGGACAGAAGTGGCAGCAGTGGAAAGCAGAGACTTTTGGAAAGTAAGAACTGAATTTGAGACACAGTTTGAACATAAAAAAGAGTCTTAGCTTTCAGAAGTCCTGGAGAAGGAGGTCTTTTGGGTGACCTCATTATTCAGTTTTAAATTTAGCAAAGGAAGAGCTGACAGAGTAACAAAGACTATGGACAGAAGTGGCAGCAGTGGAAAGCAGAGACTTTTGGAAAGAATAGACTCTGTCATCATAGCGAAGAGCTCAAAACTAGAGGACCATAGCTAAAATTTGGAGAAATCCAGGGGTTTTGTATATTTTGTCCAGAAATGACAGCATCCACAGTCTTCTGCTTTCCTTTGAGATTTTTTCTTTTAATGTATCCAACTTAAACATGCTGATTACAATGATGGAAGAGAACTTGTTAAAATAAAGAAAACATGTTTTTAAAACAAAATTTGAATTCAAATCATGTCATTGGAGTACTTTTCTTTTTTAAATGGTATTAATGTTTTAAATTTGAAAATAGTACATGATATAAAATCTTCCGGGGTGGCTTAGACAGTAGAGAATTCGCTTGCGATGCAGGAGACCAAATTTCAATCTCTGGATTGGGAAGATCCCCAGGAGAAAGGAATTGCTATCCTCTCCAGTATTCTTACCTAGAGAATTCCATGGACAGAGGAGCCTGGCAGGGGTCACAGAGTCGGAAATGACTGACTGACTAATATATACAAACACACATATGAAATAACATCCAGATAAAAAGAAAAATTACTATATGACTGTGATATTTTTGTAAAAATCCAAATTGATATGCTGTCTTCATACTTATGCATCCTGAAAAAAGATTTTATTCTCCCAAATTTACTCTTGGAAGAGTGTAATGCATGCAACTCTATTTTACCAATATAAAACTTAACAGAGTATTTAAATAATTTCATTTAAAAAATTGTTGGACAAAGACCACAAGTAGGATATTCTTACAGATCTTATCAAATTTAATAGTATTGTTATCTTCTCTAATGGAATTATTCATCATGGAATNGTGTAATGCATGCAACTCTATTTTACCAATATAAAACTTAACAGAGTATTTAAATAATTTCATTTAAAAAATTGTTGGACAAAGACCACAAGTAGGATATTCTTACAGATCTTATCAAATTTAATAGTATTGTTATCTTCTCTAATGGAATTATTCATCATGGAATCGAATTTTAATATTTATAGTTATATGTCTACATACTAGCTTTTTGGACTGCATTAAAACTTAGAATTTTTTCTCTTTCAATGCTTGCATTAAAATTGAAACTGATAACCAATTGCACATAAGAATTTTAAACAGATAATAGGTGTCCATTAGAATTTCATAGCATAAAATGGAGTGTGTATATTTAATGAAAAGTGCTGCAGGTTACTTGAAATCAGCTGTTTGTGAATCTCATTTTTTTTTTTTTTACTATAACCATGCATGCAGGAGGAGTAGTTACTTATCAGTAAGCCCCCTGAGCATAGCACCTTGCTGGATACATGGATACGTTAGTAATATTCCTCAATGAAATAGAAACAAATGCATAAATGAAATGGTTTGCCAATGAACATAGCTTCTAAAGTGTTTTTTTTTTTTTTTTCTCACACTCTCGGGGGAATTTAAAAAATGATTAAAAAGTAAAAGATTATAATCAACTAAATGAAGGGTAACCTGTATTTGAAACCATGTTTACATGAAGGTGTTCATGAAGTGGTTACATGGAAAAAATTCTGAATTATATGTCCGCCAATAGGAATGTTGCATTGTATAGAAAACAATGAAACAAAGAAACTTTAGATTTTTTTTAATATGAAAGGTTCTTTCTGGTTATAGGTAATTTCAAAGCTATTTGTTTCCTGATTAAAAAAAAAAATTGGTTCACTCCAACACAAAACAGAGATGTAATACTGATAAGTCAGATGAAAAATTAGGAAGCATGACTGGTAGCATCAATTCTTGTTAAGTAGATGCAACTTGGCATTTTGAAAAACAAAAACAGAAACAAAGAAACAAAATTATTTAAACTGAGCATTTTGTAAATCTGTGCAAAACAGAATAGCAGTATGTAGATCTAAAAAGGATTAAAATAACAGAACACTCTGCAGACATGGAAACTGAGAATTCTTTGAAAGTGATATTATAAGTCTAAACACAAAGAATTTATCATCACAAAATATATTCCTTACAATATCCTTAAGGAGAATCAATAAAGACAAAGAAGAAGAAGTTCATTTGTCTAAGTCTTCTATTATTTCCAAATCTGAGGAGGTTTGGTGTATTACTAGCAATACCATAAAGTAGGAGATCTTAATGATCAGATTTTAAGACAAAAATATTGGGGATAAAAGACATTTTAGAATATGAAAGGGTTAATTTATATCAGGAAGATATAAAACTTATGAACATATATGCATCTAACAAAAGAGCCCCAATATATATGAAACAAAGCCTGGCAGAAAGGGTTGAAATAACAGGTAATTCAACAATACTACCAAAAGACACAAATAATTCCATTCTAAAAATAAGTAGAACCAGGTAGACAAAAAAATCTGTAGGTTCGATCCCTGGGTCGGGAAGATCCCCTGGAGAAGGAAATGGCAACCCACTCCAGTACTCTTGCCTGGAAAATCCCATGGATGGAGGAGCCTGGTAGGCTACAGTCCATGGGGTCGCAAAGAGTTGGATACGACTGAGTGACTTGACTTCACTTCACTTTATGCTTCCTCAGAGCCTTAAGATTATCAAGAGATGACAGCTATGGCTTTCTTTAGTCTTTACGATGAACTTATTATTGTTCAGTCTCTATGTCATGTCTGACTCTTTGTGACCCCATGGACTGCAGCATGCCAGGCTTCCCTGTCCTTCACCATCTCCCAAAGTTTGCTCAAATTCATGTCGATTGAGTTGGTGATGCCATCCAACCATCTCATCCTCTGTTGCCCCCTTCCCCTCTTGCCTTCAATCTTTACCAGCATCAGGCTCTTTTCTGATGAGTTAGCTGTTCACCTCAGGTGGCCAAAATTTTGGAGTTTCAGCTTCACATCAATCCTTCTAATGAATATTCAAGACTGATTTTCTTTAGGATTGACTGGTTTGATCTCCTTGCAATCCAAGGGATTTGTGACCCCATGGACTGCAGCATGCCAGGCTTTCCTGTCCTTCACTATCTCCCAGAGTTTGCTCAAATTCTTGCCCACTGAGTCAGTGATGCCATCCAACTGTCTCATCCTCTCTTGCCCTCTCCTCCTCCTGCCCTCAATCTTTCCTAAAATCAGGGTCTTTTCCAATGAGTCAGCTCTTTGCATCAGGTGGCCAAAATATTGGAGCTTCAGCTTGAGCATCAGTCCTTCCGATGAGTATTCAGGGTTGATTTCCTTTAGGACTGATTAGTTTGATCTCCTTATGGTCCAAGTGGTTCTCAAGAGTCTTCTCCAGCACCACAGTTTGAAAGTATCAATTCTTCAGCACTCAGCCATTTTTATGGTCCAGTTCCTACATCCATACATGACTGCTAGAAAAACCGGAGCTTTGACTAGATGGATCGTTGTTGGTAAAGTGATGTCTCCTTTTTTATTAGCTGTCTAGGTTTCTCATAGCTTTCCTAACAAGAAGCAAGTCTCTTTTAATTTCACGGCTACAGTCACATCTTCAGTGATTCTGGAGCCTAAGAAGTTAAAATCCATCACTGTTGGCATTTTTTACCTATCTATTTACCATGAAGTGATGGGCCCAGATGCCACGATCTTAGTTTATTGAATGTTGAATTTGAGCCAGCTTTTTTTACTCTCCTCTTTCAACCTCATTAAAAGGCTCTTTAGTTCCTCTTTGCTTTCACTTTCTGCCATTTGAGTGGTGTCATCTGCATATCCTGAAGTTGTTGATATTTGTCCAGGCAGTCTTGATTCCAGTTGGTGCTTCTTCCAGCCTGGCATTTCACATGATGCCCTCTGCATATAAGTTAGATAAGCAGGGTGACAACATACAGCCTTGATGTACTTTTTTCCCAATTTTTGACAAGTTCTGTGTCTAACTGTTGCTTCTTGACCTTGATTAGATGTTTTTGTGGAATTCCTTTGCTTTTTCTGTGATATAGTGGATGTTGGCAATTTGATCTGTGGTTCCTCTGCCTTTTCTAAACCCAGCTTGTACATCTGGAAGTTCGCGGTTAACCTACTCCTGAAGCCTAGCTTGAAGGATTTTGAGCATTTCCTTGCCAATGTGTGAAATGAGCACAGTTGTACGGTAGTTTGGACATTCTTTGGTACTGTCCTTTGAGACTTGAAAACTGTGCAGTTATGAATATGTGCAGGAACTTTGAGATTCCCAGGAAAATTTTAAGGTTTTCAAAGTCCTTAAGGACACATCTTTCCCCAGCCTTTCATACAAAGCTTTTTTTTTTTTTTTTTTTTAGGCTACTCTTTGCCTCAGCTGTTATCTATCACCTTGGGCAGCAGCATGATGTAAATATTTTTGACAAATTCTCTTGGAAGTAGCAATAGAAATAAGCTTTTAGAAATATGCTAGTCAATTCTGGTAGATGAAATAAAGACACAGCTTTTATGCTGTTATTCTTGGGCACAGGTCAGAACAAATAATTAGTGATAATTTATGAATGAGGTCCATTCTGCTCTTTCAGGTACTGGGAATGTAGGCTGTGACTTTCACTCATTCCATTGAACTGGGGTGTGAGAGATGGGACTGGGGCAAGCTACAACTTCACTCTTCTTGCCAAGAATCCACTTCTTTTTTTCTTCTTCCTTTTTTTTTTTTTTTTTTTTGAATAAGTATTCCCATGGATTGCTTCAAGCCTTTGGTTAATTTTGAGTTCCGAAAAAGTTTATTCTGATGATCTTTGCCCATTTGAAAAAAAATTGCTTTATGGACAGGCAGAATTTCCAGTTCTCCCTTGTGCAGTTTTTGCTGATATGCTGACATCATTGTGTGCTAACTTTTACTGAAAAAAGTCTTTACTCTTTTATTGATCAACAAATTTATAGTCTTATTTTCTTAATCTTTTATTAGTTGATGAAAGCTTTCTTTTTGACAATCTATTTTGTAATACTGGCTCTTCTGATAATAAACTATAAATATGTTTGTGCAACCTCTGTTTGTTCAGTGAACATTAATTGAATGCATGCTGTATGTGAGGTACATATTTTACTAGACATAGGATATACACAAGTGAGCAACTTAAAGTTTAGTGGGGGCAGACAAGCATCTAAACTGTATGATCATTTATACACTTTTGCCATTAATTATAAACATCACATTTTTTCTAATATGAATATATTTACCCATTAAATAAGTTGCTTAAATTAAAATAACAAGGTTAATTTAGCAACTGGATATTTCTAATTTTGAAAGCACAGTCCTATTAAGGTATAGAACAAGGATTCTGAAAACCAGACATTCTCCTTGAGTTTGTTTAACTTGGACCAAGGACCTCCTTGCCTGAATGACATGCTTCATTCCAACTTTTAAACTGTCGACTGAGTTAAGATGTGTTGATGAATACTAATTTCTTTTACTAAAAGGTCTAACACTGAGACATGCCTGTTGTCTGCTTGTTCCATCAAATAATGAAAGGTCTTGGTGATTTCCTCCAATGTGTGGATGTTGGCACTTGGAGCTAATGGACATATTTCAGAGAACCCGTGTTATAAACTACTCTGTTTTGCCATTTACTGATGGCCTCGAAGGTGCCTTTATTCTATTTCTGCTGCATGTGTTTGATACTGTAGCCCCCTTTTGAGACCATCTCAGGGATTATTTATAATATACTGATGTTACCTTCTTAGTAGCTGCTATTTCTGCACAGAAGCATGAGGTTTGTTGACACTTGTTTTACTGCTGAAACTTTAGTTTTGGTGTCTGGTAGACCACTATGGAGTTTCACTCCTGAAACATTATGGCAGCCTGAGTGAAAAGTCATCGCATGCTCATTTTCCTGTGGGCCCTAAAGGTTCAAATAAGCACCTGAATAAGCTTTAGAGCTTGACAGATAATGCAATTTCACAATGTTACTGCATTCTTATTTCAACTGGCACTTTTAATATTCTTACAGTTCGTGGAGTTGATAACTTTCCTTTGCAGGAGTATTTAAAAAATAGGTCCAAACTTATAGCATGAATGCAAATTTACAGAAGGGAGACATATTAAAGCATTTTTTTCAAATTTGATTTTGGAACAGTGCTTTTTTAGCACTGCCGAGTAATTCCCAAGGCTGGCTCTCCTGTGACCTAGGAATCTCTGCACAGAAACGACGTGAGATGATGGGAAGCCGTCACTGGGCCCAGTTTGCAGGGGGTGCTTTTTCCTTCAGCTTCTTCATGAAAAGCTCCAAGCTAAGGCACTTTGGGCAGCCTTGGTTCTTTTTATTCTCTGCCCTTTAGACATCTCTGTACCAGCTCCTTTCCAGTTTACAATAATCTAACCATTTTTAAATGGATGCATGCAAACTAATTTTTAATTTAAAGTACATCTTGGGAGATAAACATTAACAAAATTGTATTTTCATTCTTTGAGGCAAGCTGTGTTTGTAAAAGTATTTCTTTGTTTATGGCTGTGTTGGGCCTCAGTTGCAGCGTTCTGTCATCTGTCTAGTTGTGGACATGCTGCTCTGCAGCATATGGGATCTCAGTTCCCAGATCAGGGATAGAACCCATGTCCCCTGAATTGGAAGGCGGATTCTTAACCACTGGGCCACCAGGGATGTCCCAAGTTGTGTTATTTAATTAAAGCTTTTCCCCTATAAAATATGTATCTAAGACTGTTTTGTTGTTGCATTTTTCTTTGGTTATAATATGTTATAAAACAAGAATACTAGAGCTACATGTAAAATAACCCAAAATTTTGTAAAACTGAGGTTAAGAAGATGATAGTTCTCATATATATATACACATACATATATATATGTGTATATAGTATGTGTATGCATACATATAAATATACAGATTACTCATCAGTGCCTATATAGATACAGTGATTGCATATAGATGGTATATATACATATGGATATATACTGTCTATTGTATGTCTCTTTGTATGCATATTTATTTGTGTATATATATGTGTGTATCGGGGAAGGCAATGGCACCCCACCCCAGTACTCTTGCCTGGAAAATCCAATGGACAGAGTAGCCTGGTGGGCTGCAATCCATGGGGTCACTAACAGTCGGACAGACTGAGCGACTTCACTTTCACTTTTCTCTTTCATGCATTGGAGATGGAAATGGCAACCCACTCCAGTGTTCTTGCCTGGAGAATCCCAGGGATGGGGGAGCCTGGTGGGCTGCCGTCTATGGGGTCACACCTNGCATATTAAAGAGCAGAGACATTACTTTGCCAACAAAGGTCCATCTAGTCAAAGCTATGGTTTTTCCAGTAGTCATGTATGGACGTGACTCTAAAGAAAGCTGAGCACCAAAGAATTGATGCTTTTGAACTGTGGTGTTGGAGAAAACTCTTGAGAGTCCCCTGGGCAGCAAGGAGATCAAACCAGTCAATCCTAAAGGAAATCAGTCCTGAATATTCATTGGAAGGACTAATGCTGAAGCAGAAACTTCAATACTCTGGCCACCTGATGTGAAGAACTGACTTACTGGAAAAGACCTTGATGCTGGGAAAGATTGAAGGCAAGAGGAGAAGGGGATGACAAAGGGTGAGATGGCTGGATGGTATCACCGACTCAATGATATGAGTTTGAGCAAGCTCCAGGAGTCGGTGATGGACAGGGAAGCCTGGCGTGCTGCAGCCCATGGGGTTGCAAAGAGTCGGACAAACTGCGACCCCCAGGTGTAGCCCTCTACCCACCCTTGGCTGCCAAAATGCTGTCAACCAAGCTGGAGACATGGTGAATTTTCATGGCGAAGCTGCCCCCACTGCCCACAAAATGACCTTAAGAAGCTGATATGGGAGGACCCCCAATGAAACAAGCTACTAGTGAACACTGCCACCACCAGCACACATACATACACACATTCACACACACACACACACTCTGAAGGCTTTAAATCTGCTCTTAGACCTCCACTCTTAGATCAGGAAATTCCATACCATGAAAGAAAAAAATCAAAACACATTTAAAAGAAAAAACAAGGAGGAAATAGAGACTACGTATGGAGAAGGAAATTTAAAAAAAATACAATTATCAGTAAACATTTCAGACTGCTAAGAAAAGATAGTCATCAATGAAAATAAGAGCTTAGTGCTATTAGACATACACATATTCAGAGAAAAGTATACACCCTTGGCATGGAAGATAATGTTATGGAAATACCCTAGAGAAGAGAAAAAGTCTGAATAAAAAAATAAGAGATAAAATTAGAGTACCAGTCCAAGAGGTATATCATCAAAAACTTGTAGTTCCATTAAGAAAGAAGAGAGATAATAGAATTATAAAACATTTAAAAATATCCTAACCTAAGTTTGAATATAGAAATATATTCTTAAAAAAGTGAGAAAAAGCAAGGTGCAAAAGTTTTGTAGGATGCTACCTCTTGTGTACGAACAAGAGAAAAATAAAGCCATATATTAATCAGTTCAGTTCAGTCGCTCAGTCGTGTCCAACTCTTTGCGACCCCATGAATCACAGCAGGCCAGGCCTATGAGTAAACTCCAGGAGTTGGTGATGGACAGGGAGGCCTGGTGTGCTGCAGTTCATGGGGTTGCAAAGACTCGGACATGACTGAGTGACTGAACTGACCTGAACTGATACACATGTAAATATGTATACAAAGAGACATACACATTGGTATATGATATATATCCATATGTGTATATGTATACACACACACAAACTTGGGTTTCCAGGTGGGACAGTGGTAAAGTATCCCCCTGCCAATGCAGGAGACACAAGAGATGCAGGTTCAATCCTTGGGTCAGGAAGATCCCCTGGAGTAGAAAATTTTCCTCTGGAAAATTCCATTGACAGAGGAGCCTGGTGGGCTACAGTCCATGGGGTTTCAAAGAGTCAAACACAACTGAGCACACACACGTACATACATGTGTGTATATATGTAAATATACATATACATGTGGTTATATATATAAATATGTATGTACATGAAAATGGCTAAAATTTAGAAACAGATCAGTAGAATGTAATTTTTCTCATTTATCCGGCATTTGTTTTTGATTCCCCAATGCATGCTAAGTTATGATGCTCAGCACTGAGATACAAAGTGGCAAATTAAAACTTGGTCTATGTGTAATGACTATTTGTGTTTCTTTTTCTGAGAGATTCCTGTTACTCTTCTTGGCCTGTTTTTCATTGGGGATTGTTCATTCTTTAGTCATTGATTTCTATATCTTAGTGTAAATGAACAGCCATAGTCACTTATTTCTCATATATGCTATAGGCATTCTTCCAATCTGTCTTTTGCTTTGACATTTTCAATAAGAAAGCCTTGTGTTTCTTTTGGGGAGGGGACTTGGTCTTGCCTTCAGGTTACTTATACAGAGGAGGTTACAGATAGCTAACAGTTATAAGAGCCTGTGAAAACTGCTGAGACAGCAAGCAGAGGGTACTAGAAGAGGAATCTAAACCACCTGAGGAGGCCCAGAAGACTTCTGTGAGGAATTCCTGTCTACTGAGACTTGCAAGGTTGGATCGTCCTTACTAGACAGAAGAAATGAGTGGTGAGGAGGAGGTGAGCAGGCAAACCAGAGTGGAAGGGGCAGCATATCTGAAGGCCAAGAGACCAAGTGGACAGAGGAAACAGAAAGAGGGTATATATATATATATATCTGGGGAAATAGGAATGGTCTTCATCAGGAAGATTTTCATAACTCATGTTAATGAGTTTTGAGTAGGAGAATGAGATGGTCACACTGAACATGTCGCAAAGAGCTGCACGATAGTGAGATTGGAAATTCTAGAGTAATACAGCTATCAAGGAATTTTAAAGCATGTCATTGATACTTAATAGCTCAGAATCATTTTTGATAAGTCTATAGGGCTCCCCTGGTGGTCAGCCTATAAAGAATCTGCCTGCGATGCAGGAGACCTGGGTTGAATCCCTGGATTGGGAAGCTCCCCTAGAGAAGGGAATGGCAACCCACTCCAGTATTCTTGCCTGGAGAATCCCCATGGACAGAGGAGCCTGGCGGGCTACAGTCAAAGAAATCACAAAGAGTCGGACATGACTGAGTGACCAACACTGTCACTGTCATGTAGGTTAGCAATAGTTTAACATCAGTTAGGTTGATCTTGTTTTATCCTGTAAATTATATAGTATGTGGTAGTGAAGATCCCTTAAAATTCCAGGTTGACTTTGCTGTGAATGTTTTATCTCTGGTTAGAGACAGTATTAGTATTAATATCTTCTTGTTTCCTCTCTTAATTTATAATGAATAGCAATAAGGTAAACCTAGTAAATAGTAAGTTGTCAAAAGAAAATAGGAGAGAATTACAGACATATGAATGTCCACTTAAGGAGGGAAATTCAGATTCTATGTATTTCAGAAAATCAAGAAAACAAGAAAACCTGTTATGGGACATGTCAAATTCCCTCCAAAAGAAAAAAAAAAAATCATGAACATCATCAAGCCCCAAAGGGAGAAATATCTTAAGGATAAATAATGGTTAAATATTTGACAAAACATGGAAAAAGTCCTAAAGTTGTCAGTGGCACAGAGGACCTGTGCACCAGGATTTTCAAGATTCCTGGAATTGTCAGTCTTATGCACCTATTTGAGTTGGATCTGGCTCTTGAAGATCATATTAAAATACTTTCATATTTCCCTGGAAGAGTTGTATAGGAATTCATTAGCCTAGATTAGTTTGTCAGCTGAGTTGAATGTTGTCCAAGAGATGATAAAGTTGAAAAGAAACAGGAATTGGAGTACATATATTCTATGTGATAGAAGCAAGTTTGGGAAACTTGAAGATTTTAAGAAGTCAGGCCTAAGTGGGGAGCAATAACAGCAGTCTCACTCTCTGGGGGCAGGAGGAGTTAAAACTTGGAGGTATGTTAAAGAGAAATTGAAGAAAAACTTGCATCTTGAAACTGATATTTGTAACATATTGGGTCTAAGAGCAAATTTAATTAGCAGAATTTTAACACAGTTACAACTATCTGGGGATGTCTTAGAATTAATTGCAGTGAAGTGAGTTTTAGCATTAAAGTTCAGAGAAACAGTTTCCTTGTCTTACTGTTGTTCAGTCGCTCACTTGAGTCTGAGTATTTGTGACTCCAGGGATTGCAGCATACCAGGCTTCTCTGGCTTTCACATCTCCCAGAGTTTGCTCAAACTGATGTCCATTGGTTGGTGATGCCATCCAACCATCTCATCCTCTGTCGTCCCCTTCTCCTGCCTTCAATCTTTCTCAGTGTTAGGGTCTTTTCTAATAAGTCAGCTCTTTGCATCAGATGGCCAAAGTATTGGAGTTTCAGCTTCAGCATCAATCCTTCCAATGAATATTCAGGACTGATTTCCTTTAGGATTGTTTGGGTTGATTTCTTTGTAGTCCAGGGGATTTTCAAGAGTCTTCTCTAACACCACAACTCAAAAGCATCAATTCTTTGGCACTCAGCCTTCTTTATGGGCCAACTTTCACATCTATACATGACTACTGGAAAAACCATAGCTTTGACTATATGGACCTTTGTTGGCAAAGTAATGTCTCTGTTTTTTATACACTGTCTAAATTGGTCATAGCTTTTCTTCCAATGAGCAACTGTCTTTCACTTTCTTGGCTGCAGTCACCATCTGCAGTGATTTTGGAGCCCAAGAAAGTAAAGTCTGTCACTGTTTCTATTGTTTCCCCATCTGTTTGCCATGAAGTGATGGGACTGGATGTCATGATCTTCATTTTTTAAATGCTGAGTTTTAAGCCAGCTTTTTCACTCTCCTTTTTCACCTTCATCTAGAGGTTGTTTGGTTCGTCTTTGCTTCCTGCCATAAGTTTGGCATCATCTGCATATCTGAGGTTACAACATTTCTACCGGCAATCTTGATTCAGCTTTTACCTCATTGAAAAGAAATCACCAGGACTTGGAATCTATTACATGCTCCAGCCTCTGACTGTTTTGGTACTTGAATAACATTGAGAAGCAAACAGCTAATAGATCATATTATCCAATGATGTCTATAATTCAGTAGGAGTGCGTCACTGTCACTATGTTCCCTGAGGTTTCTGAATAGTTTGCTCATAAGGATAATGAGGAAATATAACAATTGCTTTTTGAGGAACCCTTGCATTCTGTTCGGGAGCTTTTAGGAAAAGAGGGAGAGGGAGGCTAGTACTTGGGCCCTCCTTTCTCAAGCCGAAGTGGGCAGAGTCACTGTTTTAGTAACTAGGATTCCATATAAGATTTCCTTGAAAAAAACAAACAAACAAACTATTTTTATTTTTAAAAAGAAGAAAAATATGTGAATCCATTCTTCTCAGTTTACCTTGAAAAAACACTATGTACACAGAGGTTTAGCTCAGGGTTTATACGCAGATTAGAGCAAAATCAGGCAGTGAACTGGGATGCCTTATTTTCTAGTCCAATTTCTAGTCACCATACGGTCCTACAATACAGTCTGTACACATGGGTATCCACTTTTTAATTAACAAAATGTGTTAGACCACAGCTCAGAAAGCAGGCTTACTCAATCATTTGTGCATACTTAATCATATATATCTTTTAATTTCCTAAATTCATGGCTAATGCTAACTGATATAGCGGATGACTTGTGATGCATCTGGTGATGAATTGAAAGTAAGCCTGGTGTTTTTCTTTTCTGGCATACCTAATTCTTATTTGTGGATTAATCACTGATCCTAATCAAGCAGCTTGAGATAGACTTACTTCTAATTCGAAACAGCTCTTCTTGGGATAATAATGGATATAGGGCACATACACATGCTTGATCATATTTTTGAGTGTTTTGTGCTTCTCTGCATGCATATTTTCCAGTGTATCTTATCAGTAGCATGGATTGAAATGAAATATTTTTGAGACAAAAGATTGCTTGGTAAGCTTGACAAGGGGTGCAACCACAGTCGTCTGGATAGGCCTTGTGGAGGTAAACATTCTTTTATTAGTTGGAAGTGTGCCCATTTTCAAATTTGTTTAAAAGGAAAAGGAAATTTTCTCCTCACTGCTTATTCCATTTCTAAACATCTTGTAAAGACCTCTTTTTCATCTTTTATTACAGGACATTATTAGGATGTCAGAAATTAGACTTTCCTGAGCATTTACAAACCTAGTGTTTTGAAAGGTATATTACTTTTTCCACTGGAAATTAATGTAATGAGAAATGTTTTGCAGATACTCTAAACTATAACAACACAAACACATTTCATGTGTGGCATTTCTATTTCAATGGAACCCTAGTTTCTGGGTAGATCGTCCTTCCATGGCCCTGACACTGTGACCTTGGCCTTGCTAGCTCACCAGTTTTTCTCCCTGGCTCACTTTTCTCCTAAATGGTCTTTATACCTTTGTTCCTTTTCAATCTGCCTTTACTTCTTATTTCTTTTCTCTAACAATTGTACTTCTTTATTTGCTTGTGTTTATATGAATAACTGACATTTTTCTTTGAGATTTGCCTTGATATATTTCTATTCTTCCTGGATTTATATTTATGCTGAGCACTCCTAAATCTATAATCCCAACCACTGGAGGAGGAAATTCCAGTACTCTTGCCTGGAGAATCCCATGAATGGTATGAAAAGGCAAAATGATATGACACCAGAAGATGAGTCCCCCAGCTCTGAAGGTTTCCAATATGTTACTAGGAAAGAGTGGAGGGCAATTACTAATCGCTCCAGAAGCAGAGGAGAGGCATGGCTAAAGCAGAAATGGTGCTCATTTGTGGCTGTGTCTGGTGGTGAAAGTAAAGTCCGATGCTAAAAGAACAATATTTCATAGGAACCTAGAATGTAGATCCATGAATCAAGGTCAAGCGGTAGATGGCAAGATTGAATATTGACATATTAGGAATCAGTGAACTAAAATGGATGGGAATGGGAAATTTTAATTTGTACTACTATAGGCAAGAATCCCTTTGAAGAAGTGGGTTAACCCTCACAGTCAATGGAAGGGTCTGAAATGCAGTACTTGGGTGCAGAGCCTCAAAAATGACAGTATAATCTCAGTTCATTTCCAAGGCAAATCATTCAATATCACAGTAATCCAAATCTATGCCCCAACTAGTAATGCCAGAGAAGCAAGCTGAAGTTGGACAGTTCTGTGATGATCTGTAACACTTCTTAGAACCAACATCACAAAAGATACCATTTTCTTCATAGGGGATTGGAATGCAAAAATGTAGGAAGTCAAGAGATACTTGGAGTATCAGGCAAGATCTGTAACACTTCTTAGAACCAACATCACAAAAGATACCATTTTCTTCATAGGGGATTGGAATGCAAAAATGTAGGAAGTCAAGAGATACTTGGAGTATAAGGCAAGACTGGCCTTGGAGTACAAAATGAAGCAGAGCAAAGGCTAACAAAGTCTTGTAAAAAAATACTCTGGTCAAAGCAAACACTTTTCTAACAACGCAAAAAAATGACTCTACACATGGAATCACCAGATGGGCAACACTGAAATCTGATTGATTATATTCTTTGCAGATGAAAATGGAAAAGCTCTGTACAATCATCAAAAAACAAGGCCAGGAGCTGGCTGTGGTTCAGATCATGCACTCCTTATTTCAAACTTCAGGCTTAGATTTAAGAGAGTAGGGCAAACCACTAAACCATTCAGGTATAACCTAAATCACATCCCTTATGATTATACAGTGGAGGTGATGAATAGATTCAAAGAATTAGATCTGATAGATAGACTGCCTGAAGAACTATGAACAGAAGTTTGTAACAGTGTACAGGAGGCAGTGACCAAAACCATTCCAAAGAAAAAGAAATGCAAGAAGGCAAAATGGTTGTCTGAGGAGGCCTTACAAACATCTGAGAAAAGAAGAGAAGTGAAAGGCAAGGGGGAAAGGGAAAGATAGACCCCAACTGAATACAGAGCTCCAAAGAATAGCAAGGAGAGATAAAACAGCTTCTTAAATGAGCAATGCAAAGAAATAGAGGAAAATGACAGAATGAGAACATCTAGAGGTCTCTTCCAAGAAAACTGGATATATTAAGGGAATATTTTATGCAAGGGTATGCATAATAAAGGACAGAAAAGGTAAGGACCTAACAGAAGCAGAAGAGATTAAGAAGAAATGGCAAGAATATACACTCTACAATAAAGGTCTTAATGACTCAGTTAATCGCAATGATGTGGTCACTCACCTGGAGCTGGACATCCTGGAGCAGGAAGTCAATTTGACTTTAAGAAACATTACTATGAACAAAGCTAGTGAAGGTGACAGAGTTCCATCTGAGCTATTTAAAATCCTAAAAGATGATGGTGTTAAAGTGCTACATTTAATATGCCAACAAATTTGGAAAACTCAGCAGTGGCCACAGGACTGGAAAAGGTCAGTTTTCATTTCAGTCCCAAAGAAGGGCAGTGCCAAAGAATGTTCAAACTATTGCACAATTGCACTCATATCACATGCTAGCAAGGTTATGCTCAAAATCCTTCAAGCTAGGCTTCAGCAGTATCTGAACCAAGAATTTCCAGATGTACAAACTAGGTTTTTGAAAAGGCAAAGGAACCTAAGATCATATTGCCAACATTCATTGGATCATGGAGAAAGCGAGGGAGTTCTTGAAAAACATCTGCTACTGCTGCTAAGTCACTTTAGACAGCAGCCCACCAGGCTCCCCCATCCCTGGGATTCTCCAGGCAAGAACACTGAGTGGGTTGCCATTTCCTTCTCCAATGCAGGAAAGTGAAAAGTGAAAGTGAAATTGCTCAGTCGTGTCCGACCCTCAGCGACCCCATGGACTGCAGCCTTCCAGGCTCCTCCGTCCATGGGATTTTCCAGGCAAGAGTACTGGAGTGAGTTGCCATTGCCTTATACTTTTGCTTAATTGACTATGCTAAAGCCTTTGACTGTGTGGATCACAACATGTGGAGAATTGTTAGAGATGGGAATATCAGACTACCTTACCTGTCTCCTGAGAAGCCTGTATGTAGGTCAAGAAGCAACAGTTAGAACCAGAACAACTGATTGGTTCAAAATTAAGAAGGGAGTAGGATAAGGCTGTATTTTGTCGCTCTGTTTATAAATTATATGTAGAATATGTGCATGCTAAAAGTACCCCATGAACTATAGCCTCTCAGGCTCCTCCGTCCATGGGATTTCCTAGGCAAGAATACTGGAGTGGATAGCCATTCCATTCTCCAGGCGATCGTCCTAACCCATGGATCAAATCCAGGTCACCTGCATTGCAGGCAGATTCTTTACTATTTGAGCCATCAGGGAAGCCCAAGCATTATATGGATATTGTTAAATGGAATTTAAATTGCAAAAATAAATACAGTTTGGTACTGTTGCTATGTAAGATAATATAGTTATTCTTAGGAAATACACATTGAAATATTCAGGGGTAAATGACAATGGTATATGGAAAATACTCTTAAATGGTTTAAAAAGTAATGTTACTGTACACATGCATGTATATGCACATAACATATGTAGATGTATGTTTAATTGGGTGGATAGGTGGACAATGAAAAAGCAAATGAGGTAAAATATTAAATGTAGGTAAATACAGAAGCAGGGTATATGAGTATTCATTTTATCATTTTTATCTTTGTCTAAGTTATGTCATTCCCATATGTGATGTCTGTGATTTATTATATGGGCCTCAAAGGGAAGACCTTTAAATGAATAGCTGTTTTTCACAGATTTCAGGAAATTTTTATTTATCTGCGTGGTTTATTATTTTTATTTTTAACCTGACTTTCTCATAAATTAGTCTGCCCAAGATTATTAATAAATAGTTGATTATACCCATATTAATTAAGAATTGATGATATTCAAAATATGTAAATTCTTAACAGCCAATAGGACTCAGGCACTGACTAATCACAACAGACACTTTTGGATTGTAGTCATCTGGCTGACATGTGAAGTCAAAAGCTATCTGGAGCTGAAGTGGTGTGTGCTAGTGAAAAATTAGCTGATATTCCTACTTTGAAGAAAAAATGAGAAAAATCTCATCTTTAAAGATAAGATAAAAGATAAGAAAAAGATAAAAGAATGTATGAAACTTAGCTGGTTAGATCACTTTAAGGACTTTGTTGATTATGTGGTTCTAAACTTACATTTTTTCCATGAAACTACTTTTCTTCTCCCCAAGTTGCTGCCCTTCTCTGTAGAAAACCAGGTTTGCTTGGCACTTTACGTGTGTTATCTTTTATATCAGACATAAGAATATATGTTTTACAGATAAGGAAATTGAGTCAGAGAGAGGTAGGTAAATAAAATGCTTTTAAATTTACAGGTTTTCTCATGGTTAACACAGTAAATTCTATTCTAGAGGGTCTAGTTTAAATAAAGAATTTGGTCTATTTAATCTAATACTGTCTTAATTAAACAACACATTTATGCACATATAGTACATATACCAAATATATACACAAAATATATATGTAACATACACATCATATTTATATACCATATATAAAGAAATCTCTCTCCAGCATAGTCTACAAAATTTCTATTTTCATAAGCAGTGTATTAGGTCTATTTCCTGAAATCTTCTCTAAAAACTTGGCAGTTTTGTTTTTGGGAGTTCTGTAATCTGATAGATGTGGTTTGGGAATTTTTCTTCAATACCTAAATATTTTCAGTACTAGATAGAGCCTTCAAAATCATCTATTTCAAATCTTCATTTTCATGTAGAAAAATGAGTCTCAGGACAGTTAAGTGATTTAGCTAAACTTTTAGAATCCATTACTTGACTCTTGCCCAGCCTTGTTCCCATTCTAATATGCTACAACCAGTGATCAGTGATCTTATCTATATAAATTGCTTCATACTCTGTTTCTAAGTTAAACTTTTTTCAAATCATTCAGTGCTAACTTTAATTTGAATTATTTGTCTGATAAGCTATAATACAGAAAAATAGAAGTTGGTCTTTATGATTTAGATCAGCAAATTCTTCCAAGCTATTAAAATTGCTCCATAACCTGATTGAATGGCATTGTGCAATTAAATTATTTGTTCATTGAATTGAAGCTTCAGTATTTACAGTATGCATTACACTCTCTGAGATGTTCTTTAGTTTTTCATTATTAACATGGATAAAATTAAGTATTAATTTAGAACATTCTGTAAAGTATTTATAACATTCTATAATTTAGAAGCATGTGCCCTAACTCTAATGCTATCACTGTAGTGGATAATGACTCTGGAAGTAAAATTGAATTCGATAGATTACTTTAGTAATTCAAATGTGGTTTTACTAAAACCATTAAATGTGCATGAAAACAACCTTTAAATGTAGATAATTTGAATACTTTCTTCACATTTTAAAATGTTAGTTTTGTTTTTCCCACTACCCTCCAATCGTTGTCTTTAAAAAAAAGCAATTAACTTTAGAATACATACTTGACATTACTCTAGGGACCTAATTCTGAAAAAGATTAGCCAGGATAATAGAAGAGGGACAGGGTAGTTTTGTATTTCCCATGAGCTGATGCTCGATTTTCCTCAGGTCTTCATTAGATTTACCTTATGCTTCTTGGCATCTGTGTTGGTGCTTATTTCCAAGATTTTATTAAGGTAGTTAATTATGCTGTTGTTTGTGGACTTTTAATCTGAACCTCATTATTTTTTCAATAACTGTTTACTCTGAATTTAGAATGCACAGCAGGAAAGCCAAATTAAAGGGGTCACTATAGAGCAAGAGGTGCAGAATGCATAAGAAGTTTTAAAAAATGAATTTGACATTAAAACAGTTTTAAAAACCCTTAAAAAATTCCCTCTCTCCCCCCGACTCTCTGTCTCTCTCCGTCTCTGTCTTTTATTTATTTTTTGACCTGGAGTTTATTTGTGTGCTTTAACCACACAGGAGATGATGTCAGATGACAAGAGAGTGTTATAATGTCTATGTGAATTATCATAATGGGTTACAGACTTGACGGTCCGCCATGATCTCACCAAGGAAACGAGGTTAATACAGATTCATATGTTGGAAGCACACAATCTGGAGCTATACTAGTGAGTCAGAGAGTAGATATCTCAATTTGGGTTCCTACAATCTGCATATTTCTAAAACACTAATTCATCAATAAACTGCATTAGTTTCAGAAATTCACTGACAAACAATTTTAGATTTTAGGTGGTGAATAGGGGAATGATCTCTTAATATATTTGAAAAATATCTCTAGTATTTTTTCATCTTTAAGCTAAGAAGTATTTATGAAGAGTTAAAGTTTTATTATCTTTATGTTTGCAGTTTTGAACCAATGACTCAGTATGAGTCTTAATGGTGCAACAATGAGTACTAATTGAGTAGAAGAAAAGAGAAAATTGTTATGATTGGTGGACAAATGGCGTAAGTGTAGAGAAGGTTTCTGCTTCTTTCTCAGTACTTACTTTACCTTGGACTCACAAGTTTAGATTTTAAGAAAAGATATCACTGTAGAAATTGCATTTAGAAGGTATCCTGTTCAATAATATTGTGTAATAGAGTAAAAATAGCTTTGCCAAAGTGGTAGGCAATCTAAAGTAGCTCAGTTAGAGAAAAAGACAAAGAGAATTTGCCCTTCCTTTCTCTGAGTATGAGTTAGTCTGAACTCAATTAACAGCTACCTACCTACCCCAAATAAACTCAATTATAACATGCTATTAGGTGACTATCTTTTAATTTTTATGTCTTTAGTCATTTATACTTATCATACTTTCAAGATGAATTGTCCAAAATGAAATGTTTTACTTTAAAACAGATAAGATAGTATAAAATGCATACTTTATATGATCAAATGTATATGTTTAGAGCGTGTATATTATTGTTGATATTGATTACATAATACTTACTTGTTAATTTTGTGACTTATCATTAGTAGTCAAAACAGTGATTTATCATTAGTCCCACATGATTATCTTAGCCTACGAAATTCAAGATGTTTTCACTTTTTAAACATTAACATGGACAACAGCTGGATGATGGAAGACATGTTCATGTTCCCCAAGACTGCTTTTCATGTGAACCATAAATAGAAAATCTTAAAACAGACAACTGAGGGTTCTAAGATTAGCCCAGCCTAAAGATAGAGATAACATATCAACATGAATTTCCAAAAATAATTGAGCAAAAGAACACACGAAAAATGTAGGTTCTTTTACAGCCCTAACTCTAATATGTGCTATCCTTTTTTATCAGATGGAAACTGAAGCATAGGATTTGGAGCTTTCATTTTCTTTTTAAGTCCTCTTTCCTCACCTTGTGTATCTTATCTTTGAAAAATCTATTTCTGAGCAACAGTTAACTGATTTCACTTTCTCATTTAGAGTGATTTCTAATTTATATAGTTTTACATGTATGACATCCAACTTGGTTAAACCACAGAAGAGAGAAACAGTCTTTTAGGCAAGAATGTTAGTGTATCTTGAACAGAAAAACTTAAAAGGACATAGTACACATTCTAAAAGAAATATATATGGTCTTCTTATTTATTTATCTCAGAGGGTTGATACCTTATTATTTTGCCTGGTGCCAACCTGCTGTAATAACCAACTATGATGCCTTTGTTTTTTGATAATAAGTTTTGTAAAACCCTTCAGATTAATGTCAAACCAACTTTTCTGATACACAATGAAAAGGTGCTTATTGGCCTATCTATATTCAAAATCAGAGACATTACTTTGCCAACTAAGGTCCGCCTAGTCAAGGCTATGGTTTTTCCTGTGGTCATGTATGGATGTGAGAGTTGGACTGTGAAGAAAGCTGAGCACCAAAGAATTTATGCTTTTGAACTGTGGTGTTGGAGAAGACTCTTGAGAGTCCCTTGGACTGCAAGGAGATCCAACCAGTCCATTCTGAAGGAGATCAGCCCTGGGATTTCTTTGGAAGGAATGATGCTAAAGCTGAAAACTCCAGTACTTTGGTCACCTCAAGCGAAGAGTTGACTCACCGGAAAAGACTCTGATGCTGGGAGGGATTGGGGGCAGGAGGAGAAGGGGACGACCGAGGATGAGATGGCTAGATGGCATCACCGACTCGATGGACGTGAGTCTGAGTGAACTCCGGGAGATGGTGATGGACAGGGAGGCCTGGTGTGCTGCGATTCATGGGGTCGCAAAGAGTCGGACGCGACTGAGTGACTGAACTGAACTGAACCTAATACTGCTATGTTCTAGTCAAATATCAAAATTGTAAATGTCATTTAACTATTTCCTTTTGGTTTTCTGAAATTAAGGAAAGTTTGCAACTACTGGTGAATAAAAAATATTATTCCTTAAGCAGAAATATAGTATTTATGACTCTAAATAATATAATTAAGAAGAGAACATAATATAAAATACAGACATTAAAAAGGACTTCTAATAAGTCAAAGAAACACAAAACATAAAGGAAAGACAAAGTGGGGTAAGCAAAGGGCTAAATATTGCACTGTAAGTAGTAAAATATATTTCTAAAATTTACGTTGATATCATTAGATAAATCTTTTTAGAAATATTTTGAAAAAATCTCCAAAGCATAAAATATTACAAAATATAGTTAAGTATGATAAATTAGATAGACTAGGCTAAAAATATGGCCATCATGTTTAACAAATTTGACAATGATAGAAAATAGCTTTAATTTTTCTTTAAATAGGAATAATCTATTATTAGATAAAATCCATTTATCTGCTAATACAGGAGGCACCTAAAAATCATATTATTTAAATACTAATAAGAAAAAACCATATATAAATTTAACTCAAATAAGAGTAGGGATTTTATATCAATTTTGAAACATAGAATTTAAGCTGAGAAAACTAAATTTCATTTCATGTGAAAATCACTGATTACAATATGTTAAAATTTATGGTGACTTATTCGGGGAAGGCAATGGCACCCCACCCCAGTACTCTTGCCTGGAAAATCCAATGGACGGAGTAGCCTGGTGGGCTGCAGTCCATGGGGTCGCTAACAGTCAGACAGACTGAGCGACTTCACTTTCACTTTTCTCTTTCATGCATTGGAGAAGGAAATGGCAACCCACTCCAGTGTTCTTGCCTGGAGAATCCCAGGGATGGGGGAGCCTGGTGGGCTGCCGTCTATGGG
>SJYX01021803.1:784926-801813 GCA_006410675.1 Oreotragus oreotragus | reverse complement strand
AATCCATTTATCTGCTAATACAGGAGGCACCTAAAAATCATATTATTTAAATACTAATAAGAAAAAAACATATATAAATTTAACTCAAATAAGAGTAGGGATTTTATATCAATTTTGAAACAGAATTTAAGCTGAGAAAACTAAATTTCATTTCATGTGAAAATCACTGATTACAATATGTTAAAATTTATGGTGACTTATTCGGGGAAGGCAATGGCACCCCACCCCAGTACTCTTGCCTGGAAAATCCAATGGACGGAGGAGCCTGGTGGGCTGCAGTCCATGGGGTCGCTAACAGTCGGACAGACTGAGCGACTTCACTTTCACTTTTCTCTTTCATGCATTGGAGAAGGAAATGGCAACCCACTCCAGTGTTCTTGCCTGGAGAATCCCAGGGATGGGGGAGCCTGGTGGGCTGCCGTCTATGGGATCACACAGAGTCGGACACGACTGAAGTGACTTAGCAGCAGCAGCCAGGTGACTTATTATTACATCTTTTGTATAAAAGTCATAGCAGCAGGACAAAACATTGTTAAAAAACCATAATAAGTAGAATTTTAGATAGAAAATCTTAAACATTATTATTAGTATGTCAGACCAATTAGTCAGCAGGATCAGTAAAGAAATGGATAATCTGAGTAGAGACAGAATAAAATGCATCACATTACACACTTCGCAAATATAGACTACGCTTTCTGTTGTGTCCACTTAATATATATGTTGATGATCTTTATTGACAAATACAATTCCAATAAATACAATAAGAAAAAAAAAACAGGGTTCTGTTTTCTGATGAAAATATAATTGTGTGTGTGTGTGCACAGTCACTCAGTCATGTCCGACTCTTGCGACCTCGTGGACTGTAGCTTTCCAGGCTCCTCTGTTCATGCAGTTTTCCAGGCAAGAATAATGGAGTGGGTAGCCACACCCTTCTCCAGGGTATCTTCCTGAAGCCGGGAATGAACCCATGTCTCTTTGCATCGCCTGTGTTAGCAGGAAGATTCTTTACCACTGTGTCACCTGGCTGCTGCTGCTAAGTCACTTCAGTCGTGTCCCACTCTGTGTGACCCCATAGACGGCAGCCCACCAGGCTCCCCCGTCCCTGGGATTCTCCAGGCAAGAACACTGGAGTGGGTTGCCATTTCCTTCTCCAATGCATGATAGTGAAAAGTGAAAGTGAAGTCGCTCAGTCTGTCCGACTGTTAGCGACCCCATGGACGGCAGCCCACTGGGCTACTCCATCCATTGGATTTTCCAGGCAAGAGTACTGGGGTGGGTAAACATTAATTTAAGGTCAATAAAAATTAAGTAGAAACAGTGACAGATTTTATTTTCTTGGGCTGAAAATTCACTGGGATGGTGACTGTAGGCACAAAATTACAAGATGTTTGCTCCTTGGAAGAAAAGCTATGACAAACCTAGACAGCATATTAAAAAGCAGGTACATCACATTGCCAAAAAAGGTCCGTATAGTCAAAGATATGTACGGATGTCAGAGTTGAACCATGAAGAAGGCTGAGCACTGAAGAACTGATGCTTTCAAATTATGGTACTCAAGAAGACTCTTGAGAGTCCCTTGGACAGCAAGGAGATCAAACCAGTCAATCCTAAAGGATATCAGCTCTGAATATTCACTGGAAGAACTGGTGCTAAAGCTGAAGCTCCAATACTTTGTCCACCTGATATGAAGAGCCAGCTCATTGGAAAAGACTCTTTTGCTGGGAAAGACTAAGGGCAAGAAAAGTAGGGGGGCAACAGAGGATGAGTTGGTTGGATGGCATCACTAACTCATTGGACATGAGTTTAAGCAGCTCCGGGAGAGCAAGCCTGGTATGCTACAGTCCATGGGACTGAAGAGAGTCAGACATGATTTAGTGACTGAGCAACAATTAATTAAATGAATTAAATAATTAAAATCTTATATTAGATAAATCATTTGATAAAATTAATTAATTCAGCTAAAATAATGACAACTATGAAATCATTCAGTTAAAATAATTACAACTATTGCATCAAAAGAGCTAACATATTTATAGCAAAGTAATATAATTACCTTAAATAAAATTGAGAATATGTTTAAAAACTACAGAATTTGGATTTTTAAAAGTTGCATTTTTATGCTTTCATAAGTAAATATAGAACAGACATATGTGAGCCAAGCTTTAATATCAACATTTAATAAAGTATAAAACACTGTTAATCAAAAACTAGTAAAATAATGAATATACATAAATTATAAATGAGACATTGATATATACATTATATTTAATAAAATGATTTCCCATAGTCACACACTATTTATTTTATATTATAAAATTGATTATCAGAGAACTATTAAAAAAAAACACACACAAACCCCATTTTTTCTTAGTATATTCTTGAAGCCAGAAAGGAAGAAATAAAGAGACAAACATTTGAACTGTTGAACATCTTTTTCTCTGTCAGTATGACTGAATATAAGGAAAATCTTACTCTTTTGGATTTCATGTACATCCTAGCATATTTTCTGATATTTATTGTCAAATATGGGGCTTCCCTCATAGCTCAGTTGGTAAAGAATCTGCCTGTGATGAAGGAGACCCTGGTTCAATTCCTGGGTTGGAAAGATCCACTGGAGAAGGAATAGGCTACCCACTCTCATATACTCGGGCTTCCTTTGTGGCTGAGCTGGTAAAGAAACTGCTTGCAATGCGGGAGATCTGGCTTCGATCCTTGGGTTGGGAAGATCCACTGGAGAAGGGAAGGGTTACCCACTCCAGTATTCTGGCCTGGAGAATTTCGTGGAGTATACAGTCCATGGGATCTCAAAGAGTCAGACATGACTGCACGACTTTTACTTTCATTGTCAAATTTTTAAAGGAATCTATAGCATTTATCTGACGTAAACTGCTTTCTACTCTAGATGGACAGGAATAATCATTATTTCCTTCATCTTAACTTCCATTTCTTTGTCCTCCAGTAATGTGAGTGTTTGTATTTACTTCATTAAAAGTTAACCTAGGAAGCCCCAACAGGAGAAAGGGAAATAAGGCAAAGAACTGAAAGAATTCATGATAGAGTGTATTAATGAGATGTTATCCTTGTGGGCAAATAAGGCTTTGACCTGTTGGAGACTGCTCATGTAAAGAACACTTCTGGAATCAGTCCCACTGAAGGAGAGTGAAAGCTGGGGCATTTATTCCTCAGTTCTCATTCATCAGTGACTAAGACTGCCAGGGTTGAGAGGAGTTATCTCCCTAGCACTAATGAACTGTCCCTTGCTGAGAGAAGGCCCTGGATGAAGAGTCACAGGTACAAGTACTAGATACTAGACCTGAGAAGTTACAAGTAGAACACCTGTGGCAGGAGCGCTTCCTCCCCTCCTGCTTTAAAGGATCTTTTTACACAAAATGACTCTGATGAGGCCAGCAAATTGACGTTAGTAGTACAATATCTGAGTCATAATGAAGTACTATAGATGGCAAGTGAAATAGTATTCTTGGAAAGAATGAACTGCTGAACTGTTTGAAAATTGGAAAGAGATCAATAAAATATATACAGAAAATTTTTTTGGACATAGCGGAAAAAAAATTCAAAACTTAGTAGACGTGTTAAAGTAGAAGATGGGATTAAATGAGAAATTTTTATAGTCTATTTATATAGAAAGTAATAAATAGATGTTTTTTCAAGTAAAACATTGTAAATTATTTCAAATTATACCTATACTCAATTTTGGAATAGTGGTTTATAATGGAAGTTTAAGAGATTTTGCATTTTTAAGACATGTATTTTAGAATATATATATATGTATTTAAATAAGCATATTTAAAATATATGCTTTAAAATATATTTTTTAAATGTGTATTTTAAAAATATATATATCTCCCCACTTGAGAAACTAAAGCATCTTTGTTAGAATATAGAATACACAGATAAGCAAATATCAATAGAAAATGCTTCTAAGTTCATTGATTGTTCAGTTTATAATTAAAATAAAATTTTTAATTTTTATGACATTTAATAATTTGAACATGAAAAGTGGCTGGTGAATATTTTTATTATTTGGTATGGAAAAACAACTTATATATTTGATTCAAACTTTTTGTTTTAATTAAGAAATGCTATGCATTAGAAACCTACAAAGCTATGCATTATTTTCACTTAAAATCAGTTACATTTATTTATGGTGGTTGAAGTAGACCCACATTTTAAAGGTGGGATATTCCTGACTATCACAGTTTATCATGAGATTATTTTTAGGTGTGATTGGAAATCCTATGTTCTGTACTTCTTATAATTAGAATAATGCACTGATATATTTTTGTTCCATCCCCCCTCCCTCCTTTCCTCCCTTCCTTTCTTCATTTCTTCTATCCTCCCTTCTTTTTTTATGTGGGATTTTCTGAAATATTTAGGTCTATTTACATTTCTTATTTCAGGTTCAGTATAAATGGTTGCATATATTTTATGTAACACTGAGATGTTCACAGTGTAAACACACAATTTATATAATTCCAAATTCTGGATTATTCCTTTTTTAACTCCATTTTTTTCCCTTCCATTCAGAAAAGTGTATGGAAATTCAGTCAAGTAACAGTGACAATTAAAGAGAGAAAAAATTTCAAAATCCAGTTTCTTGTTGCTCTATTAGTCTCAAACTAGCTTTCAGTATTCGTCAAATACTGTCAGCTCTTTGATCTACAATCTGTTCTAGAAGGAACTTCCTTGTTGCCTTACTGAGTGTTATTGTTCAGAATTCTGAAGGAATAAGTATCAGTTCCTAATCACCTTCAAGATTTTGTTCAGTTTTTTATCTATCTTTTTGAATGGTTAATGCTAATGGAAATCACCTTGATTTTTCCCAGCTTCACTTTTTCTTAATTTTTTCCACAGAAGGATGAGGCAGGGTGAATCAGGTGTCAAATAGTCATTATTCAATTTTATTGTTATTAAAATAGTATTGAACTATATTCATATGAACAACTGTCATATTTATGGATTCCTGATTATGATGAAGAATAAGAAAATTTGTGATTTTTTTAAAAATATGCTTACACCTGACAACACTAGATTTTTCCTCAGAAGAAAACTCCTCGTTTAAGTTCCCGAGCCTGGCTTAATTCAGCATTTAGTGTGCTAATTGGGCTATGTTTATTTTCTAATGACATCTGTTTTTTCATTAAAAAATTTTCAAGTTTCTGTAGGGTTTAGACTCAAAAACTCAGAATGCCATGATACACAGAAATTAATGTGCTTTCTTGAAGGAAATTATTCAAAGTTACCTGAAAGGAAGGCAATGATATTTTGTTTTCATTTCTAACATAGGAAACCTTGATTTGAGGAAAACAAAAAGCAACAGCAACCACCTAAAATTCTGTGTCCCTCTTCTTAGTAAGGCATGAAACACTGCTGATAATCAACCCAGGATCTAATCAGCCCATACAGCTTGAGAAAACCCCAGCTTCTGGGTCCTTTAACAGTAAACCAAGAGCATCAGATTATCTGCTACTGAGACCCAAATTCACCCTCCTCTAAGACTGTTATAATTGTCGACTATTTTCAAATCCCTGTTTTCCTCAGTCAGTGTCTAAACTGTAAGCCTTTAGCCACTGATTTTTTATTTTTTTCCCACATCATAATGTCACCCATAATGGTTGTACCTCTTTACTCCTAATGAAATCCTTCATATATCCCCACAATGCTGGAATTGGTGTATAGCAGTCCTGTCCAATAGAAATATAATGTCAACCCCATATACAATTTAAAAATTTCTAGTAGCTGCGTTAAAAAAATTAAAAAAAGAAACAAGTGAAAATAGTGTTAATAATATTTTAACGTCTTATATTCAATATTACTATTTTATATGTATTGACAGATTACATATTACAGGTTGACTATATAATGGGCTTCCCAGGTGGGATTACTGATAAAGAACCCGCCTGCCAATGCAGGAGACATAAGAGTGGCAGGTTCGGTGCCTGGGTTGGGAAGATCCCCTGGAGGAGGGCATGGCAACCCACTTCAGTATTCTTACCTGGAGAATTCCATGGATAAAGGAGCCTGGCAGACTACAGTCAGTGGGGTTGCAAAGAGTCAGACATGACAGAAGTGACTTAGCATGCATACACATATGTAATCAATATAAAAATAATTTTTAAAATATTGTATATTTTTATATACTAAACCTTAGAAATCTGGTGTGTACCTTACAGCTACATCATGTCCAAAGTAGCCACATTTCAGTGTTAAAGAGTGACACGTGGGTAATGGATACCATGTTGGACAGAGCAGCCACGAGGAACTGGCATTTATTCTCAGCCTTTCTTTCTGTATTTCCTGGGTACCAAATTTGAAGGGATAAACTTACATGACCCAGAGAAGTCTCAGCAGGAGACTGAACATAGGAGTGGGTCAGACGTCTTTCTTGTGCAGTGGCGGCTGGCAAGCCGTGTTGAACATAGTGAGTGTGGTGGCCAGGCTCCATGTATCATGTGTGGTCACCTCCTCATGGGGGTGGGGCAGTGGGGCAATGGGCTGGTGGGAGTAGTGGCAGAACCACCTGATCTTTTTTCCACCTGGGGTCCTGCAGTTTTCTCTCAATGTCTAGTCATCTTTTCATCATATCCTTTCTTTCTTTGAGTAATACGGTTTCAAGTGCTAGCACAGGAAACATCTCCTGAGCAACATTCCCTGACCTCATTCACTCTCTTACCAATGTACAATTGCTTCTTCCCTGAGTACTTATCACACTATTTTATAGTCACTATTTAAATTTCTCTGTCTTACTGAAAGTGGGGATAGTCTTTTCACTATTGCTGTTTTTATTGTTAATAATTGTTTAGTATCTGGTTTTCAGTAAATGCTTACAAAATGAATGACTGAAGAATGGACAGAATAACAGTGGTCAGAGGACACAGAGCTAAGGATAGGACGATCCTGGGGCATGTGGTGCAAAAGGAGTTCTGCAGTGTGGGAGGTTTTGGCACTGGGCACAGCATATGGAGAGTTCTGACAAAATATGATCCACTGGAGAAGGGAATGGCACACTACTTCAGTATTCTTGCCTTGAGAACCCCATGAACAGTTTGAAAAAATAAACACTGAAAGATGAACTCCCCGGGTTGGAGGATGCCCAGTATGCTACTGGCGATCAGTGGAGAAATAACTCCAGAAAGAATGAAGAGACAGAACCAAAGCAAAAACAGCCCCAGCTGTGGATGTGACTGGTGATAGAAGTGAAGTCCGATGCTGTAAAGAGCAATATTGCATAGGAACATGGAACGTTAGATCCATGAATCAAGGCAATTTGGAAGTGGTCAAACAGGAGATGGCAAGAGTGAACATTGACCTTTTAGAAATCAGTGAACTAAAATGGACTGGATGGATGAATTTAACTCTCATGACCATTATATCTACTACTGTGGGAAAGAATCCCTTAGAAGAAATGGAATAACCCTCATAGTCAACAAAACAATCTGAAATGCAGTACTTGGATGCAATCTCAAAAACGACAGAATGATCTCTGTTTGTTTCCAAGGCAAGCCATTCAATATCAGAGTAATCCAAGTCTATGCCTCAGTCAGTAATGCTGAAGAAGCTGAAGTTGAACAGTTCTATGAAGACCTACAAGACCTTCTAGAACTAACACTCAAAAAAGATGTCCTTTTCATTATAGGGGACTGGAATGCAAAAGTAGGAAGTTAAGAGATACCTGGAGTAACAGGCAAATTTGGCCTTGGAGTACAAAATGAAGCAGGGAAAAGGCCAATAGAGTTTTGTCAAGAGAACACACTGGTCATAGAAAACACCCTCTTCCAACAACATAAGAGAAGACTTTACACATGGACATCACCAGATGGTCAATACCAAAATCAGATTGATTATAATCTTTACAGTCAAAGATGGAGAAGCTTGATACAGTTAGCAAAAACAAGACCAGGAGCTGACTGTGACTCAGATTATGAACCCCTTATTGCCTAATTCAGACTTAAATTGAAGAAAGTAGGGAAAACCACTAGACTATGCAGGTATGACCTAAATCAAATCCCTTATGATTATGCAATGGAAATGACAAATAGATTCAAGGGATTAGCTCTGATAGACAGAGTGCCTGAATAACTGTGAATGGAGGTTTGTGACATTGTATAGGAGGCAGGGGTCAAGATCGTCCCTAAGAAAAAGAAATGCAAAAAGGCAAAGTGGTTGTCTGAGGAGGCCTTACAAATAGCTGTGAAAAGAAGAGAAGTTAGAACAAAGTAAAAATGGAAAGATATACCCATTTGAATAGAGACTTCCAAAGAACAGCAGGAAGAGATAAGAAAGGCTTCCTCAGTGATCAGTGCAAGGAAAAAGAGGAAAACAATAGAATGAGAAAGACTAGAGATCTTGTCAAGAAACTTAGAGATACCAAGGGAACATTTCATGGAAAGATGGGCACAATAAAGGACAGAAATGGTATGGACCTCACAGAAGGAGAAGATATCAAGAAGAGGTGGCAAGAATACACAGACAAACTATACAAAAAAGATCTTCATGACTCAGATAATCATGATAGTGTGATCCCTCACCTAGAGCCAGACATTCTGGAGTCAAGTGGGCCTTAGGAAGCATCACTACAAACAAAACTAGTGGAAATGATGGAATTCCAGTTGAGCTATTTCAACTTCTAAAAGATGATGCTGTGAAAGTACTGAGCTCAATATGCCAGCAAATTTGGAAAACCAACAGTGGCCACAAGATTGGAAAAAGTCAGTTTTCATTCCAATCCCAAAGAAAGGCAATGCCAAAAAATGTTCAAACTACTGTACGATTGCACTCATCTCACATGCTAGTAAAGTAATGCTCGAAATTCTCCAAGCCAGGCTTCAACAGTATGTGAACTGTGAACTTCCAGATGTTCAAGCTGGATTTAGAAAAGGCAGAGGAACCAGACATCAAATTGCCAACATCTACTGGATCACTGAAAAAGCAAGAAAGTTCCAGAAAAAACATCTACTTATGCTTTATTGACTATGCCAAAGACTTTCACTATGTAGATCACAACAAACTGTGGAAAATTCTGAAAGAGATGGGAATACCAGACCACCTGACCTGCCTCTTGAGAAATCTGTATACAGGTCAAGAAGCACCAGTTAGAACAAGACATNAGAAATGCAAAAAGGCAAAGTGGTTGTCTGAGGAGGCCTTACAAATAGCTGTGAAAAGAAGAGAAGTTAGAACAAAGTAAAAATGGAAAGATATACCCATTTGAATAGAGACTTCCAAAGAACAGCAGGAAGAGATAAGAAAGGCTTCCTCAGTGATCAGTGCAAGGAAAAAGAGGAAAACAATAGAATGAGAAAGACTAGAGATCTTGTCAAGAAACTTAGAGATACCAAGGGAACATTTCATGGAAAGATGGGCACAATAAAGGACAGAAATGGTATGGACCTCACAGAAGGAGAAGATATCAAGAAGAGGTGGCAAGAATACACAGACAAACTATACAAAAAAGATCTTCATGACTCAGATAATCATGATAGTGTGATCCCTCACCTAGAGCCAGACATTCTGGAGTCAAGTGGGCCTTAGGAAGCATCACTACAAACAAAACTAGTGGAAATGATGGAATTCCAGTTGAGC
Organism: Oreotragus oreotragus; assembly: GCA_006410675.1. Classification (NCBI taxonomy): domain Eukaryota; kingdom Metazoa; phylum Chordata; class Mammalia; order Artiodactyla; family Bovidae; genus Oreotragus; species Oreotragus oreotragus. Next base: position 792,213 of record SJYX01021803.1, on the reverse strand, counting down.
TATTTCAACTTCTAAAAGATGATGCTGTGAAAGTACTGAGCTCAATATGCCAGCAAATTTGGAAAACCAACAGTGGCCACAAGATTGGAAAAAGTCAGTTTTCATTCCAATCCCAAAGAAAGGCAATGCCAAAAAATGTTCAAACTACTGTACGATTGCACTCATCTCACATGCTAGTAAAGTAATGCTCGAAATTCTCCAAGCCAGGCTTCAACAGTATGTGAACTGTGAACTTCCAGATGTTCAAGCTGGATTTAGAAAAGGCAGAGGAACCAGACATCAAATTGCCAACATCTACTGGATCACTGAAAAAGCAAGAAAGTTCCAGAAAAAACATCTACTTATGCTTTATTGACTATGCCAAAGACTTTCACTATGTAGATCACAACAAACTGTGGAAAATTCTGAAAGAGATGGGAATACCAGACCACCTGACCTGCCTCTTGAGAAATCTGTATACAGGTCAAGAAGCACCAGTTAGAACAAGACATGGAACTATAAACTGGTTCCAAATTAGGAAAGGAGTACATCAGTGATGTATATTGTCACCCTGCTTATTTAACTTATATGCAGAGTTCATCATGAGAAATGCTGGACTGGATAAAACAGAAGCTGAAATCAAGATAGCCAGGAGAAATATCAATAACCTCAAATATGCCGATGACACCACTGTTTTGGCAGAAAGTGAATAACTAAAGAGCCTCTTGATGAAACTGAAAGAGGAGAGTGAAAAAGTTGGCTTAAAATTCAACATTCAGAAAATGAAGATCATGGCATCTGGTCCCATCATTTCATGGCAAATAGATGGGGAAACCATGGAAACAGTGACAGACTTTATTTTGGGGGGCTCCAAAATCACTGCAGATGGTGACTGTAGCCATTAAATAAAAAGACACTTGCTCCTTGGAAGAAAAGTTATGACAAACCTAGATAGAATATTAAAAGGCAGAGACAATACTTTGCCAACAAGGTCCATCTAGTAGAGTCTATGGTTTTTCCAGGGTCATGTATGGATGTGAGTGTTGGACTATGAAAAAAACTGAGTGTCAAAGAATTAATGCTTTTGAACTGTGGTGTTGGAGAAGACTCTTGAGAGTCCCTTGGGCAGCAAGGAGGTCCAACCAATCCAACCTAAAGAGATCAGTCCTGAATATTCATTTAAAGGCCTGATGCTGAAGCTGAAACTCTGATACTTCGGCCATTGATGCAAAGAACTGACTCATTTGAAAAGGCCTTATGCTGGGAAAGATTGAAGGTGGGAGGAGAGGACTGCTGAAGGAGAGTGAAAAAGTTGGCTTAAAATTCAACATTCAGAAAATGAAGATCATGGCATCTGGTCCCATCATTTCATGGCAAATAGATGGGGAAACCATGGAAACAGTGACAGACTTTATTTTGGGGGGCTCCAAAATCACTGCAGATGGTGACTGTAGCCATTAAATAAAAAGACACTTGCTCCTTGGAAGAAAAGTTATGACAAACCTAGATAGAATATTAAAAGGCAGAGACAATACTTTGCCAACAAGGTCCATCTAGTAGAGTCTATGGTTTTTCCAGGGTCATGTATGGATGTGAGTGTTGGACTATGAAAAAAACTGAGTGTCAAAGAATTAATGCTTTTGAACTGTGGTGTTGGAGAAGACTCTTGAGAGTCCCTTGGGCAGCAAGGAGGTCCAACCAATCCAACCTAAAGAGATCAGTCCTGAATATTCATTTAAAGGCCTGATGCTGAAGCTGAAACTCTGATACTTCGGCCATTGATGCAAAGAACTGACTCATTTGAAAAGGCCTTATGCTGGGAAAGATTGAAGGTGGGAGGAGAGGACTGCTGCCTTAATCAGCTTTTTGACTATATCCATTTTTTTTTCTTTAATTTGTTTCAAGTGGTGAACTCTTTGCTTTTCTTCTTTGGAAAATACAGGTTATTTTTCTTTGCAGCCCTCCTCCTTGTTTAACTGTGTAATAGAATTTGATTCTATCGTCATACTTCTGATCATAAAATTAGCATAGAATTCTTTTAGATATTCTAATATTTTATACTGAGAGCAACATGATAAAGTAAATAAGATTTTAAAGAAGTTTAATGAAACATATCTGTATTACTTATTAAAATATATTAATCAGTATATATTTAAATACAATATAATAACAACCTACATGGTGCTAATGCTAAAGAACCTGTCTGCCAATGCAGGAGACTTAAAGACACCAATTTGATCCCTGGGTCAGGAAGATCCCTGGAGAAGGACATGACAACCCACTCCAGTGTTCTTGCCTAGAGAATCCCATGGACAAAGGAGCCTGGTGGGCTACAGTCCATGGGGTTGCAAAGAGTTGGACATGACTGAAGAGACTTAGCATGCATGCATGCTGCTGCTGCTGCTGCTAAGTCACTTCAGTCGTGTCCGACTCTGTGTGACCCCATAGACGGCAGCCCACCAGGCTCCCCCATCCCTGGGATTCTCCAGGCAAGAATACTGAAGTGGGTTGCCATTTCCTTCTCCAATGCATGAAAGAGAAAAGTGAAAGTGAAGTCGCTCAGTCTGTCTGACTGTTAGCGACCCCATGGACTGCAGCCCACCAGGCTCCTCCGTCCATTGGATTTTCCAGGCAAGAGTACTGGGGTGGGGTGCCATTGCCTTCCCCGATGCATGCATGAGCTCTGATAATTTTCACGTGATTACATCTCTGTTGTCAAGGATTTCAGTCAGTACATTTGCAGAATTCCTTTTGATTAAGCAAGGGGACTTTCTTTTATTCCCCTATCCTCTCTGTCCAAACCTAGCAACATTTCTTGACTTTAGCACTAAACTTTTCTATAGAGGCTTTTATTGAGCAATGTGATCTGGATGAGATTACTAGGTATTCTATGAAAGAGGGCATCCTTTGGGAATCTCAGTTGGGTAAATGCTCTAGCTTAGGTACGAAAATAATTTCAGAGTTTTTAGTATGTTGACATGGAAGGAAACTCTCTAAGATGAGAGAGTATTGAACATTTTCTCAGCTGATTGAACTACAGAAGTGTTTTGCTTTGTCATTTTTGTTTTTATTTTTATTATTTTTAATGTTTTTGTTTTTAAAGTATTCAAGTGAAAGTATTGTTATGCTACAAACACTTAATTTTCAATTACTTGAAAAGATACAGTTCATATATACAAGAATACTGAATATAACTTTTAGTTTTCAGAATACTCAGGCAGTATTACCCCTCAATTCAAGAGTAATCTAAATATTATATTTCTTCCAGGATCTGTTATATTTTTAAAAAGGAATTATATCATGGGGTTAAGTCTGATATTTCTTTTGTAGAGAGGAAAAATGGTTTAGTCACACAACTCTACATTCTCTGCTACAGTGGAAGGAGGTGAAGAACCCATATTAGGAACTGGCTCTCTTAACATTTCAGTTCTCCCCAAGATACAGTACCTTCTACTGTATTACTCTGGTCTTTTGTAGTAAAGCAGCAGCCACTTAGGTATTCTGCTAGAAAAAAGTTTAAAATGAAATTAGCAGCAATATATCCAACCTTAGGAGCCCTGAGGAAGCAAATGTTAGGTTTTGCTAGGTTGCTAGGTTTTGAAGCAAAGGTCGCCTTCAACATCTTTGGAAGTGCAAAGATCACAGAAAGCTACCACTAATAAAGTGGGTCACTCCCAACACCAAAGTTTATGCAGGAAGTCTCCCTACACTAAGGGCAAAGAACCCATAGATGTATCATATTTCTTTGCCCACATGACTTCCCACAATGATCCCAGAAAATAATGGTCATTTCTTATCTTTTGTCTTTAAAGTCATGTCTCATTGGCCATGCCAAAACAGACCTGCTGGCAAGTAAATCCATAAAATATTTGTGGGATTTAAGGCTCTGTAATCTAGGAGAGACTTTAGAAGAGTGGAACTAGAACCTGAGTGACAACAACAAAAAATATCTAGTATACCTGCACTGTAGGTAGCAAGTAGAAATGTATAAGGTGGCAATTATATTGAGCAGTTTATATCCTTTCAGTGTTGGAGGAAAGGGAAAAATTACAAAGAAAAATGGTGTTCCTAATTCCACTAATTGGAACAATCAGTTATTAGAAAAGATCATATAAAGTTTTGATTCTTAAAGTATGGTTTGTGTTTCAGCAACAACAATGTTACTTGCAAGTTTTCAAAGTGAAAAATCTTGGGCCATCACAGACAAACTGAATCAGAAACTCTGGGAATGGAGCCTTGAAATCTGTGTTTTAATAAGCTCACTGGATATTTCTGACATACACTAAGTTTTGAGAATCATTGGTATAAAGTTTCTGAAGGGAGTATTCCATGAGTATGGCTTCCGTTCTTAAGAAGGGTAAAGAAAGCTTGAAGCTTTATAAACTCTTAGTAGAGGCTAAAATGCCTGAGATTCTGTCCAAGAATATCGGGGTAGAGCTGAGAAATTTAAAAGGAAGCAAGCCAGCTGAACTTTCCATTTTGCAGAGTATTAGTGTAAGAGTAGGAAGAGTGGTGTCTGAATTACTGAAAATGAGCTGGCACTCGCAACAAAAGACATTAAAAGGGATCAGTGTAAGTGATTCTAGTTTTTATACACATCCTCTGTATAGAAACGGATAGGGTATGGGACATGGATATGGAGTAAGCCACCAGAATTACACGTGTAGTTCCCTGGTCGTCTTCAAAATTCATGCATCCTGAGCAGCAGTTCAGAGCTTCAGGCAGCTTCTGTTCTGTGTTTGATCCACTGTAAGTTCTCTGCATTAACCCTTCATCCACTCATGAAAAGCACCTTGCACTGAGGGATCATGGGGATGTAAAGAACTACCGGCTTTACAGCCACCATGAGGCCAATTACGGTAAAAGCAATGCTTTCTTTATTACTTCCAAAAAGCGATCTCTGTTTTTCCCCATCCTTAATTTTAAAAGCAGGAAGAAAGAAAGAAAGAAAAAAAAAAAAAAAACACCACCACTACCACCACCGATTGTTGGTTAACAAAACTGAAGGAGTTTGAACTCTTACCATGCACAAAGTGAAAACAGGTTTTCAAACTGTCTTTTTTAATTTAAATATTATTTCTGTATAAGAAGATTTTCCAAAGTCATCTAGCAGGTAGCTCAAGGGCAGAGTTAGTCTAGCAGCCATCCTTCCCTGAGGATTGAAAGGAATGACTTCTGAAACCAGCCATTTCTTAGCAAATCATATAAAAACCTCACTGGAGAATTTTGCTGCCAGGAGAGAGATTTTATGCATCCACTGATGAAACCTCTAAGACAATAAAGAGTGCCAGATGCATCCGATTTGAGTTTTAAAACTGCTGATGTCCACATTTAGCCTAAACATGCTTTATCCAATCTTGAAAAACTAATGTAGAACTACATTCTTTCATGTGAGGTAATGTCGATTTGAAGAGATTTTCTTTTCCTGCTAATACAAATCAGAAGGGTGGCTGTCTGTATAAAGCAAAGAAAAACAAAAATAAAACATCCTGATTAATAGTGGAAAGAGAAGGGTATATGTTTTGGTGGGGGGAGGTGGGTTGTAGTTTAAAAGGGAGGGAGTGAAGGAGAGAGAGGGAAAGAGAGATGCATAATACACATCCCCTGTTCTGAAAGAAATGAGAGTTAAGTCATTCAATATATTTGATTTTATGTCTAATCATCCTATAATTGAATGTCTTCTATTAATCAGAGCCAAAGTAAAGATATGAAAATTTTGTCATGGATCAGGCTTTTTAAAAATAGCTCTTATTAAATTCTTATAAGCATAGGGATATTTGGAAGTGATCAAACTGTTCTATGTCTTGACTGAGGCACTGGTAGCATCCCTACATGCATCTGTCAAAACTTACAGAAAGGTGCTCTCAAATGGGTGAGTTTTACTGTAGTAAATGTAATCTTAGTAAGAAAGTTGCTCTCCATATTTTAGACTACTGAGAGAGTAATCATTGTTCTGAGCATCACTGAAGTTGTCAGTAGAGCAAATTAATTTTATAATTTGTTGAATTAAGTTGTATAAGAAATATATTTGAAATTAATGCCAAGATCAAGTATATCAATAAGATAAAATTGCACTGGGAAAAACAATACTAGTAGTTTAACATAGCATGGGTTATAAATGGAATATTTTGATTTAACTTCCTTGAGCGTATTTTTCTTGTTCCTTCAAAAATTTAGATCCATCTTCATTTTTAAAAAGAGTCAGATGAGGTAACACTGGCAATCTTCATTGGGGAAAATTTTACACACTATTTAAATGCTCTATTTCTGTGACATGAACAACCAATCATTTTCTGTATATATATATATATATATACACACACACACAAATTTTCACATAGATGCCTAAGTAGGAGGAAATATGCATTAACCAGGTGATGAAAAAATATCTTATATTCGTTTCACTTTTATAATAAGCAGTTAATAATTTTGGATTTTTTGTTTCTGCTTCCACAGTGTACTTTTTAAAGCATTTTAATAAAGTATATTTTTAAACTTGATTGTTAAAATGAGTTTTAACGTGACTCTTTCCAGTGTCTTTAAACTTTGGATTCCATCTCCACCCTCTCTCCTCCTAGCCAAGCCATTGTAACCTTCTAATGGGTCCCTTACTTTTCCTTGTTAAATCTTAACAACCTATTACTGGCTCTAGGCTGTTTGGCTTGCTGTAGAAATATATGCTGTTTTTGAATCCTAAGTGCTTAAGGGCTTTTGGGTCAGATAAGGGCCATGGGGTAGAGCCAAAGGAATTGGTAATGTTGGTACCTAAAATAAATCTGAAATGAAGGCTTATTATGGAAAGAGTGATGAGGTGAGAAACCATGAGGTTTGTGTGTAGCTTACTGTATTTGCTGTTTGACAATGTCATTCTTTACATAAAAACCCTTTTCACTTAAAAGGTATGAATTACATCACACAACCTACCCTTTCTCTCCCTTTCTTTTTACACACTTGTCCCAATACATCAGTTGACCAAACTTAATGAATTTTCTTTATCCAATATTACTGACTTTTACTCCTTTTTTTTTTTTTTGAAAATTTCCCAAAAGAAGGAAATAAGCAAAATTTGTGATTGTCATGCCCTTCATTTTTAAAATTACCATTTTATTTAAAAGTAGATGAACCTTCAGGTCACTTTGAAATAAACTGTAGTTATGTTATCAAACTCAAGTGCCGCTGCTTACTACTGGAAATCAATACTAGAGAGACAGGCAAATGTTGGTAAAAAAAGGAAAGTTGCTTTTAATCAGAATGCTGGCCATCTGGGAAGATGGTGTACTCTTTTAGGCAAAAAAAAAAAAAAAAAAA
>SJYX01021803.1:760683-782639 GCA_006410675.1 Oreotragus oreotragus | reverse complement strand
AAAAAAAAAAAAAAAAAAAATTCAACTTGGCCTTGCAAGTTTTTGAGGGGAAAAGGGAAAGTAATCTGAGCTAATCATTTGAGATAGATCAGACTCATTTTTGTCTCCAACCTTGTACAATCATGTGACTTCCTACCGTCTTTATTTAGATACTATCTTGTTCATGCAGTTTGTCCCTATTGTTAGGTTTTTCTTCCTTGACTCTTTTCTGGTTATAGCAAAGAACTGAAATAACAGTCCATGATAGCTCAAGTAGGCAAAATTCATTGTGTATACTGTAAGCAGTACTCTTTCTCAAGACATGAGAGGGGACCAACTCCTGCAGGAGTGGTCCTAGCCCATCTTGGCTTCTCTTTTAATATCCTTTATTCCTCTCTTGGGCAGTTCCTGGGGCCTGATTGGTTGTGCCCTATGCAAATAAGGCATGAGCCTGAGGCCAATCAGGGAAGGGGGTGTGCCAGGCTTGTTTCCCCCCAGGAAGTCTTCACTCACATTTGCGGTTTTCTTTCTTTCTTTCTTTCTTTTTTTTTTCATCCTTTGTTCAGTTCAGTTCAGTCGCTCAGTCATGTCTGACTCTTTGCAACCCCATGAATTGCAGCACGCCAGGCCTCCCTGTCCATCACCAACTCCCGAAGTTCACTCAGACTCACGTCCATCGAGTCCGTGATGCCATCCAGCCATCTTATCCTCTGTCGTCCCCTTCTCCTCCTGCCCCCAATCCCTCCCAGCATCAGAGTCTTTTCCAATGAGTCAACTCTTCGCATGAGATGGCCAAAGTACTGGAGTTTCAGCTTCAGCATCATTCCCTCGAAAGAAATCCCAGGGCTGATCTCCTTCAGAATGGACTGGTTGGATCTCCTTGCAGTCCAAGGGACTCTCAAGAGTCTTCTCCAACACCACAGTTCAAAAGTATCAATTCTTCAGCACTCAGCCTTCTTCACAGTCCAACTCTCACATCCATATATGACCACTTTAAAAACCATAGCTTTGACTAGATGGACCTTTGCTAACAAAGTAATGTCTCTACTTTTCTTTGTTGGTCCTCTGTGTATGTGATCTCCTGGCTTCCACTTCCTCTAACCACCATTTTGGACCCCTTTCTTCCTATTTTAACTGCTTAACAATGTGATTGCTGAAGAGGAAGCTATGGAAGTCATGTGTTAATTACTTACTCTTCATTTCTACTTTAACCAATGGAAAGAATCAACAGGTTAGGCAAGATATTGTGTAATCAAAAGATCTGAAAGGTATGCTAAGGCCAAAGATGAGTAGATCATGGGGGTGCCTGATTTAAAAGTTAGTTACAAAGTTGGCTTAAATTGATAAGAAAAGGGGTTTCTTCCTTAGAGCAGTTTCCTGCAAAGTGCTGCTTATGGTTATACTGAAAAAAATTTCAATGAAGAGATTAACTTTTATAAATCACCATAACAGGTTAGTCATCCTTTTATTTGAAGAACTGTAACATTCTTAATATTCAATTTAACATCAAGCTCATCATACCAAAGTGACACTGATAGATAAGTTACATATAATAAAACTGTGGGCCATGTCCAATAAAGTTTGACATAACTTCCAGTTAAATTAGTAACAGATACCTTGAAAGAGGTGAGGACTTAGAATGGATGTAGCCACCACTGAGAATTCTGGGAAGGTTATTTGTACAGATAAATTTCCCTGGTAAAACTTCACATCTTACTATTGCTGCAGCTACACACTGAGCAAAGCCTTTGACTCGGGTACACTGACTTCATTTTCCTCACTTCTGGTATTGTTTAGATTTGGTAGTGCCCACTCTTTTCACAGTAAAACACTAGTGGAACTGGTATAACTGACAAAGAGTTTATGGTGTTTGTGGAACTGGCAAGAAATGGAAGGCAGGCTGGATTAGAAATGTAAATGTGAAGAAAATGGTTGTACTTGGTAAGAATATCAGTTTATTGAGGATTGCTGGTAACTTGTATGGCTTCTTCAACTAATTAGAAGTAGAAAAGGACGGCAGATTCCTTTTATGTTATGGTCATCCTAGAAAAGCAGAGGAGCCTCCCACTCAAAATTTGATTCATATTGAGACTAATGATGCTGTATGAATACATGTGAAAAGTATATAAAGAGTTTATTTCCTACAAAATTGAGGCTTCTGGGAAGAACAGGAGGAGAGAAGCCAGGCCTGGGTTTTAATTGTGGTGCTTTGTGGGGTGGGGCTGGAGTGACAGTAGGGGTTTGCATGGGTTCAGTCTCCCTGGGGTGCTAAGGGGAAGCCAGGCTTTCTAATCAGCTTGGCAGATGTAGGGAGCAGGGGAATAGGGAGCGGTAAAGCTTAAACGCTTCCAGCACTCAAACGTCAAAAAATGGAATCAGACTCCTCATTATAACATAGGCTCCGAATTCCTGCAATTCTGGTCTTACCTCTTCCCTTGAGAAGGAAGTCCAGGATTTATTTATTTATTTATTTATTTTCCTCCCCTTCCCCCATTATTTTTCATAACAAATTGCCTCAGCATTTTTGTGTTGTATTCAAAACTGAGGTCTATTATCTTGTTTACCTGCTAAAGGAAGGGAACTCTCATCTTCTCCTTGATGCATATATAGACAGTTGCTGGCTTTCAGCAGAGCCCTGCCTTGTTAAACTCCTTACAGAAATTACTTTATTGTTTTTTGCTGAAGAGGAGGTCTACGAAGAGAGCTTGATACCTTGACAGACTCCACCTGCAAGAACATTGATCTAGAATCTTGGTGATTTTTACTGACCTCACAGTCGTTGCTGCCAGTGTCAGCTGATTTGTACAGGTCTAGTTGGCAATTCTCAAGGCATAAAATTAGAGGGGTCTTGCTGGAGAAGGAGAGAAGTTAATCAAATCTCACTTGGATTTTTGTGACTGAGGAGACCAGCAGGAATTCCATTAATGATAGAGATTAACATGCTCATGTAGAACAGCTTACAGCAATAACTTCTCAAGGTCCTTACTAGTTAACTTGCATGAGAACAGCTATGTATTTCAGGGCAAATGCTCACTCCAACCGGGGAAGGCAATGGCACCCCACCCCAGTACTCTTGCCTGGAAAATCCAATGGACGGAGTAGCCTGGTGGGCTGCAGTCCATGGGGTCGCTAACAGTCGGACAGACTGAGCGACTTCACTTTCACTTTTCTCTTTCATGCATTGGAGAAGGAAATGGCAACCCACTCCAGTATTCTTGTCTGGAGAATCCCAGGGATGCGGGAGCCTGGTGGGATGCCGTCTATGGGGTCACACAGAGTCAGACACGACTGAAGTGACTTAGCAGCAGCAGCAGCTCACTCCAACTCATCCTATTAGAGCCCCTAAACCTCTAATGCTGCTGCTGCTAAGTCACTTCAGTCGTGTCCCACTCTGTGTGACCCCATAGACGGCAGTCCACCAGGCTCCCCCGTCCCTGGGATTCTCCAGGCAAGAACACTGGAGTGGGTTGCCATTTCCTTCTCCAATGCATGAAAGTGAAAAGTGAAAGTGAAGTCACTCAGTCGTGTCCAACCGTCATTGACCCCATGGACTGCAGCCTTCCAGGCTCCTCCGTCCATGGGATTTTCCAGGCAAGAGTACTGCAGTGGGGTGCCATTGCCTTCTCTGAAATCTCTAATAGATACATAAAAGCCCATTGTTACATTTCTCAATGTCAAAGGTTTTTACTCTCATAAGTGTGGAAAGTGTACTGTCTATACTAATGATTATATTTAAATACTTCTTCTGGATAATCTAGAAATCTTGGTTAAAACCAAAAGCCAGATGCTTCAGTTAATATGGAAAACACATCAAGCACCCTGCTGGTTTTGGTTGATTGTAGAGGTGTGACATGATAAAGCCTGAGTGTGTTGTTACTTTACATTAGCGGCTCAAGATAGTGTATTTGAGGAGGTGATACAGGATTTGAGGTCCTTCAAAGAGGATATTGAAAGGAACCCTGAATGTGCTGCACGAACCAGGCTCCCTTTGTCTGTCTTCCAGTTGGGTTCAGCTCATGGGTTGGCCGATGCTATGCTTCTCTACGTAAGGCCAGAGCCCTTGATGGGGGCTTCCGTCTCATATTCTCGTAGCTACAAAGAAAGCGAAGGTTTCTTGGGTCCATTAGTTGCTTGTCTTCCTTTGCTCTTTCAGACTTTGGGATGGTGACTTCCACACTGTTTCTAGTCCCAATTTTTGATTTCTTTGCCCTGCCTGCAGCTTTGAAAATAAACTCTTTATTAAAATTTCCCCAAGTACTCTGAATTTGCCTCTCTCTTCTCCTGGAGCATTGTCTGATTTCCTAAAATATAGGAAGGAGTCAGCCATGCAGATTTAGGGGAAGGGCATACCAGGCAATGATGTCAGCAAGTACATTTGTGTGAAACATAAACATGTAATGATGCAGATAGTTGTGATATAAAGGGGACAAATTAATTATAAGACATCCAGAGTTATTTTAGATGGGTGACTTATACAACTCATTGTTGTTACACAAACTTTTTTTTTAAACCACCTGTTTAAGATGATGAACTAGATACTGCAGCTGTATTATAGATCCAGTTCAAATATTCTAATCATTGTTGAATCTGAGTCTGTCAACAGATCACATTCTTTTGATGCTGACTTATTGGGAGCAAAAGTAGTAGCATATTTTAATAGTGGGATCACTTAAAGAATTCCTTCCTTAGTGACAGTGCATGAATTGAGATGACTGCTTAGAACCATAAAAATGTTGAATCACTATGCTGTGCACCTGAAAGTAGTATTAAAAAAAAAAAAAAGAAAAGAACCTTCCATCCTTTCATGCCCTCTCTCCACACACACACACAGAGACACACATCCACAAAACAAAGTTTTAATTTATTCAAGTTTCAGCTTCATACTTGAAATTGACTCTAACGAGGTCATGTAGGTTCTTTACTACAGGTTTTATACTTCAAAGCATATTATCCTTAGCTTGGCATCTACTCTAATATTGCCTTTATAAGAACATTCTTTTCTGTTTTGGAATAATATACTGCTTTGATATGATTAATGACAGCCCAATATTTCCTTCACTATTTCAGTGGAAGAATATGGTTTTTCACAAAATGTCCTCATGCGATAAACAGATGCCAGAATTTTGTTCCATGCAAATTTTCATTAGACATTAAATCAGAAATAAAAATGTAGTTTGGGGAAATAAAAGGGAGTCCTGTTTAGCTTTGATTTTCTCTGTTGGTCTTATTTTTACAGTGACTTTTATCAGCCCTCTTCTCTATCATGAAGCTTGGGAAAGTTTGGGCTATTTACACTGCTTTTCTTGTTTTCATTTGGCAGACATACATTGTTAAGAAAAAAAAAAAAAGAAAGAAAGTCTTCTGTTAAAAGCCAAATGCAAGAGAAAGAGAGAAACTCTCCTGAAATTTTACCCACTCTAGTACTCTTGCCTGGAGAATCCCATGGAGGGAGGAGCCTGGTAGGCTACAGTCCATGGGGTTGCAAAGAGTCGGACACAACTGAGCAACTTCACTTCACTTCACCCTCAGAGCAGAGACGTGGGTTTGAATCCTTGCATCACATCACCCCAACCTCTATCTAGTCTAAATTTTTAAATTTTTATATTTAATCTTTTTTAGACCATACATCTCATTTTAAAAATAATTCTCTTTCCGTCAGAACGTTTTGTTGATCACATATTAATTTTTCTTAACTTTTACTGGCTTGGTTTTTTAAGAAATTTTTTCTTTTTTTCTATATTTATGACATATTTGTTTAGAATACAAATCTAAGAAAGTTTCTTCTGGTGAATTTTGAGTCTTCTCTCACATTATATACACTTGTTCAATTTACAGTTTCTATTTCGTTTTGAGAATTTTATTTCTCCCTAATGTTTGAACAAAAAAGAGATGTGGTATTGAAGGCATAATTGGATAAAGTACACAGAATTATGATATCTTGCATATAGAAAACTCTGTTATTAGTACAGAGACTAAAAGAACATTCTGAAATCTTATTAGGGAAATGTTTGATTTGTCCAATTATGTTTTACTTATGACTGCTTTTGGGAAGGCATGATAGGTAGAATTGTCTCCCAAAGATGTCTACATCCTGAATTATTTAACCCATGAATATGTAACATTACATGGTAAAAGTAAGAAAAATTCAAACCTTGAGGTGGTCTTTATTAGATTATATCTATCAATTATCAGTTAATCTTATTGGAAAGAGTTTGAAGGTAGTCATTTAAATATAGACCTCTCTGGAAAATGCTGAAATGCCAATATCATTTGAGTCATTAGTAGAAACACTGATACTTGGTGGATATAGATTCTAGATGACAAATATAAAATCAGTAATTTTGTGTTCCATATATCTTGGGGTGGGTGTGAAACTGCCTTCAGTGTTGGGTAAGGTGTTAAAAGAGTATCCCTTGAGCTGAGTAGAACCAAGAGAGTTTTTATCTGAATTCCTGGGCTTGCTGGGGTTGGTGGATCAAACTAAGAAAACGAGTAGAATGGAGACTTGTCTTATGTCAGTAAATGTACTGCTCTCCGCACACTTGCTCAGATCATAATTTAGAGATCATCCATGATTTGTTCCCAAGATATTTCTATCAACCTTCTGATACATATCATTCCACTCATTATATCTTTCCACACTCACTCAGTGGTACCATCCTAAAAAAGGATACCTACAACTTATAACACTCTTACTACTAAATGCTAACTCCAATAATATATATGTGGGCTTCCCTTGTGGCTCAACTGGTAAAGAATCCGCCTGCAATGTGGGAGACCTGGGTTAGATCCCTGGGTTGGAAAGGTCCCCTGGAGAAGGGAAAGGCTACCCACTCCAGTATTCTGGCCTGGAGAATTCCATGGACTGTATAGACCATGGGGTCACAAAGAGTCAGACATGACCGAGTGACTTGCACTTTCACTTTCTTTTATTCACAACCCCTGGTAGCCACTGTTATTATTTTCTTTGAAATAATAAAGAATCTAAAGAAGTGACTTGCTCAAAATCACACAGGTTGTAAATGCCAGAGAAGAGTTTTGTTAATCTCTTTCCATAGCCTACACTCAACCACTCCATTACATTCTCTTCCAAGTCAAGGCCCAAGACCCTTTCACACTGCACTGAAACACCAATACCTTTGTCCTTCTGTGGACATTTATCTAGGAAAATGATGCTTCTTAACATCTCTGCCTAATTTTAGGGAGTATTCTATTGTGAGAGAATTGGTTGGAGGCACTCCCCTCTGGTTTTCACTACAGAAAACAAAGGGACCAGCTTTGTCTTGTGACATCCTTTGTAAGTTTGAGTATGGATATATGATACAGTTTAGACCTTTGTTTGATAGCACTCAGGAGTTTGAAGCTGAAGACATGATTCACAGAGGCAGAAAGAATAGGAGAAATGTTTATGACAACAGGGAGGCATCTAGAATCCAACAGAGATTATGAGAATTTAGCACATGCATCACTGAATAATCAGTGGCAGTGACATTTGGGAGGGCATCCCTCCAGATTGTTTTCATCTTCATTTTTCTGTGCTTCCTGTTGTCCACCCTTTCTTGATTCCTGTTGGCTTTTATATCCAATCCTCCAGGCTTCTGGATGATTCTGTGGGTTACTTGACATTCTTCCAAACAGTTCCTTTCCTGTGTAAGTTAGTCAAAGTATGTTTCTAATGCTTGCAGCCAAGAACCTTCAGTCTTCCAACTTCTACTGTTGGTCTGCTTGTGTTCTTTTCTCTTCTTGGCAGTTAGAATGGCCTTTAAAAACATTAATTGATAGTATCTCTCCCATTAAAAACTCACAACTGCACTGAGAAATTCTTTACTCAGGCGTACAGGCTTACAAAGTCAAATACTATTTACCTACAGACTTTTCTTATCTAACCATGCTCCAATAACTGTTTTTCAGAGGTGTTCTCTCTGGTTAGAAGGCTGCCCATCATATGGTTCAATAAATATCTTTTGGATAAACTAGCATATAAATTAATAATTGAGCTTGTTATATTTTAGCCTGCCTCTCCTTTCATCATACCTCTTTCTTTATATCAGCACACTTCTCTCATGGGAGGAAAGTGGCCAGGTCCTCGTTCTCTTCCCATAAATGCAGGGTAAGCAGGTAGCATGGGTTTAGATATTCAGACTTGATGCCCACAAGGACATAGAGACAGGTAGAGGTCATATTTTAACCAGTGGCAGGATCTGTATTGAAACCAGCCTCTTCCTGTTGCGTGGCTTTGCTATGTATGTTTTTTATTGCCTCACTTTGTCAGAAGTTCTTGGTTCCTGTCAATTTCCCAAAGCTGATATTCCAGGTTCCTATTATTTCTATGAGACTATGATATTTTTCCAATACATTCTTTTTTTTTTTTTTTTTTTACTCAAAATATGTTGCTAACTGCCAAAAATGTCACTGATGATTATAGCTTGGTAACTTAAGTCTACGTGGTGGGAAACAAAACTCTGTCAAACTTAAAAGATAAGACCAAAATATAAATGCAGTATGGTTGGTTGGATGTATGACTGGGGATATAGGGAAGTGGGATGCAATAAGTTTAGGAGACTTGGTTCATTAATCAGGCTCGTATTCTCATTTTACATTTTTTTAAAGGGGACCTTATCTGTTGTACCTGCACCTTAGGTAGTACCATGTCTATAGAAAGAGCAAATATTTTTCTCAAAAAAAAAAAAAAAAGTTAAGTGGAATTTGCATTTACTAAACTGAGAGACAAGAATTTGTGTGAAGCCCTAGAGTTCTGTGTCATAAATTAAATGCAGAAATGAAATATTGTGGTGATATTGAAGTACCAATGAATGTCTAGTTATGTGTGGGCTGGAATGATGGCTTGTTCTAGGTGGAGTTCATTACAAACATAATCCAAGGATATTGGCACAGCCATGCATCTCAGGGTAATAGGAAATCCTAATGATGTAGGGAAATTTCATTCAAATTTGACAACTCAAAATTGAATGGCTTCTTTGTTGGGCCTCAAGCAAAATGTCTAGCTGATTATTTTCTCAAAAGTTCAGTTATATTTATTAAAAGTGGGTTGGGAGTTCTGCTAGAGTGTTTACTTATGTTCATGATGCTAATGACTACATTTAGTTTATTTTGTTACTTTTTCTATGACCTATTCTTCAGGATCCATTCTTCATATGGCTGCCAAAGAGACCTTTCAAAAACAGAAATTAGATTATGTCACTTTCTTCCTTAACCCTACAATGACTCCTATTGCATTTTCTGAAATCAGCCTCCTAACGATGCCCTGAAAGGACTGATTATATCTGTTTCTGTACATTTTGCCTTCTAATATCCAATCACACCAATATACATGAAATATATCAGGCTTATGCCTATTTTGGGTCCTTTGTCACTCACCATTATCTCTGTCTAGAATGCTGTTTCCTCAATGGTCTTTCTTTTGACTGGGTTGCACTTCCAAATGTCATCTCTTCAAACAGGACTTGTCCATGACTCTAAAATACTTCTTCCCCATTACTTTCTATGTTTTGCTGTGTTCTGCTTTGTTCACAGCACTTAACATTTCCTTTTGCTCGCTTTTTTTGCTTGGTATCTTTCCCACTGAAATTTAAACTATTCACTAGGAAATATATTTATTTCATTCACGGAGGCATTTCCCATATATAGAACAATGCCTAGGTGAGTGAGTAAGTAGTGTTTTATAGAAGATCTCGATGAAGATTAGTAAACAATGCTCTACCTGTTGATAGGATTGTGGATCTGCTACTGGGTGAGACCACAGTGAAGTGGGAAGCCAGGAAGGGGGTGATAGAGAACAATGACTCCCTGAATTAGGCCCCCAAGTGGTTGTCTGATGATGTGTTCCCAGTTTGAGTGGAACTCCCTTTAATGAAAACAGTCTTTGAGGTACTAGTAGCCACGTAGCCTTCTGTCGGGCCTTTAGCTCCCGTTATACTAAAACACTTCGGGAGCATCCAGTCACAACCCACACGCCCTGTTAGGAAGGAAGTGTAGCATGGAATTTAGCCAGTGCTAACCAGAGCTAGACACAGAGCTCAATTAGTTTGGTTTCTTTGCCAGATTTCACAGCCAAGTCAGTTCATCCTTTGGGCCTACTGTGAATATTTTTTGGTATTACATCTGCAGTGAAATATGATCCCGAGACAGCTCTTAAGTAAATAACTAAAATGCAGAGCCATGATAATCAATGAGATGTAGGAATAAAATGTAGAAGTGATTAAGTGAGTAATTAGGTAGAGTCCTCACAGAAAGATATTTGAGCTTGAGTTTTAGGGTAAAGGATGAATAACATTTAACCAGGCAAAGGAGAAAGATCAAATAAAGGCATATGCTAAACATGAATAGAGGTGAGAAATTCATAGTGTGGATAACTGAGATTAGTTTGGCCACACTAAATTATGAAAGAAGGTTAGAAGTCAAGATATGATGGAGGTTGAGACTGGAAACCTTATGAGAGTCCAGATTATGAAGGAGCTTGAGGGTTAAGGAATTTCATAATCATTTTATAGTGGCGCAAAACTAATGATGTCATTTACTTTGAGGAATAGCAAAGTCATTTTTGTGTCTAAAGCAGGTACTTTTTTAATAACATTCATTCAATACATGCATATTCAGCATCAGTACTTCCAATGAATATTCAGGACTGGTTTTCTTTAGGATTGACTGATTTTATCTCCTTGCACTCCAAGGGACTCCAGAGTCATCTCCAGCACCACAGTTCAAAAGCATCAATTCTTTGGTGCTCAGCCTTCTTTATGGTCCAATTCTCACATCCACATGACTACTGGAAAAACTATAGCTTTGACTAAATGGACCTTTGTCGGCAAAGTAATGTCTGCTTTAAATGTGCTGTCTAAATTTGTCTTAACTTTTCTTCCAAGAAGCAAACGTCTTTTAATTTCATGGCTGCAGTTATCATCTGCAGTGTATTTGGAGCCCAAGAAAATAAAATCTGTCACTATTTCCATTGTTTCCCCATCTATTTGCCATGAAGTGATGGGACCGGGTGCCATGATCTTAGTTTTTATAATTTTGAGTTTTATTTTATTTATTTATTTATTTTTGTTTTCTGAATGTTGTTTTATTTTTTTTTATAACTATAGCTATTTTTAAAAATTTTTATGTTTTACTTTATTTTGCTTTACAATACTGTATTGGTTTTGCCATACATTGACATGAATCAGCCATGAGTATACATGAGTTCCCAATCCTGAACCCCCCTCCCACCTCCCACCCCATATCATCTCTCTGGATCCAGAATTTTGAGTTTTAAACCAGCCTTTTCACTCTTTCACCTTCAACAAGAGGCTCTTTACTTCCACTTTGCTTTCTTCCATAAGTGTGGTATCACCTGCATATATGAGGTTACTGATATTTCTCTGGGCAGTCTTGATTCCAGCTTGTACTTCATCCAGTCTGGGATTCCACATGATGTACTCTGAGTACAAGTTAAATAAGCAGGGTGACAATACACAATTACAATACTGTATTGGTTTTGCCATACATTGACATGAATCAGCCATGAGTATACATGAGTTCCCAATCCTGAACCCCCCTCCCACCTCCCACCCCATATCATCTCTCTGGATCCAGAATTTTGAGTTTTAAACCAGCCTTTTCACTCTTTCACCTTCAACAAGAGGCTCTTTACTTCCACTTTGCTTTCTTCCATAAGTGTGGTATCATCTGCATATATGAGGTTACTGATATTTCTCTGGGCAGTCTTGATTCCAGCTTGTACTTCATCCAGTCTGGGATTCCACATGATGTACTCTGAGTACAAGTTAAATAAGCAGGGTGACAATACACAGCCTTCACACACTCACTTCCCGGTTTTGAACCAGTCTGTTGTTCTATGTCCAGTTCTAACTGTTGCTTCACGACCTGCATACAGGTTTCTCAGGAGGCAGGTAAAGTGGTCTGATATTTCCATCTTTTGAAGAATTTTCCACAGTTTGTTGTGATCCACATAGTCAAAGGCTTTAACGTAGTCAATGAAGAAGCAGTTGATGTTTTTTATGGAATTCTCTTCCTTTTTCTATGATTCAATGGATGTTGACAATTTGATGTCTGGTTCCTCTTTCTTATCTGAATCCAGCTTGAACATCCGGAAGTTCTCAGTTCACATACTGTTGAAATCTAACTTGGAGAATTTTGAGCATTACTTCACTAGCATGTAAGAGGAGTGCAATTGTGCAGTAGTTTGAACATTCTTGGGCATTGCTTTTCTTTGGCATTGGAATGAAAACTGACCCTTTCCAGTCCTGTGGCCACTGCTGAGTTTTCCAAATTTGCTGGCATATTGAGTGTAACACTTTCACACCACCATCTTTTGGGATTTGAGATAGCTCAACTGGAATTCCATCACCTCTACTAGCTTTGTTTGTAGTGATGCTTCNGAATGAAAACTGACCCTTTCCAGTCCTGTGGCCACTGCTGAGTTTTCCAAATTTGCTGGCATATTGAGTGTAACACTTTCACACCACCATCTTTTGGGATTTGAGATAGCTCAACTGGAATTCCATCACCTCTACTAGCTTTGTTTGTAGTGATGCTTCCTAAGGCCCGGTTGTCTTTGCACTCCAGGATGTCTGGCTCTAGGTGAGTGATCATAACCCAGTGGTTATCTGGGTCATTAAGATCTTTTTTGTTTAGCTCTTTTGTGTATTCTTACCACCTGTTCTAAATATCTTCTGCTTCTGTTAGGTCCATACCATTTCTGTCCTTTATTGTATATTGAAGATTATATAATAAAATAAATGACATTATATTTTTTTAAGTACTATAATAGATGGAACATGGATCCACTGGGTAAATTAGGAATATTTTGGATGGAATGCTCAATAAAAGAAACCAGAGTCTATAACTGTGGAAGATTAAAGAGTTTCAAATTCTTTGCTACTAATTCCAGTTGTTTTTATTTGTTTGTTTGCTTGTTTTAAGGGGAGGGGATGTGGATTGGTTGTTGCAAACTTCTGTCTTTTTTTCTTTTGTTTTTCACTGTGCTTGGTCTTCGTTGCTACGCGAAGGCTTTCTCCAGGTGCAGTGAGTGGGGGTCACTCTCCAGTTGTGGTGCAAGCACTTCTCGTTGCAGTGGCATCTCTTGTCCTAGAGTACAGGCTGTAGGGCACGTGGCCTCCGGTAGTCTCAGGCCGTGAGATCTGGATTACAGGCTCATTAGTTGTGGTGCATGGCTTGTTTGCCCAGGGGCATGTGGGATCCTTCCAGGCCAGGGATGGAACCAATGTGCCCTGCATTTTGGGGTGGACTCCTAACCACTGGACCACCAGAGAAGCCCTATGTAGTTGTTCCTAATTTCCCTTCCCTTGAATTTTGGGATGGCAATGAAATATAACCAATAAGCCAAACAAGAAATGACCTTTTGGAACTTCATAAGTGAAGTTATTGAAGCCTTTGCAGCTTTCTTCCAGGCCTTTTAAGATACTAGCTCTTAGAACTCTAGATGACATATAAGGCATTTGGCTACCCTTAGGACATCATGATGGAGAGACCATATTGAGGGAACATATGCAGTGGCCCTAAGATGACATAAAAAAAAGTTAATGCTTGGCCAGTCCCTAGCTGTCCTAGCCACCAGCTATTAGAGTGAACCCAGCTGAGGTACGAGACAATGTAGAGTGGAAATGAGTAGTTACTTCCTAGCTGTCTCAAACTGCAAACTCGTGGCTTTTTCAAGCCTCATGAAATACCAGAGAGTCAATCCAAAGTGAGAAGGAGAGACAAATTCTAAGTTAAACTGTCTGAAGACAAATAGACATGGGATACAAGAATTGGAGGGAAAAGGAAGCCTTCACGGTAATTGCTACTGTGGTCACTAGTTGTCTAATACTAGTTAGAAAACTAGTTCAGATTAAGAACACAGTGTCAGGGAAAACAGCCTTAGAAATATAGAACAATGCCATCATAAACCTTCTAACTTACTATAGTGGATGAAAAATCAGAAGTTGACCAAATTCTATTCTCAGAACAGAATAATAGAATAGAAAAAATTTAAATATTAGAATAGTAGAATTGAGTAACATTTATATATATGTAAAATTATAATTAACTTTAAAAAATAATTCACATAAAAGTAAAAATCCCTCATTTTTTTTCCTCTGTGAAAACAGATACTAATTTTTGAAATTAGTATTTATATGAAAATTGAAAAGAGAATGGGATGGAATTGAATGACAATAGTTTAGAATATTGAGACTTTGAAGTTGTATTAGGGTGACTGGGTTGTGAGTAATTTTTTTTTTTCTTTTCTAGTAATTTTTCTTTATTGTTGCATTGTTGATTTAATTTAAAAAGTTAAAGTATAGAAATTGAAAAAAAAAAGAAAAATTCAAATAAAATGGTTTATTTCCTGAGTATATAGTGCATTTTCATTTCTCCTTTAGATAAAACTGTGTTTTCTTCATTGTTAATATTGGTATTGCCAAGTCTTGCTAGTTTTATTTTCTTTGGAAGACCTGTAAATATTCTATAAATATCCTGGTATTGTAAAATTGTCTTCAGTTTGCTTATTTTTATTTATGGAAATTCTTGGGAAATTTCACCAACAGCATTGTAGTGCCTAATACTGTTAAAATAAAGAATACAAATATTCCATATGTCAACATTTATTATAATGTATATGTATATTTTTAAAATTCTTGACTATGTTTTCAGTTTTGGGAGTAATCACTGATATCCATTGTATTCCTTGTTCTATTTTTAAGTTCACAGGATATAGTTAAAAATAAACAAACATCATGAAAAGAAAAGCATTTTTATACCCTGTGACACTTGTGTAAAATATTGGATTGGCCATAAATTTCGTCCAGTATTTTCTGTACCATCTTCCAGAAAAATCTGAATGGGCTTTTTCGCCAATCCATATATATTTGTGTGAAAGGAGAGAATAGGAAAAAAAAAATAACAGATACATAGGATAAATTTTGATAGGAAATGGCAACCCACTCCAGTGTTCTTGCCTAGGGAATCTCAGGGATGGGCTGCCGTCTATGGGGTCACACAGAGTTGGACACGACTGAAGTGACTTAGTAGCAGCAGCAAGTATTAAGTAGAAATAATTTTTGGCAGCATCTTATTGGCTATCTAGGAAAATACAAA
Source organism: Oreotragus oreotragus (assembly GCA_006410675.1). NCBI lineage: Eukaryota > Metazoa > Chordata > Mammalia > Artiodactyla > Bovidae > Oreotragus > Oreotragus oreotragus. The sequence continues at coordinate 767,540 of SJYX01021803.1, read as the reverse complement.
TCTAATTTTTACCATACCTTCTTACTTTTCTCTTTGTTTTCCTTAAGGCATCTAATCCCTTTATTGATATCATGAANATGGGCTGCCGTCTATGGGGTCACACAGAGTTGGACACGACTGAAGTGACTTAGTAGCAGCAGCAAGTATTAAGTAGAAATAATTTTTGGCAGCATCTTATTGGCTATCTAGGAAAATACAAATCTAATTTTTACCATACCTTCTTACTTTTCTCTTTGTTTTCCTTAAGGCATCTAATCCCTTTATTGATATCATGAAATCTGTCTCTTTTTAAAATCAATACATCTGTCATTAAACAGCATTATTAATGTCTCAACACTAAAACTCATTATCGTAGATGACTGCAAATTTTATTTGTAATACTAAGTAATGAAATAACAACACTGATTAGTATAATACATAGTTTATATTGTATCTAAGATCTTGGATGTTTTAAGTTGTTTCTAAAATACAGAAATTGATCTCAAGAGTTTTTAACCCTCAACTTGATTATAAATATGCAAATAAGTACATAGCCACAATTATATGATTTAAAAGAAAATTGAGCAGGGACTTAAGCTAATTACTCTGGGCTCCTTTATTTATATTTTTGGTAGTTTGGACATTCAAAAAATTATTTGCTACTTGGGACTTCAGACATTTGTTCAAGCAGAATCAATATTATCTTATTTTGAAGTGTAACATCTGTTATATTATGTAGTTTATTCTTCCCCAAAACAACAATCCATGACTGTTTTTAGCCTTGAAATATATTTCATTTTTCCTTCTATTTCATGTTTGGGTTTTTTGCCCTGTAAATTTAATCTTTGAAGTTTCAAGGTCTTGTTAAGTTTACTGGTATATGAGATCAAACATGCTTTGAAATGCTAAAGTTTTATACATTCCCAAAAAGAGCATCAGTCATTCATTCATTTCTATGATGCCCTTTAATGGTATTTTTAGTTACATGGATTTACCAGAACTTGGAAATTTACAATGACTATTTTTTTATGTATTTTATGGTGAATTTTTATATGGAATAGAACCTTCTTCTCCATTAAAGTCAAAGATGTCATTTTAAATTTACTTTACATTTAAAAAGTCACTCTCAGAACTTTCTGAATGGCAATATTGCCCTTCTACACCTTTAATGTAATTATAAAAGTTTGCCTTTGAATCTCTAACTGTTGGATATTTGTGTTTAAATGTATTATACCAAAGTTTCCCTAGTAATTTAATAAATGTGAGCCCTTAAGTGAGTATGACTTGTATCTTTGCTAAAGAAAAAAAATTAACTTAAAAGTGGGATGCCCTGCACATATGGAGAAGATTTTATTGACCCAGCATCAGTTGGCCATGTGTCTTTAGTTGTTTTTCCAATAATTGTAATGGATTTACACTCATTCACCCATACCCTTTCATCCAATTCTCATTGTGAAGAAGAGCATCCATGTGCAAGATGGCTGGAATAGAGAGTGCATGTGATAGTCACAGAACAAAGAGAGTTAAGATACAACAAATGTCTGTTCAGTGTTTACTTATATCAGACTTTAAGTGCATTTTTAATTGATTCTGTTAATTACATTTTGCATAGAGGAAAATCAATCAGCTTGTTATTTTGTATAGTGAAGTTTTAAAATGTTCTTTAAAAGAAAGACATTCAGAACCTTTAAATATATTATTATTATGCCAAATTGCTTCAGTCATGTCTAACTCTGAAACCCCACAGACTGTAGCCCACCAAGCTCCTCTGTCCATGGGATTCTCCAGGCAAGAATAGTGGAATGGGTCCGATGCCCTCCTCCTAGAGGATATTCCCCACCCAGGAATCAAACCTGAGGCACCTATGGCCCCTGCATTGTAGGTGGGTTCTTTACCACTGGTGCCACCTGGGAAGCCCATATATGTGTGTGTGTGTTTGTGTGTGTGTGTGTGTAGCCTACCTGAAGTAAAGAAGAAACCATTTTCAAATGTAAATATCCTTTTGAAAGGATATAAGACAGGGCCTAAAGGAATCTTTGCATTGGGAAGAGGCCAACTGGATGGGTGTTATATGTAGTATAGACATCCTACTACTAGAATCAACCAAGAAGAATAGAAAAATCAGGGCACAGACTCCAAGCTGCAGACCACAAAACAGCCCTATACATTCCAGACCGTGTTGAAACTTTTGAAAATCTGTCAGGTGAGGTCCTTTCTGGACAGGTAAGAATTTGCTAAATATTTTAGGGCTTGTTTATTACTCGTTTATAATGTTAGTACATGATTACCCGAGGGAAGTTATTTCTATAATTATAACTCCTTGGAAAGAGGGCAGAAATCAAGAGAGTTTATGCAAATATCATGGTACTAGAGGAAAAATAGCAACATCTTTCCTGCTCTATCAGTGCTGACTGTAAGAGCAATTCAGTCCCAAGTGGCACTGTAAGTTTTTACTCTGAGTAAGATACAACAGATATGCTAAATAATTCACTTCCTCATACCACATATTAGCCTTGAAAAAAAATGAAAGTGTTAGTTGCTCAATCATGTCCTATTCTTAGTGATGCCATGTAGCCTACTAAGCTCTTCTGTCCTTGGAATTCTCCAGACAAGAATACTGGAGTGGGTAGCCATTTTCTTATCCAGGGGATCTTCCTGACCCAGGGATCGAACCTTGGTCTCCTGCACTGCAAGCAGATTCTTTACCATTGGAAACACCAGGGAAGACCTACAGGCCTGTAATCCAATGAAGCTCACCTCTTCCCATTCAGATGGACCATCTGTGGGCAAGATAGACCAGTGAATGATGAGGTAGCCTTCTTTTCCCCCTAATTCTAATGACTGTCATTGGGAGAAAATTTAGTAAAACATTAGCCTCATTAGATTAATTAGAGTAAACTAATAAAATATTAATTTTATTATACTAAACACTAGTCTTATTAGATTAGAGTAATAGTTATTAATATTATTAGTCTGATAAGAATGACCTCTGCTCACTTGTGTCACTGTTTATATATCATTGTAAAAATGGGAAATCATAAATAAATAAAACATCAAACCTATTGCCATGGCCTAGTCATACATTTTATAATATTTTAAAGTAATTTTTGTACAGCATGTTTTTTTTAACTTTTCATGTTTATTTTTAATTTTTTTTCTTTGAAAATTGCCTACTAATTTGGTTATTTTATTTTTTTTTTTTTAATTTTTATTTTTACTTTATTTTACTTTACAGTACTGTACTGGTTTTGGCATACATTGACATGAATCCGTCATAGTGAAGATTGTTCTTTTTATTTTGCCTTTAAAATATATGCTTTTCCCTGAGTTTTATAATTTTTCATTTTCTATGGCTGTATGGTGTGCCATTACATGAATATACTTGATTAATTTTAATCTTTTCTTTATTTTGGGATCACTTGTTTCTTAGTGTGATGTTTTTGACAAGCATTGTTGTGAGCAAATCTTTACATATGTTTTGTGTGTGTGTGTTTATCTGTGTATACCCCTGATAGTAGTATAGACTCCTACAAATTAATATACTTGGGTCAAAGTATAAGAAAATGTATGAAGTTGTTAATAAAAATTGCCAAATTGCTTTCTAAACCATAGATTGGACTTTCATTCCTTCAAGTAGTGTATGAAAGTGCCTGTTGAACAACACCCAGGGAAACACCTTGTTAGAAGTGTGATGTCTGAAGCAGGAGGGACAAGCTGAGGCACTAATGTTCACACATTCTGCTAAAAATAGATAGAAGCCTGAGACATTTTGGCATAGAAAGCTGGCCACTTCCAAATCCCTACAGCCAAGGCAGGCTGAGGCCTTCCAAAGCCAGCTTCTCGCTGGTTATGTGACCAGCTGTGCTTGGTCCAAGCCAGAGACTGAGTCACAGCCTCTGGGAGTATCAGTGTGAGTGTTTAATAATGTGCTCCCTCAAAACCAATTCAGTCATTTATGGATCGTTTCCATAGCACCTATGCATTATTAAGTAAACTTTGCCTAAGTATATCAGGCTCACACTCTTCTACATCAGCTAATGATGGACTGTTCAGAGTATCTTTCATGCGATGTCTTCCAGCCAGTTATTTAGAAGTTGTGGTTTCATTGTCTTTGTCTAGAGAGCCTACTTACTTATGTGGCTAATTATGTAAAGAGTTGGCATAAAAATGAGTGAGAATTAGAGATGAAAGTTCTGATAAAACATTATAATTAAATTTAGAATTTTAGTATTAAGTATCAAGAAGAACAAAATGCAACTTGATTAAAGATAAAATGCACATTAATTAGGTTAAAACTTATAACTTATGAAATGATTTGGACTTTGTTTCAGAATAGCTTTGGTGGATATCTAGCCTTTTTGAGATGAGCATTGAACTGAAGGAATATAAAGGAAAATAACACTACTAAGGGTAGGTGTGAAATAGCATGAATATATTATTAAAATTGTGTACAGAATATATTAGTCTGTTAAGAGAACCCAGTTATTTCACATAGCCTATTGGTTGGCTTTCTTTCACTCTCTCATCACACTCTATTTCAATGACACATCATGCCTTAATGTAGGTGTATTACTCATGCATAAGAGCCTATTGGAGAAGCATTCAGTTGCTTACAATTCTATTTCTTTGAAATTACTCTTTTGTAATTTTTTTTTNGTGTGATGTTTTTGACAAGCATTGTTGTGAGCAAATCTTTACATATGTTTTGTGTGTGTGTGTTTATCTGTGTATACCCCTGATAGTAGTATAGACTCCTACAAATTAATATACTTGGGTCAAAGTATAAGAAAATGTATGAAGTTGTTAATAAAAATTGCCAAATTGCTTTCTAAACCATAGATTGGACTTTCATTCCTTCAAGTAGTGTATGAAAGTGCCTGTTGAACAACACCCAGGGAAACACCTTGTTAGAAGTGTGATGTCTGAAGCAGGAGGGACAAGCTGAGGCACTAATGTTCACACATTCTGCTAAAAATAGATAGAAGCCTGAGACATTTTGGCATAGAAAGCTGGCCACTTCCAAATCCCTACAGCCAAGGCAGGCTGAGGCCTTCCAAAGCCAGCTTCTCGCTGGTTATGTGACCAGCTGTGCTTGGTCCAAGCCAGAGACTGAGTCACAGCCTCTGGGAGTATCAGTGTGAGTGTTTAATAATGTGCTCCCTCAAAACCAATTCAGTCATTTATGGATCGTTTCCATAGCACCTATGCATTATTAAGTAAACTTTGCCTAAGTATATCAGGCTCACACTCTTCTACATCAGCTAATGATGGACTGTTCAGCGTATCTTTCATGCGATGTCTTCCAGCCAGTTATTTAGAAGTTGTGGTTTCATTGTCTTTGTCTAGAGAGCCTACTTACTTATGTGGCTAATTATGTAAAGAGTTGGCATAAAAATGAGTGAGAATTAGAGATGAAAGTTCTGATAAAACATTATAATTAAATTTAGAATTTTAGTATTAAGTATCAAGAAGAACAAAATGCAACTTGATTAAAGATAAAATGCACATTAATTAGGTTAAAACTTATAACTTATGAAATGATTTGGACTTTGTTTCAGAATAGCTTTGGTGGATATCTAGCCTTTTTGAGATGAGCATTGAACTGAAGGAATATAAAGGAAAATAACACTACTAAGGGTAGGTGTGAAATAGCATGAATATATTATTAAAATTGTGTACAGAATATATTAGTCTGTTAAGAGAACCCAGTTATTTCACATAGCCTATTGGTTGGCTTTCTTTCACTCTCTCATCACACTCTATTTCAATGACACATCATGCCTTAATGTAGGTGTATTACTCATGCATAAGAGCCTATTGGAGAAGCATTCAGTTGCTTACAATTCTATTTCTTTGAAATTACTCTTTTGTAATTTTTTTTTTATTTTGGTGGTGATACTTCATTTCTTCTGGGTTATACATTATTTGTGCTATATTATTTTAATAAGGAATTAATAAAAAATTTATACTTTTTATCATGGTGCTAATTTACTTCACACACACAAAAAAGTGTTCAATGAAGGACTTCTTATTGCTTGGTCTTCATTCTAGATTAAGCCTTCATCAAAGTACAAAATTCCTGGCAAAAGTTTAGTTTGGAGTATACATTATTTGTGCTATATTATTTTAATAAGGAATTAATAAAAAATTTATACTTTTTATCATGGTGCTAATTTACTTCACACACACAAAAAAGTGTTCAATGAAGGACTTCTTATTGCTTGGCCTTCATTCTAGATTAAGCCTTCATCAAAGTACAAAATTCCTGGCAAAAGTTTAGTTTGGAAAAGATGCCTATCAAATTATATTCATGGGTTTAGAGATCAATTACTAATGTTAGAGAATTTAACTTTGTAAGTAATTTTTCAAAGTTATGATATGATTTCTTTCTAGTAAGTGCTAACAAAGGTACAGAATATTTTTTTCGTATCCACTATATTATTTATAGTCATTCCTTCTTTCTCCACTTATAGTTTTTGGTACTTTTCTTATTTTTCTCTTCCAATCCCAAAGAAAGGCAATGCCAAAGAATGCTCAAACTACCACACAATTGCACTCATCTCACACACTAGTAAAGTAATGCTCAAAATTCTCCAAGCTAGGCTTCAGCAATACATGAACCGTGAATTTCCTGATGTTCAAGCTGGTTTTAGAAAAGGCAGAGGAACCAGAGATCAAATTGCCAACATCCGCTGGATCATGGAAAAAGCAAGAGAGTTCCAGAAAAACATATTTCTGCTTTATTGACTATGCCAAAGCCTTTGACTGTGTGGATCACAATAAACTGTGAAAAATTCTGAAAGAGATGGAAATACCAGACCACCTAACCTGCCTCTTGAGAAATCTGTATGCAGGTCAGGAAGCAACAGTTAGAACTG
>SJYX01021803.1:739266-754233 GCA_006410675.1 Oreotragus oreotragus | reverse complement strand
TTTTTGGGGGCTCCAAAATCACTGCAGATGGTGACTGCAGCCATGAAATTAAAAGACACTCACTCCTTGGAAGGAAAGTTATGACCAACCTAGATAGCAAATTCAAAAGCAGAGACATTACTTTGCCAACTAAGGTCCGTCTAGTCAAAGCTACGGTTTTTCCAGTGGTCATGTATGGATGTGAGAGTTGGACTGTAAAGAAAGATGAGCGCCGAAGAATCGATGCTTTTGAACTGTGGTGTTGGAGAAGACTCTTGAGAGTCCCTTGGACTGCAAGGAGATCCAACCAGTCCATTCTGAAGGAAATCCGCCCTGGGATTTCATTGGAAGGAATGATGATAAAGCTGAAACTCCAGTACTTTGGCCACCTCATGCGAAGAGTTGACTCATTGGAAAAGACTCTGATGCTGGGAGGGATTGGGGGCAGGAGGAGAAGGGGACAACAGAGGATGAGATGGCTGGATGGCATCACTGACTCGATGGACATGAGTCTGAGTGAACTCCGGGAGTTGGTGATGGATAGGGAGGCCTGGAGTGCTGTGATTCATGGGGTTGCAAAGAGTCGGACACAACTGAGCGACTGAATTGAACTGAACTGTAGTAAGAAAAAGGATAATTTTATAAGTAACTGCAAGCTGTAGATCAATTCTTCAAGAAGGCCCTTTTTCCTACCATAGAACACTTCTGTGTTTCAAATTAAAATTAAATGTTTAAATTATGATTATATTGCTTATGAATTCAAGATTTAGCTTCTTTTTATAATGATTTTACCAATGCCTGATCTCAAATATTCCAGATATGAGCAATTCACTTATTTCTAAATACTTAATATTGACTTATTAAATACCTGTTGGCTAGCCCAGGGTCCATTATCACAGTGATAGCTGTTCATGGAGCTCCAGAGTAGACTTGCAGAGGTTTCAAAAGTCCCCATGGACTGTAGCAACCAGGCTTCCCTGTCCATCACCAACTCCCAGAATTTGCTCAAACTCATGTCCACCGAGTCGATGATGCCATCCAACCATCTCATCCTCTGTCATCCCCTTCACATGCTGCCTTCAGTCTTTCCCAGCATCATAATCTTTTCCAAGGAGTCAGTTCTTCATATTAGGCAGACAGTATTGGAGTTTAGCATAAGTCCTTCCAGTGAATATTCAGGACTGATTTCCTTTAGGATGGACTGGTTGGATCTCCTTGCTGTCCAAAGGAATCTCAAGAGTCTTCTCCAACACCACAGTTCAAAAGCATAGATTCTTTGGTGCTCAGGTTTCTTTATAGTCCAACTCTCACATCCACACATGACTACTAGAAAAACCATAGCTTTGACTAGATGGACTTTCGTCAGCAAAATAATGCCTCTGCATTTTAATATGCTGTCTAGGTTGGTCAAAGCATTTCTTCCAAGGAGCAAGTGTCTTTAAATTTCATGGCTTTCATGGCTGCAATCACCATCTGCAGTGATTTTGGAGCTCAAGAAATAAAGTCTATCACTGTTTCCATTGTTTCCCCATCTATTTGCCATGAAGTGATAGGATCAGATGCCATGATCTTTTTCTTTTGAATGTTGAGTTTTAAGCCAACTTTTTCACTCTCCTCTTTCACTTTCATCAAGGGACTCATTCTTCTTCACTTTCTGCCATAAGTGTGGTGTCATCTGCGTATCTGAGGTTATTGGTATTTCTCCTGACAGTCTTAATTCTAACTTGTACTTCACCCAGCCAGGCATTTCACATGATGTACTCTGCATATAAGTTAAATAAGCAGGGTGACAATATACAGCCTTGACGTACTCCTTTCCCAAGTTGGAACCAGTCTGTTGTTTCATATCCAGTTCCAGCTGTTACTTCTTACCCTGCATACAGATTTCTCAGGAGGCAGGTCAGGTAGTCTGGTATTCCCATCTAATGGAGAATTTTCCACAGTTTTGTGCAATTTTCTACACAGTCAAAGGCTTTGGCATAATCAGGAAAGCAGAAGTAGATATTTTTCTGGAGTTCTCTAGCTATTTTGATGATTCAGCAGATATTGGCAATATGATCTGGTTCCTCTGCGTTTTCTAAATCCTCTTTGAACATCTGGAAGTTCATGGTTCACATACTGTTGAAGCCTTGCTTGGAGAATTTTGAGTGATACACTGCTAGCATGTGAGATAAGTGCAGTTGCGCAGTAGTTTGAACATTCTTGGCATTGCTCTCCTTTGGGATGAGAATGAAAACTGACTTTTTTCAGTCCCGTGGCCACTGCTGAGTTTTCCAAATTTGCTGGCATATTGACTGCAATACTTTCATAGCATCAGTTTTTAGGATTTGAAATGGCTATACTGGAATTCCATCACCTCCATTAGATTTGTTTGTAGTGAGGCTTCTTAAGGCCCACTTGACTTTGCATTCCACGATGTCTGGCTCTAGGTGAGTGATCACACCATTGTGGTTATCTGGGTCATTAAGATCTTCTTTGTATATTTCTTCTGTGTATTTTTCCACATCTTAATATCTTCTGCTTCTGTTAGATCCATTCCCTTTCTGTCCTTTGTTGTGCCTATTTTTGCATGAAATATTCCCTTGGTATCTCTAATTTTCTTGAAGTGATCTCTTTTTCCTTTCTATTGTTTTCCTTTTTTATTGCCTTTCTTATTCTGTTGTTTTCTTCTGTTTCATTGCATTGATCACTGGGGGAGTCTTTCTCATCTCTCCTTGCTATTCTTTGGAACTCTGCTTTCAAATAGGTGTAACATTCCTTTTTCCTTTGCCTTTAGCTTCTCTTCTTTTCTCAGCAATTTGTAAGGCCTCCTTAGACAACCGTTTTGCCTTTTTGTATTTCTTTTTCTTGGGGCTGGTCTTGATCACTGCCTACTGTACAGGGTCACAAACCTCTGTCCATAGTTCTTCAGGCACTTTATCAAATCTAGTCCCTTAAATCTTTCTCACTTCCACTGTATAATCATAAGGGATTTGATTTAGGTCATACCTGAATGGTCTAGTGGTTTTCCCTATTTTCTTCAACTTAAGTCTAAATTTGGAAACAAGGAGTTCATGATCTAAGCCACTGTCAGCTCCTGGTCTTGTTTTTGCTGACCGTATAGAGCTTCTCCATCTTTGGCTGCAAAGAATATAATCAATCTGATTTTGATATTGACCACCTGGTGATGTCCATGTGCAGAGTCTTTTCTTGTGTTGTTGGAAGAGGGTGCTTGCTATGACCAGTGCATTCTCTTGGCAAAACTCTGTTATTAGCCTTTGCCCTGCTTCATTTTTTACTCCAAGGCCAAATTTGCCTGTTACTCCAGGTATCTCTTGACTTCCTACGTTTGCGTTCCAGTCCCCTCTGATGAAAAAGACATATTTTTTGGGTGGTAGTTCTAGAAGGTCTAGTTCGTCTTCATAGAACTGTTCAACTTCAGCCTCTTCAGCCTTACTGGTTGGGACATACAGTTGGATTACTCTGATACTGAATGGCTTTCCTTAGAAATGAACAGAGATCATTCTGCTCTCTTTGAGACTGCATCCAAGTACCACATTTTAGACTCTTTTGTTGACTATGATGGCTACTCCATTTCTTCTAAGGGATTCTTGCCCACTGTAGTAGATATAATGGTCACCTGAATTAAATTTGCCCCTTCCAGTCCATTCTAGTTCACTGATTCCTAAAATGTCAGTGATCACTCTTGCCATCTCCTGTTTGACCACTTCTAATTTATCTTGATTCATGGGCCTAACATTCCAGGTTCCAATGCAATATTGTTCTTTAGAGCATTGGAGTTTACATCCATCACCAGTCACATCCACAACTGCTTTGGCTCCACTCTCCATTCTTTCTGGAGTTATTTCTCCACTAGTCTCCAGTAGCATATTGGGCACCTACCGACCTGAGTTCATCTTTCAGTGTCTATCTTTTTCCCTTTTCATACTGTTCATGGGCTTTTCAAGGCAAGAATACTGAAGTGGTTTGCGGTTCCCATCTTCAGTGGACCATGTTTTGTCAGACCTCTCCATCATGACCCATTTTTCTCGGGTGCCCCTACACAGCATGGCTCATAGTTTCACTGAGTTAGACACAGCTGTGATCCATGTCGGAGAAGGCAATGGCACCCCACTCCAGTACTCTTCCCTGGAAAATCTCACGGACGGAGGAGCCTGGTAGGCTGCAGTCCATGGGGTCGCGAAGAGTCGGACACGACTGAGCGACTTCCCTTTCACTTTTCACTTTCTTGCATTGGAGAAGGAAATGGCAACCCATTCCAGTATTCTTGCCTGGAAAATCCCAGGGACAGAGGAGCCTGGTGGGCTGCTGTCTATGGGGTTGCACAGAGTCGGACGCGACTGAAGCGACTTAACAGTAGCAAGTACCAACTGATCCATGTGATCAGTTTGATTAGTTTTCTGTGATTCCAGCTTGTCATTAAAAAATATATTTCACTCTCATATAAAAATTTCTTTAAATATATTTTTTCTGACTAAAGGGCTAAAAATCATTGGTTAGGATAAACACAACAATAGTGAAATATTTTTACACACATTAATTTTGAAACTTAAATGCACACACAGTTATTTTATATTAACTCTGGTTAAGTCCCTTGGAATATTTAATCTTCAGTTATACATCTAAACCTTCTCTTTTGGTCCTTCTAGCACCTAGCTATATGGCAGACTAGTGCTTATTTTTGCACACAGATATTAATGATTATTACTGGAGGCAATCTGCTGCTGTCACTTCAGTCGTGTCTGACTCTGTGTGACCCCATAGACGGCAGCCCACCAGGCTCCCCCGTCCCTGGGATTCTCCAGGCAAAAACACTGGAGTGGGTTGCCATTTCCTTCTCCAATGCATGAAAGTGGAAAATGAAAGTGAAGTCGCTCAGTCGTGTCTGACCCTCAGCGACCCCATGGACTGCAGCCTACCAGGCTCCTCCCATGGGAGTTTCCAGGCAACAGTACTGGAGTGGGATGCTATTGCCTTCTACAAAGGCAAGCTAGTAATGATTATTACTAGAATAATAATTCAGATTATTTTATTAATTTAAATTTGGCTCTGTTAAAAATTCTATAATTCTATTTTATGATCCATATAAATATGACCTTGGAAGGGAAAGCGTATAACTTAAAATAAAATATAATACCTATCAGTTCTTAGGTTTTGTTTTTTCATCTGCAGTCCTACAAAACACATTCCATTCCCATCCACAAGTTAATTTCTTAAAGTTGTCTTAAGAATTTTATCTGCATGAAAACTTTCAGTTACTGTGAAGTAACTCAAAATTTCTCCAAAGATATTATGATTAAATCACCAGGAAAGGTCTTACATGCTTGGAATTTCAGAATGATTTGGACAAGCAGCCAAAATCTTTGTCATCAAATCTGTGGTTACCAAGTATAGCTAGACAATTTAATGCTGTTTTTGTGCTTTACATTCCTCAATTCTGTGACAGAAAAATCAAGATTGTGCACATATCTATGTGCATAGCTAATGAGGCCATATTGACTGAATTGACCCAAGATGAGAAGAGAGACTGTATCAAGAAAAATGCTGGTTTTTTCCCTTAGAATTTTCTTGCTATTTATTTGTCTACTAATTTAATCAGAATGTTCAAACAGTGCACAATTGGCCCTCTGTATCTGTAGGTTTCCCATCAGTGGTTTTAGCCAATCTTGGATCAAAAAATCTTTTTAAAAATCCGGAAAATTCCAAAAAGCAAAACTTGAATTTGTGTTTGCATGGCATTTACATTGTATTTATAACTATTTCCATAGCATTTACATTGTATTACATATTATAAGTCACTTCAGTCGTGTCTGACTCTTTGTGGCCTTGTGGACCATAACCCATCAGGCTCCTCTGTCCACAGGATTCTCCAAGCAAGAATACTGGACTGGGTTGCCATACATTCTCCAGGGGATCTTCCTGACCCAGGGATCAAACTTACATCTGTTAATCTTCTGTGTTAGCAAATAGGTTCTTTATTGCTAACACCACCTGGGGAGCTGTAGAGTTGATTTAAGGTTTAAGGGAAGATGTGCATGGATTATATGGAAATACTGAGATGAGAGATGAAGTCGCTCAGTCGTGTCCGACTCTTTGCGACCCCGTGGACTGTAACCTACTAGGCTTCTCCGTCCATGGGATTCTCCAGGCAAGAATACTGGAGTGGATTGCCATTTCCTTCTCCAGGGGATCTTCCCGACCCAGGGATCGAACCCGGGTCTCCCACATTGGAGGCAGACGCTTTAACCTCTGAGCCACCAGGGAAGCCCAATATGGAAATACTATATCATTTTATATAAGGGACTTGAGCATCCATGGATTTTGGTATCTGCAAGGGTTCCTAGGAACCAATCTCCCTTAGATACAGAGGGATGACTATATATGCAAATTAAATTAGAATTCATTGAGAAGTTCACTTTTTTCTCTTCTTTTTAAAAACTTTATTATTAATATTACCATTCTCTCTCTCTTTTTTTTTTTGCTTTACAACTGTTTTATTTTTTAATATAAATTTATTTATTTTGATTGGAGGTTAATTACTTTACAATATTGTATTGGTTTTGCCAAACATCAACATGAATCTGCCACAGGTATACATGTGTTCCCCATCCTGAACCCCCTTCCTCCTCCCTCCCCATACCATCCCTCTGAGTCATCTCTCTTTTAATGCAGTTTTAGGGTTCACAGTAAAATTGGGTGAAAGGTACAGAGATTTCCTGTCTATTCCCTGTCCCCATACAAGCACAGCCTCCTTTATTCTTAACATGCTTCACCAGAAGATACATTTGTTATGACTGATAAAACTACATTGGTACCATAAACAAATGGCTTACGTTTTGAAACAATAAGTTCTACTGCCACAGGTATACACGTGTTCCCCATCCTGAACCCCCTTCCTCCTCCCTCCCCATACCATCCCTCTGAGTCATCTCTCTTTTAATGCAATTTTAGGGTTCACAGTAAAATTGGGTGAAAGGTACAGAGATTTCCTGTCTATTCCCTGTCCCCATACAAGCACAGCCTCCTTTATTCTTAACATGCTTCACCAGAAGATACATTTGTTATGACTGATAAAACTACATTGGTACCATAAACAAATGGCTTACGTTTTGAAACAATAAGTTCTAATGATCTACTGTGTACCTCATATATAAGTGGACTCTTTAAAATTTGTGAAAAATACATGTAGCAATCTTTGTACAGAGAGTCCTCTTCTGTTGAATTATTTCTGTTATTTAATTTGAGAAGGTTTTAGATTCATAGGTTCAGTCACCATCTTAACTGGAAATTTCCATCAGGTGCTCTAGACACGTATCCTACTTTAAGGTGTGTGTGCTTAGTTGCTCAGTTGTGTCCAACTCTTTGTGACCCCGTGGACTGTAGCCCACCAGGCTCCATTGTCTATGGGATTCTCCAGGCAAGAATACTGGAGAGGGTATCCATTCCATTTCTAGGGTATCTTTCCAACCCAGGGATTAAACCTGGGCATCCTGCATTGTAGGCAGATTCCTTAACATCTGAGTCATCAAGGGAAGATGTGCATGGTTATATGGGTTATATTTAATAATCAAAGAAACTGAATACATTTCCTTTTAGTAAAACTTCTTGTGAAGGCATGTCTTCAAATATGTGGAGGGGTGTCATTTCAAGTGCAGATTAGACTTACTGTTTGAAACTCCAAATGGCTGAGGGAACTAAAAATAAAATAACTGAATAGGAAAACAGATTTTAGTGTAAAAATGACATTTTTAAAATTAAAATAATCCAAAAATTGAAAAAATGCTGCATGAGATTGTGGTGTATTTCCTTTTGTGGTATGAGACCATACTTTGTTTAATTTCTATTCTTTTAAATTTTGTAAAATGTGCTTTATGACCCAGAATATGGTATATCTTGATGACAATTCTGTGTGAGATTAAGAATCATTTAGATTCTGCTGTTAATGGAGCCCTTGGTGGCTCAGTGGCAAAGAATCTGCCTGCCAATGCAGGAGAAGCAGGTTCAATCCCTGGGCCAGGAAGATCCCCTGGAGAAGGAAATGGCAACCTACCCCAGTATTCTTGCCTGGGAAATCCCATAGACAGACGAGCCTGGCAGGCTACAGTCCATGGGGTTGCAAAAGAGTCAGACATGACTTAGTGACTAAACAACAACATGGCAGTTTGATTGACAGTGATATTTAGATCCTCTTCATCCTTATTCCTTTTCTGCCTGCTGAATCTGCCTGCTGAACACTACTCACAGGAGTGTTGAAGTCTTCAGTTGGAGTACTGCATTTGTCTACTTCTTATTTTAATGCTCTAAGTTTTTGTCTCACATATTCTGATCTCACTTTTTAGGTGGATGCAGGTATAAGATTGGTCTGTCTTCTCGAAAAGTTGACCTCTTTGTCATTTTGTCATTCTAGTCTTTATTCTTGATAATGTTCCTTTTGTTGAAGTCAACCATGTCTGAAAACAGTAGTTATTCCAACTTTCTTTTGATTAGTGTTATTGTGGCATATCTTTCTCTATACATTTATTTTTAACCTATTTAAAGTCATTTTCTGTTGGCAACATAGAGTTGGGCCTCACCTCTTAATCCACCCTGAAAAACTGTCTTTTAATTGGTGAATATAGATCATTCACATTTAAAATATTATTGACATATTTGGAATCATATCTATCATGTTTGTAACTGTCTTCTACTTGTGACCTTTGTATTTTGTCTTTTCCCCTCCTCACTCTTTTTCTGTAGCTTTAATTTATATAACTTGATATAATTCCACTTTATTTTGTAATATTTTATAGCATGTCAATTACATTTCCTTTTATAAAATTCTTAGGATTGCCCCAGAATTTGTAATATCCTTTTTAAAATAACCTTAACCAAATTAAAATTATACAATACCACTTTCATGTGTTGGAAATATCCTATGAAAAATTATTCCCATTTTCTCTCTTTCCTCCCATTTTCTCCCTCCCATCCATTGTGACATTACTGTTATTCATTTCATTTATCCAGATGCTATAATCACCCAATACATTGTTACTATTTTTACTTTAAACAAACAGTTGTTTTGATGATCTTTTAAAAAGAAAAAGGGGCTTCCCTTGAGGCTCAGGTTGTAGAGAATCCACCTGCAATGCAAGAGGATATCCTGGGTTTGGAAGATCCCCTAGAGAAAGGAAAGGCTACCCACTCCAGTATTCCATGGAGAATTGCATGGACTATATAGTCCATGGCATCGGAAAGAGTCAGATACAACTGAAAGCGACTTTCAGTTTCTTTCTTTAAGAAAGAAAAAAAAATGAAGGATTTTATATTACTTTCATTTATTCCTTCTCTAATGCTCTTCATTTCTTTATATATTAATAGATCTAATTTTCTTTCCCTATATCATTTTTATTTTTGTGAAGACCTTCTAAAATATTTCTTGAAAGAAAATTCTACTGATGATGAATTAGCTTAACTTTTATTTGCAGACAAAAGTTTCATTTCTTCTTCAGTTTTGCAGGATAATTTTACTAGATGTAGAATTCTAGGTAGATGGCATATTTTTTTTCTAACAATTATTTCCCACTCTATTCCTGCTTCCATGGTATGAGAGGTATACTCTAATTCTTATGTTTGTTCCTCTATAGTGAAGATTTTTTCCCCTCTCAGGCTTTTTTTCCCCAAGAATTCCTTTTCTCTTTCTGATGTTTGAATATGATATGCTTTTAGTTTGTTTTTTTTTTTTTTTTTTTTTTTTTTNTGGTATGAGAGGTATACTCTAATTCTTATGTTTGTTCCTCTATAGTGAAGATTTTTCCCCTCTCAGGCTTTTTTTCCCCAAGAATTCCTTTTCTCTTTCTGATGTTTGAATATGATATGCTTTTAGTTTTTTTTTTTTTGTACAGGAGTGGTATTTATACCCTTGGTACTCTTTGATGTTTCTAGGTCTGTGATTTGGTATCTGTTATTGATTTTGAAAAGCTCTCAGTAATTATTATTTGAGACCAGTCCTCAGAGATAGTATGGAACCAAATCAAAATTTGATACAAAAGTTGATTCTGATCATAAGACACACACACACAAGAAAAGAGAGTATGACATGTTTTTTTTTTCTTTTTTTTCTCATATAATTAGGCTGTCTGGAAAGAGCAGAAGAACTCCCTAGCAAATGGTAGAATGGCTTGTGAGAGCTTGTGAAAGGGAAAGCCTTGGAATTTTTGTGGTGGTTGGGTGAGAGAGGCAGAGTGAAGATTCCTGCTTGTGGTGGGAGTTTTCTACTAGCCCCGAAGGAAGGGGCACATAGGCTTATTCAGATGTGGAGGAAAAGGCAAGAGAGGGAAGGTGAGGCTTAAAAGATGTTAGTAAGAGTAATTATTATATTACTTCCTATTTTTTTTTTTCTGGTCCATTCTCTCTTTTTCTGATATTCAATTGTGTTTATGTTACAACTTTTGAAATTGTCTATTTTGAAAGTTCTGTTGTAATTTCTTTTTTTACTCTATTTTTTTTTTCTATCTATACTTCAGTTGAGAGATTTCTATTGATCTAGCTTCCCTGGTGGGCCACCAGTAAAGAATCTGCCTGCCAACACAGGAGATACAAGTCGTGAATTTGATCTCTGGGGCAGACATTTCCCCTCGAGCAGGAAATGGTAAACCACTCTTGCCTGGGAAAGCCCATGGACAGAGGAGCCTGGAGGGCTACAGACCACAGGATTGCAAAGAATTGGACACAACTGAGTAACTAAACAACAAACCATCTTAACGATACTTAGTCCTTCCTGAGTTCTTCCTCAGTTAAGTCAAGTCGCTGAGCCTATCAAAAACATTCTTTATTTCTGTTACAGTGTTTTGGATTTCTAGCAATTAAAAATTATTTCTTAGAAGGATATACTATATACAATGGGAAATATAGGTAATAATTTACAATAATATAAATGGAATATAACCTTTAAAAACTGTGAATCATTATATTGTACACCTTTTCATATTGTAAAATAAATAGAGGAAAACAATAGAATGGGAAAGACAAGAGATCTCTTCAAGAAAATTAGAGATACCAAGGGAATATTTCATGCAAAGATGGGCATAATAAAGGACAAAATATATGGACCTAACAGAAGCAGAAGATATTAAGAAGAGGTGCAAAGAATACACGGAAGAACTATACAAAAAATATCTTAATGACCCAGATAACCACAATGGTGTGATCACTCACCTGGAACTAGATATCCTGGAGTCTGAAAACAAGTCACTATGAGGAAAGCTAGTACATGCGATGGAATACTAGCTGAGCTTTTTCAGATCCTAAAAGATGATGCTGTGAAAGTGCTGCACACACTATGCCAGCAAATTTGGAATATTCAGCAGTGGCCACAGGACTCGAAAAGTCAGTTTTCATTCTAATTCCAAGGATGTGATTGGAAAGATGCTGATTTGTGTCCGACTTTTGCAACCCCATGGACTATAGAGTCCATGGAATTCTCCAGAGCAGAATACTGGAGTGGGTAGCCTTTCCCTTCTCCAGGGCTATCCCAAAGAAAGGCAATGGCAGGGAATGTTCTAACTACCACACAATTGCACTTGTCTCACATGCTAGCAAAGTAATGCTCAAAATTCTCCAAGCTAGGCTTCAATAGTACATGAACTGAGAAATTCCAGATGTTCGAACTGGATTTTAAAAAGGCAGAGGAACCAGAGATCAAATTGCCAACATCTGATGGATCATAGGAAAAGCAAGAGAGTTACAGAAAAAAAGTCTACTTTTGCTTTATTGACTACGCCAAAGCCTTTGACTGTGTGGATCACAACAAACTGTTGAAAATTCTGAAAGAGATGGGAATACCAGATCACCTGACCTGCCTCCTGAGAAATCTGTATGCAGGTTTAGGAACAACAGTTAGAATCAAACATGGAACAATGGACTGGTTCCAAATTGAGAAAGGAGTATGTCAGGCTGTATATTGTCACCCTGCTTATTTAACTTATATGCAGAGTACATCATGCAAAATGCTGGGCTGGATGAAGAAGAAGGGGAATCAAGATTGCCGGGAGAAATATCAATAACCTCAGATACGCAGATGACACCACCCTTATGGCAGAAAGTGAAGAGGAACTGAAGAGCCTCCTGATGAAGGTGAAAGAAGAGAGTGAAAAAGCTGGCTTAAAACTCAACATTTAAAAAACGAAGCTCATGGCATCTGGTCCCATCACTTCATGACAAATAGATGGGGAAACAATGGAAAAAATGACAGACATTATTTTCTTGGGCTTCAAAACCACTTGGAAGGTGACTCCAGCCACGAAATTAAAAGACACTTGCTCCTTGGAAGAAAAGCTATGACCAACTTAGACAGCATATTAAGAAACAGAGATATTACTCGATGAAAAATGTCCATCTAGTGAAAACTATGGTTTTTCTAGTAGTCATGTAGGATGTGAGAGATGGACTATAAAGAAAGCTGAGTGCTGAAGAATTGATGATTTTGAACTGTGGTATTGGAGAAGATTCTTAAGAGTCCCTTGGACTGCAAGGAGATCAAAGCAGTCCATCCTGAAGGAAATCAGTCCTGAATATTCACTGGAAGGGCTGACGATGAAGCTGAAGCTGCAATACTTGGCAACCTGATGTGAAGAACTAACTCATTTGAAAAGACCCTGATCCTGGGAAGGACTGAAGCCAGGAGGAGGTGGGCATGACAGAGGATGAGGTGGTTGGATGGCATCACCAACTCGATGGACTTGAGTTTGAGTAAGATTCAGGAATTGGTGATGGACAGGGAATCCTGGCGCACTGCAGTCCACGGGGTCACATAGAGCTGGACACGACTGAGAGACTGAACTCATATCGTATACCTGTAACCTATATAGTACTATACAGCTACTATACTTCAGTTTGAAAAAAAGAAGAGTAGAGTGGTCCAAGGAAACATTGTAAAAACAAATTGTTATACATTGGGTTTTTTTCCATGTTGTTTTCTATTTCTGCTAGCCCTTAACATGTTAATCATAGTTGATTTAAATTTTCTATCTGATAATACCAATATCTGTAGTATTCTCTTGCGTCTATTTCTGATAATCACCTTTCCTCTTCAAGCTCTATTTTTACTTGCTCTTAGGCATTTCTTAAGTTTTGTTGTTGAAAGCTAGGCATGTTTTATTGCATAACAGGAGCTGAGCTAAATAGAACTTAAGTGTGGAAATTTATGTTACCCTGACTAGGAGTTAGACTTTGTTTAATGTTTGCTGTATTATACATGCTAGAGCTATTTATTATATGTTTCTAATATCATTGTTTCATCTACCTCTTGACCTTGGGCTTTCTTAAGCATTCCTCATCAGTGTGATTGAAGTTCCTTCATTTATAATCTACTATTTTTAAATTGGATTCCTGTTGGCGTGGTAATGAAGTTTAGAGGAACAGGAGCATTCTTTAATCTTCCACCTGTGTAAAAATGCTTTAGTATGCCTGTGTTTCGAGGCTGTGACCTTGGCAAGTGTTTCTTCAGTGATACAGCTTTAATCTCCGGACCCTCTTATATCAATTCTGATATCAGCTTTTCCAATCCATTTCTTTGAAGCCTCAATCCTGTTAATAAATATGTTTTCTATTTTTTCCTTAAGTGACTAGAGGATGCTAGAGTGGGAGAATACCCCTTCTTTCACCCATGAAAAGACTCCAAACAAATCTTTTTCTTTTAACAGTAGGCTTTTGTTATGAAGAAGACTCTGCATGATTACCAATGATTGCTGCTGCTGGTGCTAAGTCGCTTCAGTCATGTCCGACTCTGTGCGACACCATAGATGGCAGCCCACCAGGCTCCTCCATCCCTGGGATTCTCTAGGCAAGAACACTGGAGTAGGTTGCCATTTCCCTCTCCAAGGCATGAAAGTGAAAAGTGAAAGTGAAGTCGCTCAGTCTTGTCCAACTCTTCGCGACCCCATGGACTGCAGCCCACCAGGCTCCTCTGTCCATGGGATTTTCCAGGCAAGAGTACTGGAGTGGGGTGCCATTGTTTTCTCCATTAACAATGATTATTCTTCTTTTATCCCTACCAGAGCCACAAGGGGCCATTCTGAGATATCCACCTGGTTGGGTTCAGGGAGCTAAAGCACATGAAATTGTGGGCGTTTCTCTAAGTCTGCAGTACCTAGGAGGTTTTTACTCTCAAGCTAGTCCACATTTTTGTTATTCAGTCTTTAAGTCATGTCTGACTCTTTGAAAACCCAGGAACTGTAGCACACCAGGCTCCCCTCTCCTTCACTATCTCCCAGAGTTTGCTCAAATGTATGTCTGTTGCATTGGTGATGCTATCTAACCTTCTCTGCTGCCTATCTATCCTCTGCTGACCCTTTCCCCTTTTGCTTTCAACCTTTCCAAACATCAGGCTCTTTTCCAAAGAGTCAGTTCTTCGCATCAGATGCCCAAAACGTTGAAGCTTAAGTTCACCATCAGCCCTTCTAAAGAATATTCAGGGATGATTTCCTTTTGACTGCTATGATCTCCTTGCAGTCCAAGGCATTCTCAAGAGTATTCTCTAACACCACAGTTCAAAAGCATCAATTCTTTGGTGCTCAGCTTTCCTTATGATCCAACTGTTGCATCTATACATGACTATTGGAAAAACCAGAGCTTTGACTCTGTGGACCTTGGTTGGGAAAGTGATGTCTCTGCTTTTTAATGCACTGTCCAGTTCAGTTCAGTTCAGTTCAATCATGTCCGACTCTGCGACCCCATGAATTGCAGCACGCCAGGCCTCCCTGTCCATCACCAACTCCCGGGGTTCACTCAGACTCACGTCCATTGAGTCAGTGATGCCATCCAGCCATCTCATCCCCTGTCATCCCCTTCTTCTCCTGCCCCCAATCCCTCCCAGCATCAGAGTCTTTTCCAATGAGTCAGCTCTTCGCATGAGGTGGCCAAAGTACTGGAGCTTCAGCTTTAGCATCATTCCTTCCAAAGAAATCCCAGGGCTGATCTCCTTCAGAATGGATTGGTTGGATCTCCTTGCAG
>SJYX01021803.1:712491-728146 GCA_006410675.1 Oreotragus oreotragus | reverse complement strand
CATATTCAGAAAACGAAGATCATGGCATCGGTCCCATCACTTCATGGGAGACAGATGGGGAAACAGTGGAAACAGTGTCAGACTTTATGTTTTTGGGCTCCAAAATCACTGCAGATGGTGACTGCAGCCATGAAATTAGAAGATGCTTACTCCTTGGAAGAAAAGTTATGACCAACCTAGATAGTATATTCAAAAGCAGAGACATTACTTTGCCGACTAATGTCCATCTAGTCAAGGCTATGGTTTTTCCAGTAGTCATGTATGGGTATGAGAGTTGGACTGTGAAGAAAGCTGAGCACTGAAGAATTGATGCTTTTGAACTGTGGTGTTGGAGAAGACTCTTGAGAGCCCCTTGGACTGCAAGGAGATCCAACCAGACCATTCTGAAGGAGATCAGCCCTGGGATTTCTTTGGAAGGAATGATGCTAAAGCTGAAAACTCCAGTACTTTGGCCACCTCATGTGAAGAGTTGACTCATTGGAACAGACTCTGATGCTGGGAGGGATTAGGGGCAGGAGGAGAAGGGAATGACCGAGGATGAGATGGCTGGATGGCATCACGGATTCGATGGACATGAGTCTGAGTGAACTCCGGGAGATGGTGATGAACAGGGAGGCCTGGCGTGCTGCAGTTCATGGGGTCACAAAGAGTTGGACACAACTGAGCGACTGAACTGAACTGAACTGAAGACATTTGTAAATTATATTTCTGATAAGGGCTTAATATCCAAAATATATAAAGAATACAAACAACTCAACATCAAACAAACAACTTAAAAAAAAATTGGTAGAGGATCTTAGAAGATATTTTTCCAAAGAAGGTACAAAGAACAGACACATGAAAGATGCTCAAAATCACTTCTTATCCGGGAACTGCAAGTCAAAATGACGATGAGATGCTATCCCACATCTGTTGGAACGGTTATCATTCCAGAACCCAACAAATAACAAATGTGGTGAGGATGTGGAGAAAATAAAACTCTGGTGCACTGTTGGTGTGATTGTAAATTGGTACAGTCACTATGGAAAATATTATGGGTGTTCATCAAAAAATTAAAAATAGAACAACCATAAGATCTAACATTTTCACTCTGGGTATTTGCCCAAAGAAAACAAAAATCATTATTTAGAAAAGATATATGCACTCCAGTATTTATGATAGCATTATTTACAATAGCCAAGATATGGAAGAAATCTGTTTCCATTATCAGCTAAAAGGATAAAGAAAACATGGTATATATAAGAATAGAATATTACTCAGCTATAAAAGATTAATTAAAACTTGCCATTTGATACAACGTGGATGGATCTAGAGGGTATTATGCTAAGTGAAATAAGTCGGAGAAAGGAAAATTTGATGGTAAAGAATCTGCCTACCAATGCAGGGGATGTGGGTCTGATCCCTGTGTCAGGAAGGTCCCCTGCAGAAGGATATGGCAACCCACTCCAGTATTCTTGCCTGGGATATCCCATTAATATAAGAGCCCGCAGGCTACAGTCCATGAGGTTGCAAAGAGTTGGACATGACTTAGGGACTGAACAACAAGAAGATTTCACTTACACTGGAAATCTAAAAACACACAAACAAAAAATGTAAACAGAGTAATAGGATAGATATAGAGAACAAATTGGTCACTGCCAAGAGTGGTGAGGGCTGGTGGGTGAAATCTATGAAGGGGATTAAGAGCAGCTAACCTCTGTTTATATAATAAACAACCCATGAGGATGTAATAAATAACATATGGAACATGATCAATAATATTTTAATAGCTTTGTATGGGGACATGTGCTTACTAGACTTGTTACTAAACCAAACTTGGGTCCATTTACTTAGGCTCAGTAAAGCCAATCTACTGATACTGGGTTATGGTAAAGGAAAGTGCAGTATTTATTGCAGGGCACCAAGCAAGGAGACCAGTCCTTCTCAAAAGGCCTGCAGGGAAGTTTTTAAGGCCTTCAGGGAAAGTTTTTAATGATAGAGTGAGGGATGGGGGTTGTGAGATGTATCAACTCATGAACATTCTTCTGATTGGTTGGTGGTGAGGTATTTGGGAGTCAACATCATTAATCTTCTGGTTCCAAACCCTGTAGTTTCTATGTGTTGTGGGCAGCATATAGTTAACTTCTTCCACCTAGTGAGGGTTTCAGTATCTGCAAAACAACTCAAAGGACATGGCTTAGAATATTATTTGTAGCCCTTGAGGGAGAAACTAATTGCCCTTGACTTTGCTTACATGATTGTTTTGTCTTGCTTTAGTGTTTTCCTTTCTTCCTGCATTTTCTCAACTTCTTTGATTAAGTGTACTCTTTGGAACTCGGGGAAGGCTAGGAGGCTACAGTTTTTCTACAGACAAAAGGCAGGTGGCAGACAAACGTGGGGAGCAGGGCTATTCTGGGAAGACCCCTTAAAGTCCTACTAGGTTACTCACTCACTGTGGTGGGTCATTTTAGAATGTATCCAGGTGTCAAATCATTATGTTGTACACCTGAAACTAACATAATACTGTACCTCAACTATACTTCAATAAAAAGTATAAAATAGTGACATTATCTAGACATTTAAGTGCTAATAAAATAAGTCTATTTTTGCTTTGAAAATTGTTATTTATGACCCTGGATAAATTAGGGTAGGAAAAAAATTTATATCTTTTCCTTCTTGCATTTGTAGTATGAAAGCCATGGAAAAAGAATAATAGATTTTGAAATTGTAGGAAATTATATATTTGACTTAACTCATATTTTATGATCATGTTTCAACTTGTCTTCACTAGTTAAAATTAGCTATTATATATCAATTATATACTGGGTATCTTGCTAGATTTTAGCTAAAGAAAAATTAAAAATTGAGGTCTCTGTTATCAGAAATATTTATTTATTTGAGAGGATTTTCTTAGTTTTCTCATACTTTTTTCTGAATAAATGGGAATAAAAAAGGATAGGACAAGAGGGCTAAATGAAAGAAGGAAGAATTTCACAATCCATAACCTACTATTTGGTCTCCCTATTTCTTCTCTTGCTACCCTAATAGTATTCTTCACATAGAAGATTTTGTGAAGTTTAGATCATATCATTCTGCTGCATAAAATACTCAAGAATCCCCATATGGCTTAAAGAATAAAACCCAACTCCCAACTTTGAATATCTTGTCTCAAACTTCTTCTCTAAGCTTCAGATATATTCTTTCCTCTCTATATTTCTTGCCTAGCACCATCACACTAGCTCTCCTTTGACCTGAGAAGCTCCTGGCCTGGATCTTGTCATGGCCATCTCCTTCTTCAGTCAATCACCTCTCCAGAGAACATTTTCATGTCCTTCAAATAGAAAGTCATTTTCCAGAATATGGTCATATTCTGTTTTCTTCATGTGAATTCTTACTACCAGAGATTGTTCTACACATTTTTTATTACCTTTTACTCATAAGAATGTAGGTTTCATATGTTTGTTTTATTTACTACTGAATAGCCACATCTTAGAATAAGCTCTTATATAAGATTTTCATTAAAAATCCTCATGTAAATGTCCAAATAAAGAAAACAAGGTCAGGTAAAAAGTTTAAAAAAAAAATCACCCAGTAGAATTTGCAAAAATGTTGTCCAAATACACATTTCATTCATCTGGAAAGTAAATAAAAATAAATAATTAAAAATACTGAACATTACAGGCAAGAAAGAAATTTTGAAAAAAAAATTAAATTTGTTGGTTTATCCTAGTGAAAATTCCAGTGATAAGACAAACTTTAAGCATGGTAAAATCCATGTACTCTAAGAACATTTTCATAATTCAGTTTCCCTATATTCGTATCCCCAATCTGCTTTTGTTATGTTGGCTTGATATTCAGGCTGGATTTCTCCACCTGTTGGCTACCATACTTCAAGGTTTATTATCCTATAAAGTAGTAACCTAAGCTGAAAGATAACTTTTCTTTTTCCAAAATTTTCCATAAAAAAAAACCAAACACCTAAGCTTAGGTATCATTGAGCTGACCTGGACCCTGTGATAATTCCTGACTTAAATCCTATGGAGTACTCTGACCAAAGCCTTAAAGCCATGTGTATGGGTGAGATTATCTGGAGCAATATGGAATGAGAGTGGGATAAATTCTCAAAGGAAACAGGAATGTTGTCCTATGTGAAAAGAGATGGATAAAAGTAGGCAAAAACCAAAAAGAAAAAAATTCACAAGACCAAAGCATGTGTTATTAATGTACTTACTACATAAAAACCAATAGAGATTATAATATTTGACTACTCTAATATGAAGCAGGAAGTGGAGTAGGAGGGACAAAACCACTAATTTTTATTTCAGAGAGAGCAAAATATTTTATCATTAATGTCTACTAGATTGATATGAAGTTAGGAACTATTTGAGAAACTTTAAGTCATTGACAACTAAATTTATAAAATTAATGGCTATTTCTCAAGCTACTGATATAAAATCTACATAATATATTAAATTCTATTAAGTTTTCACTGGCCAATGTTGACTTTAATGATATAGTACTTTTATTTATGTTACTATTATATTGGCATGAAAATCATATATTACCAGGCAATTAAAAAAGAGAAAAAATTTTAATCCTGTGATAGGGATTATATAAATTCTTGAATTGTCTTCAGTAATGGTGTCCGAAGCATGTCTTATTCAGTATGAAAGCTTCAATCTATAAACACTGTCTACTTTCCCAGAGCACAGCTCAGAAAGAAATACAGAACATACTTAGAGGTGGGAAGATCCGCTGAAACATTTCAATTTCTGGAAATTAGCTGAGACCAAAATGGGAGAGGAGAGGGGGTGGAGGTAACTCCTTGTAAAAAATGTCACCAAAAAATCCTGCACATATAATACATTTATAATTGAAAGCAGAGAGATTTTAATTTTTTGCATTGCCATTAAAAACTTATACAGAAATTTTCCTTCAAGTGTTAGATAATCAACTACTCTCAGGGGTGAATTGTGGTGGTGGTGGTGAAATCGCTCAGTCGTGTCCGACTCTTTGCGACCCCGTGGACTATGACCTGTTAGGCTTCTCCGTCCATGGGATTCTCCAGGCAAGAATACTGGAGTGGATTGCCATTTCCTTCTCCAGGTGATCTTCCCGACCCAGGGATCGAACCCGGCTCTCCCCACATTGGAGGCAGACGCTTTAACCGCTGAGCCACCAGGGAAGTTCTAACTCTGGTATCTCAGAATGTGATGATATTTGGAGAAAAGTTTTGTAAAGTGGTAACAAAGCTAAAAAGAGGTCAATAGGGTGAGCCCTAAACTAATATGGCTGGTGTCATAGTAAAAAAGGGAAGAAATTTGGACATACATATCCTCACAGAGTATCCCTCTGAAGCCTGGGATAGGTCCTTCTCTCATAGCCTTCAGAAAATACCAATTTTAATAACACCTTCATTTTAGACTTTCAGCCTCTGAAAAATAAATAAGGACAATGAAAGAAGGCGCACCATTTTTTTCTTTAAAAAAATTAGAAATTGATATCAGATCTACATTTTATACTATTGTATACTATCTAAAATGTGTTGTGTTTGGTAGTCTAGTGAATTACACATAATTCACAGTATGATATTCAAAATAATACATTTTATTATCCTTATAAATGCTGAATTAAATGAACATCTTTAATAGAGATAAATTGCAAATATACGCATAATTCTTGAGAAATATTTCTCTGGTATTCTGTTCCATTTTTGGGGAAATGAACAAACACATTCTGTGATATCCTACATGTTAGTGTAGCTCTTTTACCAAACCTAAAGTAGTTGACTAGGTTGGCACCACACTCTGAGGAACAGTGATTTGAAAGAGTTTAGTACTTTCCTCGGAGAAGGCAATGGCACCCCACTCCAGTACTCTTGCCTGGAAAATCCCATGGACAGAGGAGCCTGGTAGGCTGCAGTCCATGGGGTCGCTAGGAGTCGGACATGACTGAGTAACTTCACTTTCACTTTTCACTTTCATGCAGTGGATAAGGAAATGGCAACCCACTCCAGTGTTCTTGCCTGGAGAATCCCAGGGACAGGGGAGCCTGGTGGGCTGCCATCTCTGGGGTCGCATAGAGTCGGACACGACTGAAGCTACTTAGCAGCAGCAGCAGCAGTACTTTCCTAGTATATTCCCACTTTATTTCTTTTTTGAATAATACATTGACATCCATTTGCATGAAAGGCAATTGAAATTAATAATTTTTCTTTTAGTCTGAAATTTACATTTAGTGTAAAAAATATAAAATACAGATCCTAATTTTTCAGCATGAATGTAGTAGATAATTACCAATTCCTAATCATAGGCTAAAAGTATGGTGTAGTTTACAGTGTTCCATTTGTTTTATAAAGGAAGAACTAACATTTGA
The DNA here is from genome assembly GCA_006410675.1 of Oreotragus oreotragus. Lineage (NCBI taxonomy): Eukaryota > Metazoa > Chordata > Mammalia > Artiodactyla > Bovidae > Oreotragus > Oreotragus oreotragus. Next base: position 721,792 of record SJYX01021803.1, on the reverse strand, counting down.
GTGTTTGCTTATTAGTCTTTTTCATATTTATGCTTTTATTTACCATAAGAAGATTAAAAAAAAAAAAACTTTTCCTAAATGAGAAAGGACTAACTTTTTGAGACATATAACAATTTCTTTGATTGCCCTTGATTATATAATAATTAGATTCAGGTTTAAACAAGGCATGCTAATTCAGATTAATATAAAAATCTCTGCATCATTTGTCTTACTTTGTTGATGTTGCACTCTTTCAAAAAAAAATATTGTCTTTCAAACTTTACTCAGGGATTCATCATTTGTTTAAAATCAGTTGTCCCAAATTAGTTTTCATGCAATATATTAAAATAGGAAACTAATCAGCCTGAAAAAACATCTGTATGTACACTGATTCTTTTTTGTACTGGGAAACAAACCATGTTCTGTATTTAGAAATTCTGAAAGAGACAGCAAGCCACATTTTACTTTACAAATGTACAAACTTGAAAATAGGTCATACACACTAATTATCTGAAAAAGTTCTTAATTGCACCCTATATATATTATGAAAAGCCAGGGTAAAATGTGTAAAATATTAACTGAATTTTCAGGATTGCCTGTTAATGAGGTATGCTTAAGTGGTCTTCTTTTCTAAGATGTTTACATTTGTAAGTCATTATTTTTTAATTAAACTAAATCAGGCACATCTGTGTCCAGAATGCAATGAAAAGTCCGTATTTCATACCTCAGTCTTTGTACTGCTAATTCTAAGTGAAAAAAGTGCCCAGTACAATTTTGTCCTCAAAACAAAATACCAATTAAATAATCTGGAAAGTGTTACTGATGAGCTGGAGCCTGGTTTCTGTATTTAGTTTGAAGTAAAGCATGCTTTCGGAGAAGGCAATGACAACCCACTCCAGTATTGTTGCCTGGAGAATCCCAGGGACAGGGGAGACTGGTGAGCTGCCATCTATTGGGTCACACAGAGTCGGACACGACTGAAGCGACTTAGCAGCAGCAGCAGCAGCAAAGCATGCTTTATCGTTTCTCAGTATTTTAAAGGTGAAAACTGCCAGGAGTTTTTAATAAGAATAAAAATCATTGCATGAATGCTTAATTATTTATCAGGATCTACATATAATACATGTCCAGCATTGTTATCCACCATCTAGTCCATTCATTGCCGTTTGAAAACCAAATGTAAGTATTAAGCTTGTAGGAGAGGACTGTGAGGTATCCTGGGTTTATTTAAGGAAAAAATTTCAGTACAGAAAAATAATTGCAAAAAAAAAATCTATAGCCTGTAGGGAAAAAAAAAAAATTCATGACTCTTACCACATCAGAAAAAGCAGGACTGTAATGCTACTTAAAAAGTTAAAGGCTACAATCTATTTGTTTTTGTTATTTCCTATGTTTATATTTGTGGTTCAGAGTCCATGTAAGCTGTGGATATAAACGGTTAGAATAATTGAATGATAAAAATTTAGCCATTAGAAAATAATATTATATAAAGACTTATGTTGAAGTTTTTCTTCTCACATACATTTATTTTTCATGGAATGAATTATTAGGTTATATTGGCAACATTTACAAATTGCTCTTTCAATCATATTTTTTTGTTTGTTTTAAGAAGGAAAGATTTTTTTCCATGGGTGGTAACTATTTTGCTCCTTAAATTAGCTCATGTGTAATTATAGGATAATTTGTGCTTTTAAGTATCTTCATTCTTTATTTTCTTTCTACAAAATTAAAAGCCAGAAACTGTGATTTCAATTATTTATTTTTTATTTTCCAATACATTATTTAAAAAGTGAAGTTGAGTATTTTGTTGTGTTATTTTATATAGTTTATGACTGCTGTTGAATTTTATGTCTCCAGATTCCTTAATGATTAAACACTTATTTGACCAAAAACATAAAATTAGACAAGACTTTTCTAGAGCATTTCTACTGCTGAATGTGTAAATATAGTCAGATAGTTTGAAGACTACTTGATCTTGTCATCACCAAGTCTGAATAAGTTTAAAAATAGAGTGGAGAGCAAAAGGTATAAAGTTAGACTGTCAGGATTCACATTCAGACACTCAAAATTACTAGCTTTGTAAACATGGGTAAAATACCTAATTTTTTTTAACCATCAGTTTTCATATGTAGAATATGGGAAAAATAATAGTGCCAAACTCATGGTTCATTGTGAGGAAACATGGTGAATGTTTCCTCATTCAAAATGGCCATCAAACTTCCTGACACGTAATGAGCACCCAATGTTTTTATTTTTAAGTTCCTTCAATGTTTTATTTAATTGGGAGTTCATGTAAAAAAATAAATAAATACAAAAAAAAATAAATTATTATCACCTTTATAAATTGATTTATTAATAAATCACATTATTTTTTGAGTTTTACTCATTCGGTGGTAATAGTTGTTAATCTCCTATTGCCATTATCACAGGCATTATTTTATGAAGCAAAATGTAGAGATATTTTTCTATTCTGCATAACAGTAGACTTTACTTTTGGGTAGCCTAGGAGTTTTCTCAGTAAATATTGAAGACTCTAATGGATCCATAGACTTACTGTCATGAAAACACCAAGTTAACCTTCAATATGAGTGAGAATTTTAGAAGAAAAATTCTATTGTATAATGTTTAATACAACAGCACCCTTTGTTAAAGTTTGGGTTAATATGGATTACCCTTTTTTCCAAGTTAAATATATAAAATTTTAGAACTGTAATTTCACTTTTCATTCACACTTCCTTCCATGATGGTTTCATTATATTTCAATCTCATGTTAAATGAATAAATGTATTCAATTAGCTAGTACATTTATAGCATTTTTGTCACAATGATTCTGGATACTCCACATTCAAGGACGTAAATTACTAGAGAAAGCATTTTTCATTTTAAATTTAAGCAGTTGTTACATTTAGCAAGGTATGCTTTACTAATTTCCTTTTATTTCAGAGGAGAATTTTCTGAACAATTTTATGCCATCTTTTAAAGACATTTTAAATGTAACAGAAATTTAATTAAATAGAGTGATACACAAGATTCACCATTAATGGTTTGATTACTTTTAGTTTAGATATTAAACATTCTTTGTGAATCGTTATATTTTTATAACTTTTTTCTGAGAGAAAAGTTGTCTGTTTGGGGATATTTCATTGAAACTTACAGAAAGTCCCTTTCAAAAGCTTTCTGTACATCAGTTGTCTCTCTCTTCAGTTGTCCCAGTTCAATAACGACTTCAGTGTTGTCTGCATCTGCACTGTCTAATACCTCAGTTTCTAAGGAAGCCCAAATGACTGAGTGAAAGTTAAATAAGACTGAAGGTTGTTAACTTTAATTGAGACAGATGGGTAACTTTATTTTTGAGAGAAGTAATAATCCCTAAAATAGATATTATGATTATACACATACATGAGATATACTATGCTCCACCAAAAATATATATGCAGAACCAGTTATAGGGATTTGTCAGGGCTTGGAGAAATATGTGTGTGATTGAGAAACAGTACACATGTAACATTGTATACATATGTTTATATATAATGTATATGTTAATACATATGCTTACATATATGTCATTGATGCCTTCATATGTATGTATATATTGATACAAGGGTGCATATATGTTTTTAAAATTGTATAATGTATTTATATGTGAATATATATATGTAAAATATCTCGGTTTATTTGTAATAACCTGTAACTACATATATCTCATTAAAAAAATAAAGAACAAAAGAGTAATTCTTCAATCAATCTATCTTAATCCAAAAGCCTACCTTCTATTTAAAGGCAAAATATTGGAAGGGTTTTCAAAAAGAGACAGGCATGTCTTTTGTCACCATCGCATTTTGGCAGCAGACTGCAAGGGACATAAGTGCAATTACACTTTTTTATTTTCCAGCAATTTATACAACATATTCTGACTTAAGCCAAAATGATCTATTATTTTTAAACTCTTCGTTAAGGTAAAGTATGAATGCAGAAAATGTAACACGTCCAGGTGTCCAGAATGATACATTCTTAGAGAGTGCCTGTCAAGTTCTCAGCAGTCTCCCTGGTGTTCTCTTCCAGGCACTACTCACCCCAGAGTTTATATGCTCCCCTGATTGTTAACAGTGTATATTAACTTTGCCAAAAGCAGCTACTCATTTAACTACGTTTACTTATTATAAGGAAAGTTATGCTATAGTAATAAAGCAAATTCTTTGTCAAAGCCAGTAAGATTCTGCAAGTAGCTAACAAATAAACAAGAACTAGGTAAAGTTGGAAGCTGTGCTAAAATATGCTAAGTGTTCTTATCACATATAATGGAAGGAAGATGCTGGTGAGATTCATTGCTGGCCTCACTGGTGATAATAGAACCTCAGACCTGGGAATATGGCCTCTTGGCCATGTTAGAAGCTTTATTCTTGACCCACTTTGACATTGGTCAATGGGATATTGAAATAAGAAGCTCAAATGCTTAGCTTCAGATGGAGAAGATAGTCTTAAGGGTAATTGTGGAATCTGAATTGTAGCAGCAATTGCTGAAATCCTTTGTGTCTGGCTTTAGCCTTTGTAAATACAATATTCACCTTCACTTTCTCCCAAGGAACATGAATAGCCCTGCATAGGAATTGGTAAATGAGCCATGGAGAATGAGGATGGAATCAAATTGAGTGAAATAATTTCAGCTGCTGGGAACTCTTAATAGGCATGTAAACAAGAAGGGGTTTGTTGTGTTGTGAACGCTCTCACAGAGGTGTGTGAACTCTTATCTCTTCATGCTGGCTGCATTTGGAGCGGTTCATGTTTAATTTGAAACAGTCTCCTGATGGCTCAGTTCAATTTGAAACTGTGCTCGACCCATTATTTTATTATTCTTAGCTTAGCTTTAGAACAAAAGAAAACATTGTGAAGTAACAGTCCTTTCAAGTTGGTGGGTTGCATAGGATGCTGCGTATCATTTTTCAAAGTATCACTATACTATTTGAATATGTGGTTAAAGGGTTAGAGGTACTACATGTGATGTATTTTATTTGTGTCAGAAATGGAAAAAAAAATAGTAGAGGAATCATGCCTAAAATTTTCTATAAAGCATGTAGTTCTTTTGTTAATGGGTCTAGATCTTCCTTTTCTTTCCCACCCCTTACAATGTCATTGTCTATATATTCTTATTTCTGTTTATTTGTTAGAAAAATCAATGAAATTAGACCTTTGTTATTTTTCCTACCAAATCTCATGTCTTAGGGTTATTTTTCATTCCTCATTATAATTTTTCTATACTTTTCTGTGCTTTTACCGAAGGAGTGTTACCCATTTAGAGATCTGCAATGCTTAGGGCACTTCTGTTTTATGTATGCTTAACAGAAGAGCATTTTAATGACATTAGCTATTTTAAAAGTAACTGTTTCAGCATAAAAAAATAACATAAAACTTCTGTGTCTATGATTAAAATGGCTATTATATTTTAACAGTTCATGTATCAGTCAACATTATTGGAAAAAACCCACAATTTTTGGAAAAAAAAAACACATAATTTTTTGGAAAAAGCCCCTTTTCCTCCTATAATTAAATGAACACAAAAGAATTTTAGAAAAGTACTACTTTAATGCCCTATCGGTTAAAAGTTATCCATTCCCTCCGAACAAATCAATATTTTTAGTGATTTTAAATACAATAGAATTTAGCCCCAATTTTCCTGTGCTATAAACAAAGTCTTGACTGTTGCAAACATCTGACAAAATGAAGTTTAATGCTCACTTTGTTTTCATTATTCCCACTCTGTCTTGGACTCTGCTAAATGCTACAAAAGAAAGAAGCAGGAAAAGAAACAAACAAACACACAAACAAAAACCCTGAGCAAATAGTTTCAGTTAGTCAAATCAAATTGCTGAAAACAGTAAATATATGTGTTAATGTCAATATAAATTGAATAATCCATATTGAAGCGATTCTTCCTCTGGTTTACTAATTGTCATTTTGAACAAAATCGCCCAGTCATAGTTCATTATCAGCAAGAGTATTTAAGATAAAATGGCCTGGGAGCCACAGAACATTTGTGTGTGTGCAGAGTATCATAACATGGAATGAAAACACGGCTCTGGTTCTGTTTTTGGTGTAATTTTGTTCTTCCTTAGATGTCAAGCAGTGCCAGTGATTCATGATCACAAAACCTTAGGGAAAAAAAACATGGAGGATGCATTTTTATCTACAGCTTCTAGGTGGGGAAATAAAATGCCCCAGTGCAATTTAGTAATTTAATTCTGGCCAATAAAAGAAGTAAAAACAACATCTCTAAATGTCTCGTGTCCTTTTTTTTTTTCCTTCTCAAAAGACATTTCCCCCAAACTAATTGTTATAGAAACATAAAGTACAAAGCCCGTGCTGCTTTAGATAATTGGTTCTGTGGTGAAGATGTANAAAAATAGTAGAGGAATCATGCCTAAAATTTTCTATAAAGCATGTAGTTCTTTTGTTAATGGGTCTAGATCTTCCTTTTCTTTCCCACCCCTTACAATGTCATTGTCTATATATTCTTATTTCTGTTTATTTGTTAGAAAAATCAATGAAATTAGACCTTTGTTATTTTTCCTACCAAATCTCATGTCTTAGGGTTATTTTTCATTCCTCATTATAATTTTTCTATACTTTTCTGTGCTTTTACCGAAGGAGTGTTACCCATTTAGAGATCTGCAATGCTTAGGGCACTTCTGTTTTATGTATGCTTAACAGAAGAGCATTTTAATGACATTAGCTATTTTAAAAGTAACTGTTTCAGCATAAAAAAATAACATAAAACTTCTGTGTCTATGATTAAAATGGCTATTATATTTTAACAGTTCATGTATCAGTCAACATTATTGGAAAAAACCCACAATTTTTGGAAAAAAAAAACACATAATTTTTTGGAAAAAGCCCCTTTTCCTCCTATAATTAAATGAACACAAAAGAATTTTAGAAAAGTACTACTTTAATGCCCTATCGGTTAAAAGTTATCCATTCCCTCCGAACAAATCAATATTTTTAGTGATTTTAAATACAATAGAATTTAGCCCCAATTTTCCTGTGCTATAAACAAAGTCTTGACTGTTGCAAACATCTGACAAAATGAAGTTTAATGCTCACTTTGTTTTCATTATTCCCACTCTGTCTTGGACTCTGCTAAATGCTACAAAAGAAAGAAGCAGGAAAAGAAACAAACAAACACACAAACAAAAACCCTGAGCAAATAGTTTCAGTTAGTCAAATCAAATTGCTGAAAACAGTAAATATATGTGTTAATGTCAATATAAATTGAATAATCCATATTGAAGCAATTCTTCCTCTGGTTTACTAATTGTCATTTTGAACAAAATCGCCCAGTCATAGTTCATTATCAGCAAGAGTATTTAAGATAAAATGGCCTGGGAGCCACAGAACATTTGTGTGTGTGCAGAGTATCATAACATGGAATGAAAACACGGCTCTGGTTCTGTTTTTGGTGTAATTTTGTTCTTCCTTAGATGTCAAGCAGTGCCAGTGATTCATGATCACAAAACCTTAGGGAAAAAAAACATGGAGGATGCATTTTTATCTACAGCTTCTAGGTGGGGAAATAAAATGCCCCAGTGCAATTTAGTAATTTAATTCTGGCCAATAAAAGAAGTAAAAACAACATCTCTAAATGTCTCGTGTCCTTTTTTTTTTTCCTTCTCAAAAGACATTTCCCCCAAACTAATTGTTATAGAAACATAAAGTACAAAGCCCGTGCTGCTTTAGATAATTGGTTCTGTGGTGAAGATGTATCAATAGAATAGTCGTTCCATAAAAGATAATTTAGTACAGATAAAATTAGGAACTAGTAAAGGCATTCCTGTGTTATCCCTTCCTTTTTGAAGAGGGATGGACAAACTACAGTCTGCTCTGCTGCCTGTTTTTGTAAATAAAGTTTTGCTGGAACATAGCCATTCCTATTCAATACATATTTACTAAGGCTGCTATCATGTTTCAACTGGACAAGAGTTAAGGAGTTACCAATAAAGATCACATAGCCTACAAAACCTAAAATGTTTACTTTACTATTTGGCCCTTTAAAGAAAAAGCTTTCAAACCTCTATTTTAGAAAATAAGTCTCATACCACATCATTGATTATAAATCATGCTTAAGCACTATGAATGCTTAACTCTATTTTTACTTCTTTTTCAGTACCTAAATTCAAATATAACTTTAATAAAAATAGAATTAATAATTGTCTATATTTATCACTTGATGTGAAAGGTGATGCTGTGAAATTGCTGCACTCAACTTGCCAGCAAATTTGGAAAACTCAGCTGTGGCCACAGGACTAGAAAAGGTCAGTTTTCATCCCAATCCCAAAGAAAGGCAATGCCAAAGAAGACTCAAACTACCACACAATTGCACTCATTTCACACGCTAGTAAAGTAATGCTCAAAATTCTCCAACCCAGCCTTCAACAATACGTGAACCGTGAACTTCCTGATGTTCAAGCTGGTTTTAGAAAAGGCAGAGGAACCAGAGGTCAAACTGCCAACATCCTCTGGATCATGGAAAAAGCAAGAGTGTTCCAAAAAAACATATTTCTGCTTTATTGACTATGCCAAAGCCTTTGACTGTGTGGATCAAAATAAACTGGAAAATTCTGAAAGAGATGGGAACACCAGACCACCTGACCTGCCTCTTGAGAAACCTCTATGCAGGTGAGGAAGCAACAGTTAGAACTGGACATGGAACAACAGAGTGGTTCCAAATAGGAAAAGGAGTACGTCAAGGCTGTATATTGTCACCCTGCTTATTTAACTTATATGCAGAGTCCATCATGAGAAATGCTGGACTGGAAGAAGCTGGAATCAAGATTGCTAGGAGAAATATCAATAACCTCAGCTGTGCAGATGACACCACCCTTATGGCAGAAAGTGAAGAGGAACTAAAAAGCCTCTTGATGAAAGTGAAAGAGTAGAGTGAAAAAGTTGGCTTCAAGCTCAACATTCAGAAAATGAATCTAAGACATACAGATGGCTAACAAACACATGAAAAGATGCTCAACATCACTCATTATCAGAGAAATGCAAATCAAGACCACAATGAGATGCCATTTCACACCAGTCAGAATGGCTGATATCCAGAAGTCTACAAGCAATAAATTCTGGAGAGGGTGTTGAGAAAAGGGAACCCTCTTACACTGTTGGTGGGAATGCAAACTAGTACAGCCACTGTGGAGAACAGTGTGGCGATACCTTAAAAAACTGGAAATAGAACTGCCTTATCACCCAGCAATCCCACCACTAGGCATCTATACCGAGGGAACCAGAATTGAAAGAGACACATGTACCCCAATGTTCATCGCAACAC
>SJYX01021803.1:652122-690201 GCA_006410675.1 Oreotragus oreotragus | reverse complement strand
TGGAAAAGACTCTGATGCTGGGAGGGACTGGGGGCAGGAGGAGAAGGGGACGACCGAGGATGAGATGGCTGGATGGCATCACGGACTCGATGGACGTGAGTCTGAGTGAACTCCGGGAGATGGTGATGGATAGGGAGGCCTGGCGTGCTGCGATTCATGGGGTCGCAAAGAGTCGGACACGACTGAGTGACTGAGCTGAGCTGAACTCTACATCATATATGTATACTACATCTTCTTATCCATTTCTCTGTTGATGTACTTTTAGATTTCTTGCAAGTCTTGGCTATTGTAAATAGTTCTGTTATTAACATTGGGTTGAATGTATCTTTTTGAATTATAGTTTTCAGTTATATGCGTGGGAGTGAGATTGCTGGATTATATAATGGAGAAGAGCCCCTGGAGAAAGGGCGTGACACCCCCTCCAGCATTCTTGCCTGGAGAATCCCCATGGACAGAGGAGTCTGGTGGGCTATAGTCCATGGAATCACAAAGAATTGTACATGACTGAAGTGACTTAACATGCACACATGATAGTTCTATTCTTAGACTTTTTAAGAAACTTCCATACTGTTCTTCATAGTGATTGTAAGAATTTACATTCCCACCAACAATGTAGGAGGATTCCTTTTTCTCCGCATCCTCTCTAGCATTTATTTTTTGTAGATTTTTTGATGGTGGTCATTCTGACAGGTGTGAAGTGAAACTTTGTAGGTTTGATGTACATTTCTCTAAGAATTAGTGATGTTGAGCATCTTTTCATGTGTTTTTTTGGCCATCTGTATGTCTTATTTGAAGAGATGTCTATTTCAACCCTCTGCCCACTTTTTGATTCTTTTTTTTTTTTTTTTAATATTGAGCCGTGTGAACTGTTTACAAGGGAGATTAATCACTTGTCAGTGGACCCTTCATTTGCAAATATTCTCTCCCACTCTGGGGGTTGTCTTTTTGTTTTGTTGATGGTTTCCTTTGCTATGCAAAATCTTTTAAGTTTAATCAGATTCTATTTGTTTATTTTTATTTTCACTACTTGAAGAGATGGATCCAAAAACTTGCTGCTGTGATTTATGTCAGAGAGTGTTCTGCCTATGCTCTCTAAGAACTGTGTAGTTCCTGATCTTACATTTAGGTATTTATTACATTCTGAGTTTATTTTTGTGTGTAATAGCAGAGAGTGTTCTAATATCACTCTTTTACGCAGAGCCATCCAGTTGTTCCAGCACCACTTATTGAAGAGTTGTCTTTTTTCTCTTGTATAGTCTTCCCTCCTTTTTGTAGATTAATTGACCACAGGTACATGGCTTGATTTCCAGGCTTTCTATCCTGTTCTGTTGATCTATATTTCTGTTTTTGTGCCAGTGTTATGCTGTTGTGATTACTGTGGCTTTGTAGTATAGTTTGAAGTCCAGGACCCTGATTCTTCCAGCTTCATTTTTCTTTTCAGTATTGCTTTGGCTGTTCAGGGTCTTTGTATTTCCTAAGAAATTAAAAAAAAATTATTCTAACTTTGTGAAAAAATGCCATTGATAGTTTGATAGGGGTTGCATTGAATCTGTAGATTGCCTTGGGTAGTATAATCATTTTGACAATATTGATTCTTCTAATTCAAGAAAATGGTGTATTTTTCCATCTGTGTCATTTTTCTATTCTTTCATTGATGTCTTATAGTTTTTTTTTTAATATATGTCTTTTGCCTCCTTAGGTAGGATTATTCCCAGGTATTTTATTCTTTTTGATGCAATTGTTTGTAATTTAGGTTAAAGCTATAGCTGTTCTGTTTTCTCATTATAAATATTTTATTCTGTTATCTAAGGCAGTGCAATGCAAGTAGGTTAAAGAATCCTGTATTTCCTGGTATTATCATATTGTGGGGCAAATGTATATTAAGCATAGGCTGCCCCTTTAAAATTTCACTGATTAAAGAATGTATCAGGTTTATTTATTCATACTACATAAGAGTTGTATTCCAGACCTTTATTTTTAATTAATCAATAATTAAAGCTTTATAAAGAAAAATGAGTAATCATCTTTAATTATTCTATACTGCAGAAACTGTATTTACTTATTGAAACTCTTCTATAGTTGTTGTCATCAGTTAAAAAAGAAGTACGCACATCCACATTAGAACCAAATTAATTTCAGGGGGAGAAGAAAATTAATCCCACTGTGAGTTTAATTTGTACTGTTTTACCTATGTAATTTCACTGAACCCTCCAGGGATCTCAATATATCTCATATTACTATCCTTGTTTATTAAGGGTAGATACTGAGACCTGAAGTTAACTAATCTGACTAAGGCAGAAAGTTAGAAATGAAGCAAATGAGGATATAAACTCAAGACTGCATCGCTGAAAAGAACTTGCTTTCCCACAATACTTTGTGGCCTCTAATGGAAAGCAAATTGCTAAGTTTTCTGGGAATTTCTCAGAGTGAACTATTTTTTACTTGTTTTACTGTCATATGTTAGCAATATAGCTCGCTGTAAGCTCCTGTGACACCCAAATTTTCACTCTACTTCACACATGATTTAAAGATGAACCTCATATTCTCGTGAATCAATGCACAAAAATATCACAGAATATAAGTTCCAATGCAGTCATGATGATAATCTTTCCAGATCAGCTGTCAAGTGGTGTTGGATATTCCTATGTACAGGGGTATACACCGCCTTAATTTAGATTTCCCCTCCCCATTTTGTTGTCATCCTTACAAGGGATGTGTGTTCCTAGAACATGGGATTTCTTTAAAGACTTCTTTCAGTAGGCCATTGAGGGATGGACTTGCTTCTTCTTGGGGTCTGAGAAATTAAAGGACATGCATAGCCTCAGGCCCTCATTTGAAAGCACTATCCATTCCTTATAAAATGACAAAAGAAGCAGCAAAACCAACCTTTTATTTTCCCACCTTGCACTTCGATCTATTTAGTAATACCATGACATTTCTATCAGGTTTTCTCCATAAAACCCTTTCAGAACACAAATAAAAGAATGAATACAGGAGCTGAGCTTTCTCCCATTCAACTTTCAGCTCTGTTAGCTTTCAATACCAGAAATGTATTTAAAACTGGATAAGGTTTGTTAACTCTTATATACCACTGTCATTCATCCAGATAGAAAAGAAAGAAAAAACAAAACAAAACAAAACTATATATGTGATAAGATTTGCAATTCAAATTAAACTATTTCACTTTGAAAATATAGGGTGTTGAGGAAGCCAGAGAAGGAAGGACAGAATAAGGCTTTGTGTTTACCTTTGGTGATCATATTGTGGTCAGTGTTCAGAAAACTTTAGCTATATATTTTTATATATTCTTTAGAGAATATTGCAAAGAATACTTTCTGATGAGGCTATACTTTATATTTGATTCTGAGAAGCTGACTGTTTTATAACACATCAACTTTTAGAAATTTATTTCTGAAACAAATTTAGATTTCTGAAGCCCGAAAGCCAAAGAAATAAAGCTGCTTCAAAATTTTCTAGAAAAAAAAAAAGGTATTTTAAGTCATATGTTGTAGGCCCCATCCATATTTCACATAACTTATTTCTGCAGAGAGGCAGACAAAGAGAACTGAATGGGTATAATTAGAATCTTTCACAATAGAACACAAAGCAAACAACAAACAAACTCGTTTCATAATGGTTAAGCTAAATTTCACTGCCTGTTATTCAGAATAATATTATTTTAATAATTCCATAAAAGGCTTAGTCCAGTAACTTCAACTCACTTTAACTTGAAAAATAAACTCAACAGTTTTTTTTTTTTTCCAAATCACAGTGATACCAAAGTCCATTGGAATTCATTTAAATTGATTCTAAAGACTTTGTATAATGAAAGAGCACAAGAAATGTTTCTAATTTCTATGCTGGAGTAGTGACTGCCTGGTATATCATAGGTCTTTAGGAAACAATGGAAGCAAAGAAAAAAAAATGAATTCAGCATTATTACATTTTAGAATGGCAGTAGGCTAGCTTCAGTGATTTACAGATGAATCAGAGACAGATAATAGAGAAGAGTTTAGCATTATTATGCTAACTCATCTGAATCTAAGAGCTATCTACCTGAACCTTAGTTCAGTTCAGTTCAGTTTAGTTGCTCAGTCATGGCCAACTCTTTGCGACCCCATGAATCCCAGCATGCCAGGCCTCCTTGTCCATCACCAAGTCCCGGAGTTCACTCAAACTGACATCCATTGAGTCGGTGATGCCATCCAGCCATCTCATTCTCTGTCGTCCCCTTTTCCTCCTGCCCCAAATCCCTCTCAGCATCAGTCTTTTCCAATGAGTCACTCTTCCCATGAGGTGGCCAAAGTACTGGAGTTTCAGCTTTAGCATCATTCCTTCCAAAGAAATCCCAGGACTGATCTCCTTTAGAATGGACTGGTTGGATCTCCTTGCAGTCCAAGGGACTCTCAGGAGTCTTCTCCAACACCACANAGATGACCCTGATACACAGTTGAAAGTGGTGTTCTCCTCAAGGGCAGTGAAGAATAGTATTATGGGGGTTCCAAGGAAACAGAGGAACTGAAACCAGACATCATGCAGCAGATATTTGTCAGTAAAGCAAAGAAGCAAAGATTTGAGACTTAAGATTTTGGATCTCTACACAGAGATGACAGATAAAGTAGAATTGCAAAAATAAAATTCAGAGCAAATAAAAATGTTTTGAGAAACAGTTTGGATATTCTTCATATTAAGATGGGACTAGGTCTTTGAAATCATGTGCTAACACATGTATGTGTGGTTTTCTTAAGAAATGACCAAGGCTTTTCATCAAATCCCTCCCAACCCTCAACTGAAAATTAAAAGAACCACAGCTCTGTAGGAATGCATAGCTTAAATTGCAATTATTTTTAAAGAAGCTGTTAGTTTTACTTAAATTATGCTTTCTGTAAGAAATGGTCAAAAGAAAGCATAAAGTTATATTAGAAAATAATTTAACAAAATAATTTGACAAATGACAGTGATGTTTTAGTATTTTAATACACTTGTATATTCATTAGACAACTTTCTTAAGGAATCACATCAGTGATATAGTCACAGAAACAAAAAAGATTGCCCTCACTGAATTAAAACATAGAATAAACTCATTTTCAAAGAGAGTGGTATTAAGCTCTAAAGCACTTAGGAAAAAGTGATTTCCATAGGAAAAAGTGATTTCCATACCGAGAAGACTAGACCATAATCTGAGTGAAGGATTTTAGCATAGCTAAAGTTAAAAAAATAGAACAAATAAAAATTAAAAAGAAGATGTTTGTTTAGGAAGAGAGCCCTTTAAAAGGATTACAGTTATAAATATTGGTAGGGCTCATCCTTTCTTAACCTTGTCTGGGAAGAAGGTAGCCTGATCAAACCTAAGAACCAATCTTTTTGTCCTGATAGTCTGTGGACCTAACAGAAAGACCTAGGCATGAGACTGTTTTAACCTCATGGCACTTAGCTTTTAAATCATATTTCAGTCTTACATAGCCATGATTTATAATCATCAAACAGCATTTTGATTTTGATTTAACTTCCTGTGTAGCCTTATGACATAGGATATCATATATCTTATCACTTGGACTGTTCAGCAAGTGATAAGTAAAGCCCCTTCTTCCTTTTCCTTCTTGAGAGTTGGCTTGCCAGAGAGAAAATATTGTTAGTCCTAATCATTTAGCTTGGGAAGACAGTGATTTTTCAGCCTTGGTTATAAAAGGATGTACACTTGTAGAGTTCAGTATTGAGAAATACTTGTCCACAACAATAAAGCTCCTTTCACAAAAAACCAGGTTGATCATGCAGTTAGTAAGTTTAGATGTGGGTTGCCCATTTCTAAAACTTCAGTTGCAACATTTGTTATGTACGGACATCTTTATCTGTTTACAAGAAATATTTCCATCTACACCATTTTCCTCCTCTGGAAAAGTAAATGGTGCCTTTGAAGAAATATTCAAATGTAAATATACATAATGAAATTGTGTCAGTGAATATACATATGCTATGCTGTGCTTAGCTGCATCTGACTCTCTGTGACTCCACGAAATTTAGCCCACCAGACTCCTTTGTCCCTGGGGATTCTGCAGGCAAGAATTCTGGAGTGAGTTGCCATGCCTTCCTCCGGGGAATCTCCCTAACCCAGGGATTGAACCCAGGTCTCCCACATGCAGGCAGATTCTTTACCATCTGAGCCATTAGGGAAGCCCAAGAATACTGGAGTGGGTAGCCTATCCCTTCTCCAGGGGATCTTCCCAACCCAGGAATCAAACTGGGATCTCCTACATTGCAGGCAGATTTTTTTACCAGCTGAGCTGTGAGGAAAGGATGAATATACGTACACTTCTTGCTAAACGTGAAATGTGTAAATTTCAGAATATAGAAAATTCTGTTTCATACATTTAATTTAGGGCCTGTCTCTTATACACCAAGAATACTGGAGTGGGTAGCCTATCCCTTCTCCAGGGGATCTTCCCAACCCAGGAATCAAACTGGGATCTCCTACATTGCAGGTAGATTTTTTACCAGCTGAGCTATGAGGAAAGGATGAATATATGTACACTTCTTGCTAAACATGAAATGTGTAAATTTCAGAATATAGAAAATTCTGTCTCATACATTTAATTTAGGGCTGATGCTTAGCAAAATCTGAGAACAAAGACAATCCTGGCTGGTTTTGAGGGAAATCTTTTTGCAGTTTGTGATGTCTGAAGTTACTTTTTAAAATGTTGCTTTATAATGAATTGAAAAAAGTCCTCTTCAATTGATGTCTGTCCACATTATAGAATCTGATTTGCTTTAAAGACTATAATAATGCTCCCCTCCTCCAATATAAAAACCATTGTTCTATGTAAGGAGAGACTTTCCAACTCAAAATTTCAGTTAAAAGCCCACATTTACACATACATCTCTCTTTTCCTGTTTCACATGTCCTTTATTTCCCCAAGATAAGAATGACATTTCTCTAAGACTGATATGCTATGGCTGTAACTCTTTTATATAAAACTAAAATTTTCATTGGACCAAGAATACTGGAGTGGGTAGCCTATCCCTTCTCCAGGGGATCTTCCCAACCCAGGAATCAAACCGGGATCTCCTACATTGCAGGCAGATTTTTTTACCAGCTGAGCTGTGAGGAAAGGATGAATATACGTACACTTCTTGCTAAACGTGAAATGTGTAAATTTCAGAATATAGAAAATTCTGTTTCATACATTTAATTTAGGGCTGATGCTTAGCAAAATCTGAGAACAAAGACAATCCTGGCTGGTTTTGATGGAAATCTTTTTGCAGTTTGTGATGTCTGAAGTTACTTTTTTTTAAATGTTGCTTTATAATGAATTGAAAAAAGTCTTCTTCAATTGATGTCTGTCCACATTATAGAATCTGATTTGCTTTAAAAACTATAATAATGCTCCCCTCCTCCAATATACAAACCATTGTTCTATGTAAGGAGAGACTTTCCAACTCAAAATTTCAGTTAAAAGCGCATATTTACACATACACCTCTCTTTTCCTGTTTCACATGTCCTTTATTTCCCCAAGATAAAAATGACATTTCTCTAAGACTGATATGCTATGGCTGTAACTCTTTTATATAAAACTAAAATTTTCATTGGATGATTATATTGCTTGGAGGTTTTCAATCATTATATTGTTTAAAATAACAAAAGTATATAGTTACATTTTTCTCAAACATCACATTTGAAGATTGGTTTGTCCTCAGAGAAATAGTAGAAATTATAGTTAAAAAAATGAGAGATGAAGAGGAATGATAAATACTAAGTCTCATATAAATGTGAAGTTTCTGATTATCCCACTCTTTAAAGCCAGAGTCATGTTTCAGTAGTACAAATGAAAATGCTATTTTTAGTCCTTGTAGAATATGTATGTCTATTATTTCCTTTCCGCTGTAACAGATAATATAAACATAACTATTCTATAGTAACATCATATTATCTTGTGTGAGGCTGTGCAATATAAAACACTTTATAAGCATGTAAATTACCTCTCTAAATTACAAATAAGATAAATCAAAACACCATTAGATTATTAATAGCTCTGGAGAATGGGAGATGAATACATAATGCTTTATAGTTTATCTGCCTACATTTTTTTCTTAAATTAACTTACCAAGTGCCCAGAAGAATTTAATGAGCACTACTATTCCATAGACAGTGATCTATAGATGGAAGGTATAGCTATGAAAAATGAAGTAAAATTTATTTTTCTCATGGGCTTATGTTCTAAGGAAATAGGGGCAGTTAAAGATACTTTAGATAGGGGAAAGTGGTATACATAAAATAAAACATGTTAATAGAGCTACTAAGCAGGTAAGCTCTTTTAGATAGAATTAGGGAAAACCTTTCTTGGAAAGAGATATTTGGGCTAAGACCTAAATGAGAAAAGACAGGCAATTATGCAACAATCCCTGAGAAATGCTTTCCAGGCACAGAGAACAGGGAGTGTAAATGCTCTGAGGATAAACATCCTTATAGATGTGAGGAAATCAAAGACCAGTGAGTGATACGTAACAAATCAGGTGGAGATGAGATCAAATAAATAAGCATAGACCAGGTCAAGGAAGAGAGCTTACACATTATAGATTTCCTATTTTATCTTGAGTCTCTTAAAGTAGAGCAGTGATATGTGTTAAAGTATAGCTTTAAAATCTCATCCTGGACCTTGTGGGAAAAATTACTGCAGAGAAATCTATAAAAATGTGATATTAACAAAAAGAAATAATACGTATGTAAGAACAGACTTCCACTCTGCCCAAGATGGAGTAACAGAAATTGGATTTACCCATACACCTGAAAGAATGGAAAGAACTTGACAAAATATATGAAAAAAAATTGTTTTTAAGAGCGTGGACATGAAGTATTAAAGGGAAGTGATCCCTAAGAGAAAACGGTGTGAGCCCTATAACTGTCAATCTTGAGTTCATAGCCTTGAGAGAGTTTGTAGGCTGCAGTGCAGAGAAGCAGATGGGGGCACAGAGGATTTCATTAGTTGAGGTGGCAGACCTGGGACTTAGGGTGAAAATGAGTTTGCCATAGATAGCAGGACAGAAGATCTGAGGGGGGAAAAAAAAAACTGCACAGAAGTCTGGAGGTCAGCACAATACTGATCAGTGTGTGTACAAGGGGAAGCTACCTAAGGCTGTAGCAAGAACCAGGTCAAACTATTTGAAATAACAATATTCAGATCTCCTGGAAAATTAAGAATAGTGCCTATCATCACAGTCACATTGGAAAACCTCATTGTTCATAGGGCACTGGGAAGACTGCTTGCAAAAGGCTTTGCCTCAGGTGGTAAGGGATTTAGGTAGTAGTAAACGTATGTATTTGTCATACGTACATTTCTTGTATGTGCATGCTCAGTTGTGTCTGACTCTTTGTAACTGGCCAAGCTCCTCTGTCCATGGATTTCCCAGGCAAGAATACTGGAGTGAGTTGCCATTTCCTCCTCCAGGGGATCTTCACAATTCAGGGATCAAACCCACGTCCCCTGTGTTGGCAGGCAGATCCTTTACCAATGAGCCACATAGGAAGCCAAGTTATTTTCCAGAGCTGCACTAATAAAGCACCACAGGCTGAGTAGCTGCAATAAGAGAAGTGCATTGTCTCACAGTTCTGGTGGCTGGGAATCCGCAATCAAGGTGTTGACATAGTTGGTTCCTTCTGATGTTTGTGAAGGGGAGGTTTCACATCTCTCTCCTAACTCCTGGTGGCCTTGTTACGTTGGCTTGTGGCAGCATAATTCCAATCTGTGTTCTCATATGACCATCTTACTCCTGTGTGTGTCTGTACAAACTTCCCCTTTTTATGATAACACCAGTCTTATTAGGGCCCACCCATGACCTCACCTGAAGCTCCTTAAATCTGCAATCATTGTATTCCCAAATAATGGTTAGGAATTTAGCAACTTTCTTTTTTTTTTAATTGAGAGGACTCAATTTAACCCATAACACCTTTAGTAAAGGGTAATAATTAGCTTCAGAATAAATACTGCTGCAGTGTTACCTAATAAACTTTGAAATAAATATCAAAAGAATCAAGTGGTTTCCAAGGAACAGTGTCCCAGAACAAAACTCAGAGATACACACAGGGAAATAGAAAATATGTAGCAGCAGACAAGGCAACGGAGAAGGCAACGGCACCCCACTCCAGTACTCTTGCCTGGAAAATCTCATGGACGGAGGAGCCTGGTGGGCTGCAGTCCATGCGGTCGCGAAGAGTTGGAGACAACTGAGTGACTTCACTTTCACTTTTCACTTTCACGCATTGGAGAAGGAAATGGCAACCCACTCCAGTGTTCTTGCCTGGAGAATCCCAGGGACAGGGGAGCCTGGTGGGCTGCCGCCTATGGGATCGCACAGAGTCGGACACGACTGGAGCAACTTAGCAGCAGCAGCAAACAAGGTAAAATTTACAGTGTGTCTGGCATCCAATCCAAATTACCAGGCAAAAAGGCAGGAAAGTACGAACCACATTATGAAAAATATATAATCATCTTACCCTCTGGACATTTGCTTTATTCATGGCACTTTGTTGTTTAGTTTTGGGGCAGGAAGTGCCCATTATTTAGCAGTACGTTCTTAGTCATAACTTTTGTATGATCACAGTGCTTGGGTACTCTTAGCTTGGTGCTTGCTCTTCTGCGCTTAGTCACAGTCGCGGCCGCCTCCTTGTGACCCCATGGACTGCGGCCCACCAGGCTCCTCTGTCTATGTCGATCCTCCAGGGAAGAATACTGGAGCGGATTGCTATGCATTCCTCCAGGGGATCTTCCCAACCCAGGGATCGAACCCAGGTCTCCCACCATTGCAGGTGAAATCTTTACCATCTGAGCCACCAGGGAAGTCCAAGAATACCGGAGTGGGTAACCTATTAGCCTATCCCTTCTTCAGGGGAACGTCCCAACTCAGGAATTAAACCAAAGTCTCCTGCTTTGCAGGAGGATTCTTTACCAGCTGATCTACCCGGGAAGCCCAGCCCCACGCTTATGTTTGAATAGCTATATATTGTGTTACGGGTTCCCCAGGTGGCACTGGTGGTAAAGAACCTCCCTGCCAATGCAGGAGACATAAGGGATGTGGGTTTGGATGATCCCTGGATTGGCAAGATCCCCTGGAGGAGGGCATGGCAACCCACGCCAGTATTCTTGCCTAGAGAAGTCTATGGATAGAGGAGCCAGGCAGACGATAGTCCATAGGACTGCGAACAGTTGAACATGACTGAAGCAGCTTAGTGTGTGCAAGCAAACACACACACACACACAGTGTTACTATTATATATTATATAGTGTAATCATGAGGACCATATGAGCAAAATCGGTAAAATAACATGGACAAATTATGATGTCATTCACTATCAGGATCTAGATAGGAGATAAAACTTTATAATATATGAGTATAAGTGATGATATAGTTCAGCTTTGATAATATTATAGTAGTTTCAAAGAAAATCACTGATTTTTTATTTAATATGTATTTGTTTGTAATACTACAAAAACATATTTTTAAATATATGGGAAAGAAAGATTTAAACAGAATGTAATTATATAAGTTGTATATTTAGAGCATTTTCATTTGATACTGTTATCATGAGNTTTTTTTTTTTTTCTTGGCTTCTAGTCAGAAATTGCTTACTAAATGAATAGAAAATCCCCAACCATAAATTTGCTTGCAAATACTGGAAGTTTCTGTTTGTCAATGAGATGACCCTGATACACAGTTGAAAGTGGTGTTCTCCTCAAGGGCAGTGAAGAATAGTATTATGGGGGTTCCAAGGAAACAGAGGAACTGAAACCAGACATCATGCAGCAGATATTTGTCAGTAAAGCAAAGAAGCAAAGATTTGAGACTTAAGATTTTGGATCTCTACACAGAGATGACAGATAAAGTAGAATTGCAAAAATAAAATTCAGAGCAAATAAAAATGTTTTGAGAAACAATTTGGATATTCTTCATATTAAGATGGGACTAGGTCTTTGAAATCATGTGCTAACACATGTATGTGTGGTTTTCTTAAGAAATGACCAAGGCTTTTCATCAAATCCCTCCCAACCCTCAACTGAAAATTAAAAGAACCACAGCTCTGTAGGAATGCATAGCTTAAATTGCAATTATTTTTAAAGAAGCTGTTAGTTTTACTTAAATTATGCTTTCTGTAAGAAATGGTCATAAGAAAGCATAAAGTTATATTAGAAAATAATTTAACAAAATAATTTGACAAATGACAGTGATGTTTTAGTATTTTAATACACTTGTATATTCATTAGACAACTTTCTTAAGGAATCACATCAGTGATATAGTCACAGAAACAAAAAAGATTGCCCTCACTGAATTAAAACATAGAATAAACTCATTTTCAAAGAGAGTGGTATTAAGCTCTAAAGCACTTAGGAAAAAGTGATTTCCATACCGAGAAGACTAGACCATAATCTGAGTGAAGGATTTTAGCATAGCTAAAGTTAAAAAAATAGAACAAATAAAAATTAAAAAGAAGATGTTTGTTTAGGAAGAGAGCCCTTTAAAAGGATTACAGTTATAAATATTGGTAGGGCTCATTCTTTCTTAACCTTGTCTGGGAAGAAGGTAGCCTGATCAAACCTAAGAACCAATCTTTTTGTCCTGATGGTCTGTGGACCTAACAGAAAGTCCTAGGCATGAGACTGTTTTAACGTCATGGCACTTAGGTTTTAAATCATATTTCAGTCTTACATAGCCATGATTTATAATCATCAAACAGCATTTTGATTTTGATTTAACTTCCTGTGTAGCCTTATGACATAGGATATCATATATCTTATCACTTGGACTGTTCAGCAAGTGATAAGTAAAGCCCCTTCTTCCTTTTCCTTCTTGAGAGTTGGCTTGCCAGAGAGAAAATATTGTTAGTCCTAATCATTTAGCTTGGGAAGACAGTGATTTTTCAGCCTTGGTTATAAAAGGATGTACACTTGTAGAGTTCAGTATTGAGAAATACTTGTCCACAACAATAAAGCTCCTTTCACAAAAAACCAGGTTGATCATGCAGTTAGTAAGTTTAGATGTGGGTTGCCCATTTCTAAAACTTCAGTTGCAACATTTGTTATATACGGACATCTTTATCTGTTTACAAGAAATATTTCCATCTACACCATTTTCCTCCTCTGGAAAAGTCAATAGTGCCTTTGAAGAAATATTCAAATGTAAATATACATAATGAAATTGTCAGTGAATATACATATGCTGTGCTGTGCTTAGTTGCATCTGACTCTCTGCAACTCCATGAAATTTAGCCCACCAGACTCCTTTGTCCCTGGGGATTCTGCAGGCAAGAATTCTGGAGTGAATTGCCATGCCCTCCTCCAGGAAATCTCCCTAACCCAGGGATTGAACCCAGGTCTCCCACATGCAGGCAGATTCTTTACCATCTGAGCCATTAGGGAAGCCCAAGAATACTGGAGTGGGTAGCCTATCCCTTCTCCAGGGGATCTTCCCAACCCAGGAATCAAACTGGGATCTCCTACATTGCAGGTAGATTTTTTACCAGCTGAGCTATGAGGAAAGGATGAATATATGTACACTTCTTGCTAAACATGAAATGTGTAAATTTCAGAATATAGAAAATTCTGTCTCATACATTTAATTTAGGGCTGATGCTTAGCAAAATCTGAGAACAAAGACAATCCTGGCTGGTTTTGAGGGAAATCTTTTTGCAGTTTGTGATGTCTGAAGTTACTTTTTAAAATGTTGCTTTATAATGAATTGAAAAAAGTCCTCTTCAATTGATGTCTGTCCACATTATAGAATCTGATTTGCTTTAAAGACTATAATAATGCTCCCCTCCTCCAATATAAAAACCATTGTTCTATGTAAGGAGAGACTTTCCAACTCAAAATTTCAGTTAAAAGCCCACATTTACACATACATCTCTCTTTTCCTGTTTCACATGTCCTTTATTTCCCCAAGATAAGAATGACATTTCTCTAAGACTGATATGCTATGGCTGTAACTCTTTTATATAAAACTAAAATTTTCATTGGATGATTATATTGCTTGGAGGTTTTCAATCATTATATTGTTTAAAATAACAAAAGTATATAGTTACATTTTTCTCAAACATCACATTTGAAGATTGGTTTGTCCTCAGAGAAATAGTAGAAATTATAGTTAAAAAAATGAGAGATGAAGAGGAATGATAAATACTAAGTCTCATATAAATGTGAAGTTTCTGGTTATCCCACTCTTTAATGCCAGAGACATGTTTCAGTAGTACAAATGGAAATGCTATTTTTAGTCCTTGCAGAATATGTATGTCAACTTATTTCTTTTCCGCTGTAACAGATAATATAAACATAACTATTCTATAGTAACATCATATTATCTTGTGTGAGGCTGTGCAATATAAAACACTTTATAAGCATGTAAATTGCCTCTCTAAATTACAAATAAGATAAATCAAAACACCATTAGATTATTAATAGCTCTGGGGAATGGGAGATGAATACATAATGCTTTATAGTTTATCTGCCTACATTCTTTTCTTAAATTAACTTACCAAGTCCCCAGAAGAATTTAATGAGCACTACTATTCCATAGACAGTGATCTATAGATGGAAGGTATAGCTATGAAAAATGAAGTAAAATTTATTTTTCTCATGGGCTTATGTTCTAAGGAAATAGGGGCAGTTAAAGATACTTTAGATAGGGGAAAGTGGTATACATAAAATAAAACATGTTAATAGAGCTACTAAGCAGGTAAGCTATTTTAGATAGAATTAGGGAAAACTTTTCTTGGAAAGAGATATTTGGGCTGAGACCTAAATGAGGAAAGACAGGCAATTATGCAAAAATCCCTGAGAAATGCTTTCCAGGCACAGAGAACAGGGAGTGTAAATGCTCTGAGGATAAACATCCTTATAGATGTGAGGAAATCAAAGACCAGTGAGTGATACATAACAAATCAGGTGGAGATGAGATCAAATAAATAAGCATAGACCAGGTCAAGGAAGAGAGCTTACACATTATAGATTTCCTATTTTATCTTGAGTCTCTTAAAGTAGAGCAGTGATATGTGTTAAAGTATAGCTTTAAAATCTCATCCTGGACCTTGTGGGAAAAATTACTGCAGAGAAATCTATAAAAATGTGATATTAACAAAAAGAAATAATACGTATGTAAGAACAGACTTCCACTCTGCCCAAGATGGAGTAACAGAAATTGGATTTACCCATACACCTGAAAGAATGGAAAGAACTTGACAAAATATATGAAAAAAAATTGTTTTTAAGAGCGTGGACATGAAGTATTAAAGGGAAGTGATCCCTAAGAGAAAACGGTGTGAGCCCTATAACTGTCAATCTTGAGTTCATAGCCTTGAGAGAGTTTGTAGGCTGCAGTGCAGAGAAGCAGATGGGGGCACAGAGGATTTCATTAGTTGAGGTGGCAGACCTGGGACTTAGGGTGAAAATGAGTTTGCCATAGATAGCAGGACAGAAGATCTGAGGGGGGAAAAAAAAAACTGCACAGAAGTCTGGAGGTCAGCACAATACTGATCAGTGTGTGTACAAGGGGAAGCTACCTAAGGCTGTAGCAAGAACCAGGTCAAACTATTTGAAATAACAATATTCAGATCTCCTGGAGAATTAAGAATAGTGCCTATCATCACAGTCACATTGGAAAACCTCATTGTTCATAGGGCACTGGGAAGACTGCTTGCAAAAGGCTTTGCCTCAGGTGGTAAGGGATTTAGGTAGTAGTAAACGTATGTATTTGTCATACGTACATTTCTTGTATGTGCATGCTCAGTTGTGTCTGACTCTTTGTAACTGGCCAAGCTCCTCTGTCCATGGATTTCCCAGGCAAGAATACTGGAGTGAGTTGCCATTTCCTCCTCCAGGGGATCTTCACAATTCAGGGATCAAACCCACGTCCCCTGTGTTGGCAGGCAGATCCTTTACCAATGAGCCACATAGGAAGCCAAGTTATTTTCCAGAGCTGCACTAATAAACCACCACAGGCTGAGTAGCTGCAATAAGAGAAGTGCATTGTCTCACAGTTCTGGTGGCTGGGAATCCGCAATCAAGGTGTTGACATAGTTGGTTCCTTCTGATGTTTGTGAAGGGGAGGTTTCACATCTCTCTCCTAACTCCTGGTGGCCTTGTTACGTTGGCTTGTGGCAGCATAATTCCAATCTGTGTTCTCATATGACCATCTTACTCCTGTGTGTGTCTGTACAAACTTCCCCTTTTTATGATAACACCAGTCTTATTAGGGCCCACCCATGACCTCACCTGAAGCTCCTTAAATCTGCAATCATTGTATTCCCAAATAATGGTTAGGAATTTAGCAACTTTCTTTTTTTTTTAATTGAGAGGACTCAATTTAACCCATAACACCTTTAGTAAAGGGTAATAATTAGCTTCAGAATAAATACTGCTGCAGTGTTACCTAATAAACTTTGAAATAAATATCAAAAGAATCAAGTGGTTTCCAAGGAACAGTGTCCCAGAACAAAACTCAGAGATACACACAGGGAAATAGAAAATATGTAGCAGCAGACAAGGCAACGGAGAAGGCAACGGCACCCCACTCCAGTACTCTTGCCTGGAAAATCTCATGGACGGAGGAGCCTGGTGGGCTGCAGTCCATGCGGTCGCGAAGAGTTGGAGACAACTGAGTGACTTCACTTTCACTTTTCACTTTCACGCATTGGAGAAGGAAATGGCAACCCACTCCAGTGTTCTTGCCTGGAGAATCCCAGGGACAGGGGAGCCTGGTGGGCTGCCGCCTATGGGGTCGCACAGAGTCGGACACGACTGGAGCAACTTAGCAGCAGCAGCAAACAAGGTAAAATTTACAGTGTGTCTGGCATCCAATCCAAATTACCAGGCAAAAAGGCAGGAAAGTACGAACCACATTATGAAAAATATATAATCATCTTACCCTCTGGACATTTGCTTTATTCATGGCACTTTGTTGTTTAGTTTTGGGGCAGGAAGTGCCCATTATTTAGCAGTACGTTCTTAGTCATAACTTTTGTATGATCACAGTGCTTGGGTACTCTTAGCTTGGTGCTTGCTCTTCTGCGCTTAGTCACAGTCGCGGCCACCTCCTTGTGACCCCATGGACTGCGGCCCACCAGGCTCCTCTGTCTATGTCGATCCTCCAGGGAAGAATACTGGAGCGGATTGCTATGCATTCCTCCAGGGGATCTTCCCAACCCAGGGATCGAACCCAGGTCTCCCACCATTGCAGGTGAAATCTTTACCATCTGAGCCACCAGGGAAGTCCAAGAATACCGGAGTGGGTAACCTATTAGCCTATCCCTTCTTCAGGGGAACGTCCCAACTCAGGAATTAAACCAAAGTCTCCTGCTTTGCAGGAGGATTCTTTACCAGCTGATCTACCCGGGAAGCCCAGCCCCACGCTTATGTTTGAATAGCTATATATTGTGTTACGGGTTCCCCAGGTGGCACTGGTGGTAAAGAACCTCCCTGCCAATGCAGGAGACATAAGGGATGTGGGTTTGGATGATCCCTGGATTGGCAAGATCCCCTGGAGGAGGGCATGGCAACCCACGCCAGTATTCTTGCCTAGAGAAGTCTATGGATAGAGGAGCCAGGCAGACGATAGTCCATAGGACTGCGAACAGTTGAACATGACTGAAGCAGCTTAGTGTGTGCAAGCAAACACACACACACACACAGTGTTACTATTATATATTATATAGTGTAATCATGAGGACCATATGAGCAAAATCGGTAAAATAACATGGACAAATTATGATGTCATTCACTATCAGGATCTAGATAGGAGATAAAACTTTATAATATATGAGTATAAGTGATGATATAGTTCAGCTTTGATAATATTATAGTAGTTTCAAAGAAAATCACTGATTTTTTATTTAATATGTATTTGTTTTTAATACTACAAAAACATATTTTTAAATATATGGGAAAGAAAGATTTAAACAGAATGTAATTATATAAGTTGTATATTTAGAGCATTTTCATTTGATACTGTTATCATGAGAAATATTCATGTCATTTAATTTTCTTTTAAAACATAGTTTCAAATGGTTCCATAATATTTAATTGTATAGGCTATCCTAAAGTGTAACTATTTCTTTACTCTTGGGTATCTTGTAATTTTGGAGAATAATTTCTCTTACACAAGTATTTAGCTCTGAACAGAGCTATTGTGTACAAAGTACCAAATTTATAGTTCTTATGTGTTAATAACTATACATACTGTTACAGCTACATATGTTGTGTTGACAAATAACTTGGCAATAATTTTCTTGTGTATTTAACCAGTGCAAAGCTAAAAAAATTCCTATATATTAAAAATTTTAATATAATTCTAGAATATTTGGGGGAAAATTAAAAGTTAAAGATTAAAAAATAACAAACCATGAAGGAACCCATGCTCAAAAATTATAAAGGAATTCTTACTTCAAACCCTTGATGCTGAAATATTTACAATTTACTTCTGGACAATATATATATATAACTTACAAGTTGTTTAAAAATTCATGAAAATTAATTAATACAATTCTGTTTAACATCATCTCCTAAAAGATAATAAGCTGATCATTATCAATAAAGAGACGTATTGTACTATTTGCTGTATGTACAAGCAGATGAAATCAGAAGCTTTGAACCTGTAAGAAAGCTTGATATTAAATATGCTGTTATTGTTGTTACTCAGTGGCTAAGCTGTGTCGGCCTCTGCAGTCCCAGGGACTGCAGATGCCAGGTTCCCCTGTCCTTCACTGTCTCCGGAGTTTGCTCAGATTCATGTCCATTGAGTCGGTGATATATACTAAACAGGACCTGGGCTTAATCTCAGATGTACCATTTCTACTTTGTGATGAATTGCTGGGCCCATCTGACAGTATGACTTGCAGGGCAGACTTTCCCATGGTCAAGCACACCACCTGTCCCAAGGATCAGGAGCTGTTTCTCACAAGCTTTACAGTTCTTCCCTATGGCCCTGCTCCAGATTCCCAGGGGCCTACATCGTGATCCTCTCGCTGCTGTTTGCCGTAAGCTTCACACTGTGTCTTTCTCACCACTGATATGCCGCACAACACGGTCCGCTCAGTTGTTTGTCCCAAGGGGCACAGCAGCTTGCACTGAGTCATGGATCAGCACCAGCTGAGATTTGCCAGCCTCCATATCACCCAAGGCTGGAGCAGTCTTCCTTGGTGTGGAATGTGATATTTCAAGATCTAAAGAGGCCTCCCAGGCACTGTGCTTTCCTTCTGTGCTAGGGGATATAAGATGCAGTAATTTGCTTCTTATTTTTAAGGTGATAACTGGTTAGGCCTTTGCCTATTACATCTCTAAATTTTCTCTAAATTTGGCATGCTTCTCGAATCTTCACAGGTCTTAACACACACTTCATGAAACACTCTGTCTTGTCAAGCTGTCCAAGGTACTAGCTGTCTTTTGTTCTCTCCAATTGGCATGATCTCTTCAATAGAGTGATTAATGTGGTACTCTGGGGATGTTTATGTGGATCAGACCTCTTTATATTATTTTGTGATAGAGGGCAGGAGGTTAACACAGCTCTGAGGAAAATGGTAAATGAATATTTTATTTATTCTACTTAAACATGACTTGTTTCTGATTCTCTTTTTTAATTGAAATGGAAAATAACCACGTTCACCAGATAAATATTCAAGTACCATGTAATTGGGGGCTTCCCTGGTGACTCAGTGGTAAAGAGTCTGCCTGCCAGTGCAGGAAACCTGGGTTCAATCCTTGGGTCAGGAAGATCCCCTGGAGAAGAAAATGGCAACCCATGCCAGTATTCTTGCCTGGAGAATTCCATGAACAGAGGAGTCTGGTGGTCTACAGTCCATGGGGTTACAAAGAGTTGGACATGGCTTAGCAACTAAATAACAACCATGTAACTAAGGCTTTATTAATAAGCTCTAGTGAGGAAATTATATTTGGCACAGTAGCAGTGATCAAGGATGTTACCTGATTCAACCTGCCTTAGTCTAACATCATTCTCAAGAATGTTCTCAATTTTTCCAGTGGCCAGACTGGCTATCAAATGCAAAGAAGACTGGGACCATCACCACTGAATTATTTAGGTCATTAATAGTGGTGCTAATTTCCACCACACCACCCCTTTCTACCATTGAGATGTAATGTTATTATTCACTTACTACCTTGGTTGGGGGCCGTTAAATTTCATAGGTTCCCACTTGGCCTTACCTACTATGAATGCTCTTCCTTAGAGGCTAAAGATGTGGGGATCATTGTAACTGCTAAGTATAACAATTCAAATTGTATACCTGAGCACTGGAGAAATGAACACTGAGTCTCTCCCAGTTCTCCGTTGTGAGCTGGACTTTAGCCAGGGCTTCATTTATTGTAAAGACCCAATAAGTCCTGACTTTACTCAAGGGCCATGATAATGCCTTAATGTCGACTCAGACCTTGGTCCTCCAGCTATTTTGGTGTTCCTCCTACCTCAGTGCACAGTGAGCTGAGTAAATGGCCATCGCTGCCTCTGAGGGAGGTGCTGGGAGAATCATTGCAGTCCTGTAATAGCTGCAAGTTCCCTCTTCTAGGTACCGGCCACTTTGTTAGTCAATGGGTTCCAGATTTGAAAACTGGCTCAGGGAAACAGTAAGAGCTCGTTACTTTTTATTGGAGCAATTGCCCTCACGCCTCTGCTCCTGCATTTTTGCCTTTTTCGGTTATAGATGTTAAGCAGCACCCTTCTTGACAGCTCATCTGTTTGCCCCCAGGGATGCTATGTCTATTAACCATATGTCTACAGCTCCCTGAGGATGACGCCCCCTCCGCTACTTGCTGACCTCGCCTTGCAATTACTGTAATTGCAGCCTCCTGGCTTCCGGTGTTTAAACAGTGCCACCTGGCTTCTACGGGTGGGGGACGTTGTCCCCTTGGAAGCTAATGAGCTCAGATCCACAGCAGTTGCAAGTGTCTTCGGCCTCAGCCTGCAAAGGTGAGCT
Organism: Oreotragus oreotragus; assembly: GCA_006410675.1. Lineage (NCBI taxonomy): Eukaryota > Metazoa > Chordata > Mammalia > Artiodactyla > Bovidae > Oreotragus > Oreotragus oreotragus. The sequence continues at coordinate 669,240 of SJYX01021803.1, read as the reverse complement.
ACTGGTGAACTCCTTAAGGATGCTGAGCATTGTCCACAGAAGGAGGTGAATCTCCTCTGTCACCAGAGCAGGCCTCCTGTCCTTGGTGAATGGCGTGCCCTTGTGTCCCTCCTCTGGAACCCTGCCTCAGTGGGTCTCCTTGTCTTTCCTGTGTCTCCATTCCACCACATCCACTGATCTCAGACACTTTTGTCCTTCTCTGCCATACGTTAGGGTTACTCGGGCATTTCTCCTTTTCTGAGCATAGGCTTTTCTTTTCTCTAGGATTCTGAGGACCAGCGTAATTGCTTCATTCCTTAGGGCTCTCTCCAGGACCAGGGTGTTCAATCTTGTGTCATAAAAGGAGTCAGTCCAAGTGCATAAATTCTGATTTGTCCATCCTTACCTTTTAGCCTCCTTAAGCAAGCTCCATTATATTCCAACCCTGGGAGTGTTTTCCTGGCTCTTACTTATTCAAGATAGTTAATTCTTCAAACTCTCCTTGTATAGTCTGTTTCATTACTTATGAGGCCCAGCACTTCTCCTGACAGATTGGGGAGGGCATCCAGAACAGGTAATAGGAGTGGCTCCTGAAGGGCTCACCTGTTACGTGGCAGGTTGCAGGGAGGGTGCCCTGCAACATCGTAGTCCAGTGTGGTCGAAATGCTGGCTCTCATGAGGGGAGGGTGGGCTACCTCTGTAAATCTTGAGGCGTTTGTGGGGTCTGCAGTGTCAGTGTTCCCAAATGCATACATCCCGACCTCCCAGCTCACAGTGCAGGGTCCCATATTTTTCCTTACTAAGTCCTGAACCTGTGCATGGCACACTTATGCTGGCTGAGTGCATTAATCACACAGTGAGAGAGTGGCAGGCAGAGGGAGAAGGAGGGATGGAAGCGAATGAGAGAGAGATTACACTATGACAAACTGACTTGCAGTTATGGAGGAAAAGAGGTCCCACCATCTGCTCTCTACTGGCTGGAGACCAAGCAAAATCAGTTGTTTAATTCAGACTCTGAAAGCCTGAGAACCAAGAAAGCTGAGGGCAGGAGATCAATGTCCCAACTGGAGCACTCTGGCAGAAAGGGGAGGATTCTGCCTTTCTCAAACTTTTGTTCTGTTCAGGCTCTTAACAGTTTGGATAATGTTCACCCACATCCACATATGGTGGAGGGCCATCTACTCTACTCCTTCAACCAATTTAAATGCTAATCTCATCCAGAAATATCCTTAGAATCCCCAGAAATAATATTTAATCAGGTCACCTCCTGGCCAGTCAAGCTGACACCTCAAACTAACCATCGTGCTGAAGATTCAAAAGTCTTTGGACTCTAAAGTTTACAGCTGTTTATTCAGCCTGCCTCGCAGCTATTTCTACTCCTCCACATAAAATCTTTAGCCAGTGAGATGACACTTTTATGGATAGCCATGGATAGCCAGGGACTATCCATGCCCCAACTCACCAACCAGGATAGAACCCTCTTGTCTGCTGAGTGGGGAATGAGTCAGTTCCAAAATTCCGTCTTAACTGTATGCTCTTTATTTTATAGAGAACTTTCATAAGCACCTTCCATGATGTTTATATTAATATATCTACTATCCATATCTGTACACTTGTGCACTATTTCTGCCTTTTATGCTATAGGAACTCTCAGTGTTTCTAAGTAAAGCCAAGTAGAAGTGTTAGTCGCTCAGTCATGTCCTGCTCTTTGTGACCCCATGGTCTGTAGCCCGCCAGGCTCCCCTGTCCATGTAATTCTCCAGGCAAGAATACTGGAGTGGGTTGCCATTCCCTTCTCCAGAGGATCTTCCTGATCCAGGGGGTCTCCTGCATTGCAGGCAGATTCTTTACTGTCTGAGCCACCAGGGAAGCCCCAGGTAAAACCAATCCCTCCACTTTTGCAATAGCTTCCATTCTCTCTCTCTTAAATATATTACTCCGGCAGTTTCCTCCTGTCTATACTGCATCATCAATTTGTCAATATATCTGCATTTATCATTTTCGCTGCTTATACTGTTAACATTGCACTCAACCACCATAATCACACACATATACTACTGAGAAGCCTCTTAAATGTTCTTTCTACTTATACCTTCCTTCCATCCCCAGCCTATTCTCAACACAACTGCCAGAAAGAATCTTATAAAATTCAAGTCAGATCAAGTCCCTCTTTTGCTCAAAATTCCCCAGTAAGCTTCCCATCTCAGCAGCCAGTCTTACAATGCTCTCCAAGGCCATACATGTCCTATCATTCCATCTCTGAGTTCATCTTCTAGTACATTTCCTCACTCCATTCCTGTTGCATTTTCTCTGCATATCCTTTAATATGCCAGGCATGTTTCACCTTAAATAATTAGCAATGACTCTTCCCTCTCTGGGGAGTATAATTGCCTCAGATATCTACATGGCTAATACCCTCACTCCCCTCAAATATTTGTTCAAATGACACCTTTTCAAAGAGATATACTCTGACACTTCATTTAGAACTCCTTTTCTCATTTTCTTCTTTCATCTTTCCCCCGTAAGACTTCTCATCTTCTAACATACCAGTGCTCTTTATTGATTTATTACAACTATTTTTCTTTTACTGTCTCCTCTCAAGAGAATGCAATCTCTGAAGATGATGTTTAATATGAAATATGGATGTCAAGAAGAAAATACATATGGAAGTGCTAATGTCAAATTCTTAAGGAGAAATGGAGTAGCTGTTTCTGAGAAACCAAAGGAAGCTGAGCTTGATGGGAGTTTAGTAAGGGAAGGTTTACCCAGGGCTGAGGGGGGTACCTGGAAGGTGAGATTTTTCAAGGCTAAAATGAAGACAGTCTCAGGCAAGCCTTGGTCTTGGTACTGGGATAGGCAACATTCTAAGATATCCACCAAGATTCCTCCCCATGGGCTACACTCAGCTTCTTTCCAATTAGTCAATCAAGCACAGAAGTTGCTGCTGTGAACTCCCTGATTGGTAGACCCTTAGAAAAGGGGCGTGTTCTAGAGGAACCTGAACTAATTAAACGGGCTCTTACGAGAATACAGAGGGGATTTAAGTAGCACAGGCTCTCCGACTGACCTGAAAGCAAGTCAGGAGCGCGTTGTGAGCTTTCTCTTTAAGCAAGGGTCGCACGAGTAGGAACTGAGAGTGGTCTAGCCACTAAGAGCGACCCCAAACACTAGCCCCAAGAAAGGGGGACTTAGGCCCTACAACCACAGCACTAAACTCCGCCAACAACTTAGATGAATTTGATGGAGGCCTGAGCTCCACATGCGAGCACAGCCCCAGCCAACACCCCACTTTCAGCTTTGCAAGGCCCTGAACTGTGAACCTGGTTATGGCACACCAAGACTTCTGACCTGCAGAAACTGTGAGTTAATAAACAGATACTGCTTTCTGTAGTGAAGTTTGTGGTAATTTGTTACATAGAAGTAGAAAACTAGCCCAGTGTTCTGAAGCAAGAACCTTTTAAGAGAAATTCAGACTGAAGATAGGCTCTAGATCATGTAAATCTTTTCTACGTTGGGGAGATGGAGTTTGTATTTTATTTTTAGTGCTGTAGGAAGACAAAATTGATTTTAAATGGAGAGGTGCAAGTCTCTCTTTTTTTTTTTTAACCTGACATGCTATGACCACTGGCTCCTTGAAAATAATACCTATGTGTCAGTCCCCTGAATCCTCACAGAGTTTATCTACCTCACTTTTGTAATATAGGTGTCTCAACAAAGTCCCCTTCAGTGGATTAATGTGATGTTCTACTAAACATCCAGAGAGTTCTTAGCTCTCTGGACTGTAACACACCACAGGGGAAGTAATGTAACCAGGGGCAAAACTGTAAATGCATTTTGTTTTCTGTTTCATGTAATTACAAATTTTTAGTGAGGTTTTTTTTTTTTTTTTGCTGGCACTATAGTAGATGGAAAAGAATACATTCACCAAATCTGGCTACCTACCATATCCAAAGAGCTATTCATCTACTCTAAAAAAGATACTGTACCTGGCAAGGTGGCTACAGTTGGAGCTTTTACTTGGTTAAGTTTGCAGTGGTTTATTTTCAACCTATAGGGTCTAATTTCTGTAGGAAATTAGATGAATGGTGAAATAGAGATGTGTAAGAACCTACACTCCTGCATTTTTTTCCAGTTTGTAAAATTTTATTTGGCTGCTCCGGGTCTTAGTTGTGACACACAGGATCTTGGTTGCTAGGTGTGGAGTCTTTGGGATCTTCAGCTGTGGCAAGTGAACTGTTAGTTGCAGGATGTGGGCCTGGTTCTCTCACCAGGGTTGAACCCCGATCCCCTGCATTGGGACCTTGCAGCCTTAACCACCCCACCGGACCACCAGGAAAGTCTATCCTGCCTTTTTAAAATCCTCAAAGGAGACATTTCCATCACACTCTTCCTTCAAAGCAATACGGTTTGTGATGTACCCTAATGGCTCAGAAAAGGCTGCAGTTGGGGGAGGGGTGGGTATGGCCAACAGTTTCAGGTGCTGCCACTTGACTTTCAGTTAACTGTTAATTGATCCCAGCTTTTTGTTATCTTCTCATAAAGCATACATTGAGTTTAGATAATTGGATTCTTTTTCCTAAGCTTACAGTTTTCTCCATATGTTTCAAACAACTGGTAAATTGTACATTCCTTTCCGCTGGTGGATTATTCTATTTTACAAGTAGATTTTAAACACCTTGTACCAGGGAATATCCTATGTTTACCTAACCACAGGAGATGGGCTCCTGCATGCCAACTGGCGATGAGTGATCTAGCTCCAAGACTCATCTCATGCCTGCTTTCTTGGACCACTCTTGATATCAGCTGTCATAGTTTGGATTTCCAGGAAGCAGACTGAGATGAAGCTAAACGTGCAGACATTTTCTAGGGAGAGTCCTAGAAATTAATATTTATGGAAGGGAGGTGAAAGCAGTAGAGTTGGGCAGAGGCAGAAGACGAGGAGTAACATGGGTCTGGTAGCTTATCCTCATCACAGGGAGCTCTGACCTACCTTTTACAATGTCCATCAAAGCAGATCTTATTGATTATCATAGGTTACTATGAGTACTTCCTAGGAAAGCTGAATTTTTTTCTTTTTGATCTTCACATCACTCATTTTCATGAACAACCAGTTCAAACAGCTGGGCATTTTCATGCTTGCCTCAGCAGTCTTTGGGGATCTTGGCTAAAATGTTCTCTGCAGCTGAGGCTATCCCTGAAGGGTTGTCTGCTGGTAGTAATGCCAGCATTCAGGGCAACAAATTCTTCCTTACAATGTGATTCGGAAACTGCATCTCTATGTCCATCAAATCCACTATTAATTATCATAGGTTAACAGGGAGTACTTCCTGAGAGGGGAGAGTTGTGTTTTTCATGTTCACATCAGTTATTTTAATGAATAATTAGTACAAGAAGCTGAGTAAGAATGACTCTCGGGTCTTCAGTCTAGCTCTCTCTTACAGACATCTCCACACCTTGGTCATTGCCGTGGGGTCAGCACTTCTGACGCTGGTGTGAGGTGTGGAGATGTCTGTAAGGGACCCTGTGTGGTTCTCTGGGTGCTCTGTTGTGTTCCCGGCAGCTCCTGGTGACAGGTCCAATCCTCAGGGGCTGCACAACCCCCGTCTTTGTGGTCCCTGATGATTAGGAAGGCCCACCAGATGACTTTTGCGTAAGAGCCCCACACTGCTCTCTGATCATTTTTGCCTGTGGTCCAGGAGGCTGGGAGAGCAGCATTGTACTTCTCCACCTTCCTACTGTGCTGCTGCTGGTGTTGGGCATGAAGCTGAGTCTACACTTGGCATTTTGGAAGAGCTCCTCCCTGGTGCGGAGCTGCAGATGGTCAATCAGGTTCTCCTTTTAGCTGTAGCAGCCCCCACACTCAGGACACAGGAAGGGGTGCTCACTTATGTGCAAGTGAGCCTGGAGCCAGAGGCACACATGCTCTTCCTGCATTCAGGGATACCAGCAGGGCCAGCGCCTCTTAAAGCCTGATGGGGCCTGGACACATGCCACCACTCCTGTGCACAGGGCCTCCAGGGCTCCACAGCCAGGTGCAGTAGCGAGGGAGGCAGAAGCTCCCAGTCTAACGGCAGCCAGTTTGGCTTCCTGCCATCCATGCCAGGAGGAGCGCCTCTTGGGGTCTGGGGGTTCACACTGGTAGCTCTCAGCCATAGAGCTTGTCCTGAGGCAGAGACATTTGGCAGGCATGTGGCTCTAACCCACAGATCCCTGTTTCCCATCATCCTCTGACACCATCTCAGGGTTCTCTTCTCAGGAGTTCCCCTGCTTCTTGTAAAGTGTACATTTTGAAGGTTTGAACAACAACTGTTCACACTACCACCAGTATCTTTCTGTTCATTAACAGAAAGATGGAGTCTTTAATATCCTGAGCCTCTTTCTCTCCATCAAGAAAGGAAATAGTCTTCCCTTTTAGGGCCCAGGTCTTTAAAGGGGAAACACAGAGAAAGGATGGTTGGACTTTTTCAGGCACAAGTCTTCACCACACCCTCTCAACACTGACTCCCAGAGGGCATAGGTTCCATTTTAGCATATGCCTGTGTACTTGAGTGTGTGTTCCTGGGTGTGCTTGTGTGTGTGGGGTCAGCCGGTGTCACACTTCATACAACCATAGGTCATTTTGACATCCTGATTTCACCCACCCTTCAGCTGAACCAGATCTCTCCAGCTTCTCTCGCTTGTCCCTTCTGTGGCGCTGCCTCCATCTTGCCTGATTCGCAAACTGTTCTCCTCCCATCTCCCCAGTATGTACACATACCAATGAGTTCTATCATACTGGTTGCATATCTAAACCCCATTTTAGGTGTTTCTGTTTATTCTTTCTGCAATTTTATTAGGATACTTTGAAAATCAATAGTTATCACCAGATACGTGAGTTATGCATTCCCCAATATTTTATGGCAGTTAAGAGTCCTAAATATACTTTGGCACACAATAGACTGACTTTTTGAGTGCAAAGACAGGATAGCAATAGGGAACTAGTGCCTAACTTTTCAGATTAGGTTATTACAATTTTTATCCACATGCTAGGCATAAAATGCATACAAAGTAATCTATCCCTAATGTAAATTATGTCTTCAAGAACTATTGCTTCATTATGAAATTGATAAAACCTTCAATCAGATAAGATGAAAGCTATCTGTTTGGTCCTTTGTGATCCACTCCCTTCTTTCATGCCCACGTATTATTTTCTGTGTCTTGCACTGTGCTGTAACCCACCCTGGTTTGCACCAGAATGGGATATTCAGTGAGTTGAACATTTTATACTAACTTCAAAAACATCATTTTCTCTGACAATGCCTACTTCAAGATTAGACTCTTAAGAACAAAACCTTTCTCACCTGAGTTTCTATTCTAACATCTGTTGCTAATTTGCTAATGCAAATATCCCTGATGGATTTCAGGAGGATCTATGGCCTGCAGCTTCTTTGGCATTTCTCTTCAAGTGTGAAGTGGAAAAGGGTGCCTGGCATGGAGAATATAACAGAAGCTTTCTTTTTTGAAGTTGTAGTGATAAGCCTCTATACAAATGAAACCTGTTTCTTTTATTAATTCTGTTTCTTGTTATTAATTCCATTTGTAGAATTAACATAGTACTGATAACGGAATGCTAACTATGAAAATAATTCACCATGTATTAGTGCTCATCAAACAGAGAGAAGTCATCTCTGGAGCATTTTTATAAATTGTAGATATCTTTAAAAAATGATTTATTCATTTATGTATTTTTGGCTGCACTTGGTATTTGTTGCTTTGCACAGGCTTTCTCTAGTTGTGGCAGGCTTCCCATTGTGCTGGCATCTCTTGTGGAACACAGGCTCTAGGTGTGGGCTTAGTAGTTCTGGCTCATAGGCTTAGTTGCTCTGCAGCATGTGGGATCTTCCCAGACCAGGGATAGAACCTTTGTCCCTCACATGGAAACATTTTAACCGCTGAACCACCAAGGAAGTCCCAATTGTATCTTGAACCCACTTCTTAAGACTCCAATTTAGTAAGTTTTGGGGGGAAGGAATCAAGGATTGACATTTCAAGCAACCATGCTAGATACTTCTGTTGTAAGTGGTGAGCTGTCCTTACTTAGAGTTATGACAAAAAGCTTTTGTGTTCATATGTTCATAAATTGGTGAAAATTGTTGGAAGGAGATGATAAACTAGAATTTGTGTTTAAAGATTATCCTAAAGTCCTCTGCCTTGAAGTCACTGCCAGAGGTCAAGGCAGTGCTCTCTCCATCATCACTTCCTAACTAGTATGTTATCATGTAGATGCACAGCTGGTGTGACAGAATTCAGATTATAAAACCTTACTGGATTTAGTAGGTTTTACCCTGATGTTCATGAAGAAGCCAGATCTTTTGCACTGTAAATGTTTCCATGTGATTGTTGACATAAATATATTAGCATAGATTCTTAGTATTCTGAATGATGCTCTGGTAGGCAGAAATATCATTACTTGTCTCTTTAAAAACCTTGCATGTGAAAGAATCTTGCTCTATACATTCTTTTGTAAACTCCAGGAGATACGAATAAAAGTGCCTTGCTTGCAACAAGAAAGCTGGGGATAATAAATAGATATAAGGGTCCAAGAAAGTCAACCCAAATCTATTTGGACTGTGTATGTCATCTCTGGAGATTCTAAAGAATTTTTAAAAGAGGCAAAGACAACTTATCCCTCTTTTCAACTTATATCCTAGTAGATACTGTGGTTTCTCTGGATAGACATTGAAATATAGTATTAACATATGGTCCATATGCATTTCTAATTAAAACATTCAACGTCAAGTATAGGAGATTCTTTTTTACATAAATTACTTTGCATTTTTCTTGGTTTTCCAAGCTGAGAATTTTTGGAAAATATCATTTGACTGTATACTTGCATTAGAGAATAATACTTTTGGCATGGAGTTGTTCTTATTGATGTCAGTTCTTGGCTTATATACTAAAACTGAGGAAGTCAAAATTGTTCGGCAGCAGTATATATGAACCTGGGAGAAAAAAATGTAGGCAGTAAACCATGCTGGCATGATAATAGAAAATACGGTAAACAAAGCACAGTGAAAGAATGTGTTTATTTAAAAAAAAATTGCACTCTTAGAATTAAAAAAATCATGAAGTCATCATAGATATAATATTAAATCTGATTGTTAATTTGTATATTTATAATTTGACTTAGAAAAAAAGTCACTTAAGCTCCTTCTGAGTTAGTTGTGAATTCACAAGTTTTTATATTGCATCTTTTTGTCACTTTTCAACCATGCTATCCCCAAGCAAAACATACCAATAGAATGCTTATAACTGTATAGTTATTTCAGAAAAGTAGGCCTTTTTTCTGTTTGTAACAATTTGAAGTGAAGTGAAGTCGCTCAGTCGTGTCCAACTCTTTGCGACCCCGTGGACTGTAGCCCACCAGGCTCCTCTGTCCATGGGATTCTCCAGGCAAGAATACTGGAGTGGGTTGCCATTTCCTTCTCCAGGGGATCTTCCCAACCCAGGTCGCCCGCATTGCAGGCAGACGCTTTAACCTCTGAGCTACCAGGGAAGCCCATTGTAACAATTTGGATAGAAAAAATCCTGTTGTGAATTTGAGTATAAATTATAATGCAAATTTTTAATCATTTTTAATAAAACCTCTTGTTTTACTTAACTGTACCCCATTACAGTAAGAAAAGAATGTGAGCTGAGAAAAGAGGGGCAAAACTTAGGAATGTGTTGAAGGATATCATCTGAAGCTCAGAAGAGATGGCAGGATAGTCAGGAAGGGGTGGAGTGAAGGATGGAGTGGAAATTCTGTCTCATTTATGGCTTAAAGTAAAATTGAATTTGAAATTTTAACTTTTTAAGGTGTGTTGACATCTCCCAAATCAAAAAAGTCACATTAAATTTTCTCCTGGACTTAATGGAAAGTAGAGATGCCTTCCCTAGCTCTGAATCTTGGCAAACAGGAACTTGATTCTTTTTCCTGTCACTTGGTTGTATTTGATCCTTTTTCCAGGGCTTAGCTTAAATGTCACTTCATCAGTTCCTAGAGTCGGTAACGCTCTCCTACTCTAGAATTGAAGAAGTGACATTTAATATATACTGCAATTTAATTTTGCTTACTTAAATTTCATCATACTTCATTCAAATTGTTTAATGACTATCTTTCTACCTACATTGTAAGTTACAAGAAGACAGGGAGCTTATCAGTTGTATTCAGAATGTAGCATTTTACTAAACAGAGGGGGTGGCCAATAAACATTTGTTGTCTTGTTTCTAGAGGGTGCTCTCCCATTACATACTTTTTCTCACTGAAAACTTTTTCCTACTTGCTCCCAAATTTGTTATATTACAGTGCTACAGTTTTCTTTCTTTCCTTTTTTGGCTTAGACCAGCTTGTCCCCAAAAATGTGTGTTACGAAAGCTAGTCTTAAAAAAAATTATGGACAGACAAAATATCTAGAATTAAATAGGTTTTAGAAATACTGTGTACTATCTAATATTTTTTTAATAAGAAGTATACCTTAACATGTCAAAGGCTTTACATTCTGAGATAAAGATAACCACTTAACCTTATTTAACTTGCCATTTAATAGACTTAATATTGAGTTGACCAAAAAGTTCTTTCAGGTTTTTCTCTAAGATGTTAGGGAAAATCAGAATTAACTTAATTGGCCAACCCAGTAGAATTTGCAGTGCTTTCTCTGTGATTTTTCTATAACATCTTCCAGAAGAATCATGTCACAGAATGCCACTTTGGGAAAAGGTTGAGTTGTTTACAGCAGAATTTGTTTGTTGACTTACATCAAGGCTGTTTCCAGCACATATGAATATCCAGTAATTAAAACCAGGATTCTAAGGGCTTCCTTGATAGCTCAATTCATAATGAAACCACCTGCAATTCAAGAGACCTGGGTTTGATCTCTGGGTTGGAAAGATCTCCTGGAGAAGGAAATGGCAACCCTCTCCAGTATTCTGGCCTAGAGAATTCTATGGGCTGTATAGTCCATGGGGTCGCAAAGAGTCAGATATGACTGAGAGACTTTCACATAACCTGGATTATAGCCACATTTTCACTATATACTGGCTATATTACCTTGAACTTTTAAAACTCATGACCATTCCCTAAGGATAAATTTTTCACTTCTGCAACGTTACCCGACCTGATATAGTGGGTTGAACTCTGTCCCCTCTCCCTTGCAACATATTTTATGTCTTAACTTGGAAAAATCTCTGAATATGACCTTATTTGGAAATAGTCTTTCTAGATATAAGTGAGTTGAGCATCTAAAGATGGGACCGTCCTTCACTATCCACATGGGTCCAAGATCCAAGAGGAAGAGGAGAAAATGCAGACTTGGAGGAGAATGTCATGTGGAAAAGAGAGTAGAAATTAGAGTTATACAGTGACAAGCCAGGAAAATATTATTTCTCTTATTTCATAGATGGGAAGACAATTTTGTTATTAATGGTAGTGTTTCTGTTGGTATTAGTCATGGTGATATTAATTAGTAGCAGTTATTGCTTACTGTAGAGAAGGAAATGGCCACTCACTCCAGTATTCTTGTCTGGGAAATCCCATGGACAGAGGAGCCTGGCAGGCTGCAGTCCAGGGGGTCGCAAGAGTCGGACACTACTTAGCAACTACACCTCCACTACCACTGCTTACTGAAAAGCTATGATAAATATACTATAAGATATACACTGCCCTAGGCCTTTATGTGTATTTTCACATTGAAGCCTTAATTTTCAACCAAGAACAATAAAACTCAGGAGTTAAATAAAAAGCCCACAGTGACACAGATGGCCAGTTCTGGGACTGGAATTTGAACAGAAATCTTGCTAACTTTTCATTACATCATGACATGTTTGTTTTATCCCAGATTTACTTCTGAAGGAAAATCTTGGTAGCTTATAATAGACTATTATTTTTAAAATAGTGCCATGCCGAGAGGGTCATGTGAGAGGAAGGTGCTCCTTTCTGGTGGGGAGAAGAAGAATTAGAAGGATGAGGGTGGCCATAAAAAGAGCCGTAGAGAGGACCAGGGAAAGAGAAGACCCCAAGTGTGCTGGTAAATGGCTAGGGAGTCTTATCTTCTTTTCATGATGAAGATCTCTCCACGATAACTGGCAGCTAATTGTTTTCATGACTCTATCTGCTGGGGGAAGGAAAGCTTTTTGCCACCATCAAATCCTAGACAAGAAAAATCTCAACAGCTGTCATTCCTTTGGGATTTATTATTCCTTGTAATATAGACAGCTTGGAAGATCTGTCATATCCATGCATTTGCCACCACAAGATCACCCAGGCCTTTTCGCTTTCTTAATTTTGACCATAAAACTTAAATTTCTTCAATAGTTTTCTCATTTTTTTATTCCTATCATGTTTATCCATTTTGCTTATTTAATTTTCATTTTCCTTTTAAGTTTCTTAAGGCTGCACAGATCATTCAATATTAAATGCCTTACTTTTTTGTCTTAAATGAGAGTTTTTGCTTTTTAATTTTTGCTCATAATGAAATCTGTTTCCAAATTGTTTTGAAATTATGTGTAGTTCTTAGAGGAAGAGGGGTGTTATGTTTTATACAAATACATGCAATAACAAAAACATTTATTTAATATATCAGGGAAAAAAGTGTATGATGAACCAAAGTACAGGTACTCAGTCTTGAATATTGAAATCTCAATGGCAAAAATGCCTTATATTTGAGATGACAAGTTTGTTGCCTTTATACCTCTACTTGTAGTTATAGGGATATAATTTAACTTAAATTAACTTAAATTTATCACATGATAGAGTTTGGTGAAACCTTTCCTCTGCACTGGGATTTGTTGTAAAAGCCATATTATTGGTCAACTATTTTTCTCTTATTTCTGAGGAAGATGGCAGTTTTTTCTTTGCATGCCATGATGAAAGACAAGTGCTTTGTAAGGCATGCTTCATTGCACACAGTCATTTGTTGAAAATTGTGATAATGCTCCATGTCCATAAATCTATGTACCACTGTGCCTAGGTGCCTAATGAAGAAATAACTGGGTATAGTCAATGGGGGAAAATATTATCAAAGTTTTTTTTTTTTCTTTTCCTTTAAGAAATATTTCTGAGATGTGAAATTGCCTGTTGGCCGCTAACAAATTTTGACTCTTTTTAGTTACTGCATTTGGAAGAAAACCTGCCTCAGAGATATTATAAAACAAAACTCACTACATTGGCTTTGCACTGTTTTTAGCACTGAATAAAGTTGTTGACACGGAAATAAGTTTTGTATTAATGTAGAAAAAAAAACCTGTATTTTTCTCAGTTGAACTTCAGTGATCTCAGCAGTGTCTGTATGACAGTTTACATTAAACTGGTTATGTGTGTCACTCTTTGCTCTGATAATGAAGACACAGAAATCTACACACAAATCCATATGGCTTTGAAGTTATCTAATAAAATTAGACTCACTCCAAATCTATTTACCCTGATAAATGTATTTTTCCCTTTTCTGTTCCCTAAACAAATACCTTTGGATAATCAATTAGTTTCTTAGGCTTCAGCTGTGTCATTTTTTCATAAAAGACTGTCTTAAGATGAGTTATTCTTCAGACAGCTTCCAGCTGTAATGTTCTAGAAGACACAATTGCAAATCTTTCAAAACACACTGTCAAGCAGACATCAAAGAAAAATGAAGAAAAGTTTATTTGTAGACTTTCCCCCTTTCTTTACTACTTTCTCTCTTCCCTCTATGAAACAGGCCAATTGAAGGGAAAAGTCCCCATGAATAATAACTGTAGTTAAAAAAATTCTCACTATTGACTCTATGTACTATTACATGATTTTTATCCATTACTTCCAACAGTGTGTAGCCTTTGACTCTGCATTTTGCCATTGGATATACAATTAAAACAATTATAAGTAGTTCTGTCTCAATTACACCTGCTATAAATAGAAAATTCATCTCTGTCTTGTAGGTAGTTTTTAGGTGATATAAGTATTTGACCTGCTTTAAAACTTTCCAGCTTTAAGAGAAACACATATCATTGAAATAAAAATAATGGTGTGATAATAGTATTAGTAAACAAAGTTAGTAGTGAGCATATATAGAGTGCTTGTTAATTTTGAGGTACTGTTACATTAGATATTTTATATGGGCAGATATTAGGTTGATACAAAAGTAATTGCAGTTTCAAATGATTAATTTTAAATCATTATGACTAAGCTCAAATATATCTTTATTAATCAATATGGGCTTCCCAGGTGATGCTAGTGGTAAAGCACCTGCTTGCCAATGCAGGAGGTATAAGAGATTTGGGTTCAATCCCTAAATCAGGAAGATCCCTGGAAAAGGATGTGGCAGTTGACTCCAGTATTTTTTCCTGGAGAATCCCATGGAGAGAGGAGTCTAGTGGGCTATCGTCCATAGGGTCACAAATAGTTGGACACGACTGAAATGACTTAGCACACAGCACACACACAGGTAATTGCGGTTTCAGACCATGAATTTTAAATCATTATAACTAAACTCAAATACATCTTTATTAATCAAAATAGGAACCACTGCAATCAACACTTTCTGCCATCGAGAAATAAGTTTGCTTATTCCTGTGGTGTCAATATTCATGGTTTTGGACTCGATGAACTCTTGGAAAGCATTTTCCGCCTCCTGCTGGTTGTGGAAGTGTTTTCCCTGCAAAAAGTTGTTGAGATGATTGAAGCAATGGTAATCAGTTGGCAAGAGGTCAGGTGAATATAGCAGATGAGGCAAAACTTCATAACCCAATTATGGGTTATGACATGAGGTCAGCATTGTCATAGAGAGGAACTGGGCCCTTTCCATTGACCAATGCTGGCTGCAGGTGTTGGAGTTTTCAGTGCATCTCATTGATTTGCTGAGCATACTTCTCCAGTTTTGCTGGGATTCAGAAAGCTGCAGTGGATCAGACAGGCAGCAGACCACCAAACAGTGACCACGATCATTTTTTAGTTGCAAGTTTAGCTTTGGGAAGTGCTTTGAAGCTTCGTCTCAGTCCAGCCACTGAGCTGGTAATTGTCTGTTGTGGTATAAAGTCCACTTTTTGTAACATATCACAATCTGATAGAGAAATGGTTCATTGGTGTTGCATAGAATAAGGAAAGGCCACACTTCAAAAGGATGAGGTTTTTGTTTGTTTTGATTTCTGGCCAGCTCACGAGGCACCCGCTTTTGAGCTTTGTGACCTTTCCAGTTTGCTTCAGATGCCAAAGGACCACAGAATGTTCGGCTTTGGCAACTTCTCTTGTAGTTGTATGAGGACCAGTTTCACTGGTGGCTCTCAACTGGTCATTATCAACCTCAGATGGCTGGCCAGTGTGCTTCTCATCTTCTGGGCTCTTTTGCAAAACTTCTTTAACTACCACTGTCCTGTAAATTCATTAGCAGTTCCTGGGCCAAATGTGTTGTTGATGTTGTGAGTTGTCTCTGCTGCTTTACGACCCGTTTTGAGCTCCAAAAAGAAAATTACTAGAATTTGCTTTCTGTCTAGCATCATTTCTATAGTCTAAAATATAAAATAAATAGCAAGTAATACGTCATTAGCAAAAAAAAAAAAGAGCAAGAAATGCACATTATAATTATGTATAGCATAACCACATTTATTAAAGAATGTGTTCCAGTATTAAACAGCAAAGTTCAACAATACAAAACCAGAATTACTTTTGTACCAACCTAACCAACCTAATAACTATTTCTGGAGAAGGCAATGGCAACCCACGCCAGTACTCTTGCCTGGCAAATCCCACGGAAGGAGGAGCCTGGTGGGCTGCAGTCCATGGGGTCGCTAGGAGTCGGACACTACTGAGCGACATCACTTTCACTTTCCACTTTCATGCATTGGAGAAGGAAATGGCAAGCCACTCCAGTATTCTTGCCTGGAGAATCCCAGGGACGGGGGAGCCTGGTGGGCTGCCGTCCGTGGGGTCGCACAGAGTCGGACACGACTGAAGCGACTTAGCAGCAGCAGCAATAACTATTTCATCTATTTACAAAGTAAGAGTTTTGAGTTAGCATGGTTGAATACCTTGTTCAAGATTACATAGCACCTAAACTACTTTGGAGTGCAAGGTCAAAATCACCAGGCTAGACAAAGCAAAAAACTCATTTTCTACCATATCATCAACCTAAGACAGCCTCTATTAACACATCCAGAATCAGCCTCTGTGCATAAGGCCACTGTTAGTGCTGTGTCAGTGTGGAGGCCATTGTGTTGATGTATCCAGTGGGCCCTCCAAAAGGAAGTGTCCCTATTCTAACAAACTTCTGTATCCAGTTAATCAGGTGGTCAGAGACACCATCATTAACATATCATTTAGCGTAATTACTGTTCTTTAGGCCACTTGTTTTAAGTTCAGATAACCCTTAGGATGGATATAGGTTAAGTAGTTACTAGTTGTTAAAAATTTCCACATATTATAAAGATGAAACTAATCACCATATATTGATCGCTTATTATGATCCAGACTCTATGATAATCAGTATGAGCATATATGCATGTATGTGAGGCTGTGATTTTTACATTTGTTTGTGCCTGTGTCTGTTTGTGTGTTTGCATTTTCTTTCAGTCTACAAAATAACCAGATTATGGAGAAACAAATTTGAGGCTCAGTGTGTAAGTAATAAGCCAAAAGTTATTTGTTTGGCTCAGCAGAAAGAAAATATAACTTGGGAATTAGATATAACTGAATTGTAGTATTTCTCTGCCAATTTCTATATGGGAGCCTGTAGATGATGCTTAATATCTGTTTTCACATTAGTAAAATTCAGATATTAAAATATAACTTAGGCTGTATAACATCTAAATGAGAAATGTACATAACTCTGCAAGTACCTACTACAAAGAGTAAACTGTCTTCTTGTATTGCCAAGTCCAACTAGTCTGCCTCCAAAAGGATGAGGCACTGTTTATCTTCATAGTATACTGAGAAACTTTGTGAGAAAGGCTCACACCCAGATGGAAGACATGGTGTGTGCTTTAAACAAAGCTTGTTTAATTGTATCCAGTTCTGCAACCCCATGGACTGCAGCCCTCTGTCCATAGGATTCTCTAGGCAAGAATACTGGAGTGGGCTGCCATGCCCTCCTCCAGGGGATCTTCCCCACCCAGGGATCAAATCAGTCTGCTGCATTGTAGGCAGTTTTTTTTTTTTTT
>SJYX01021803.1:601172-650638 GCA_006410675.1 Oreotragus oreotragus | reverse complement strand
GAGGCCTACTTGCTTGCTTCCTTTATGCCACAGGACACGAAGACCAAAGACACCATAGTTCGATGGCTCACACTTCAGACTCACTATGTATTTAGAAACCTTGGAGTCATCTGATCATCTTCACCAAGAGCATCAAGTGAAATGGACTTGATACATTCAGTGCTAATTTGAAAACTGTGTCAAAAGCACATTTTGCTGAAATGGAAATACTAATAAAACTGGGGACTCAGAAGGAGTCCATTATACTCCTCACCAAGTTTGCAGAGAAATTGCTTCTCATTAGCTCCCATTCCCTGGTGGATTCAGGCTGGTTTTTTTTTTTTTTTTTTTTACAACTGGGTTTAAACAAAGCGTCAGGACTACCTGCCAAGGAGGAGCAGGCGCTTTGTTCAAGGGGCTTGCTCATCACATGAGGTAATGGCACATCTGTTAGGACTGTCTGGGCCCAGATAGCAGATGCTGCTGCAAACTGAGTATCTGGAGAAACAACAACAAATATAAAGAGAAACCTACCCCCCTTCAGCACAGATTCACAGGCTGCTGCCAAAGATTTGTGGAGAGCTGTCTGCACGTCCTAAATGTGATGGGGAAGCTCTGATGCATCACAGATCTCCTTGGCCGGTTGGAAGGACTAGTTGAAAATAACTTTAAAAAAATAGATTCCTTGCAGCACTAGAACATTCAAAATGATATTCTCAATTGGTGTAACTTCTGGCAAATGGCACTCTTTGCTTTGTGGCTTTGTTCAACAGAAAAGGCTTTGTTCAGTATGATCCAGGCCCATGTTGAAGATTGCCAGAGATCATTCCATCTCTAGTCTTCAGACTCACCATTCAGTACAGTTCAGGTTCCATTTCTGGGTTATTTTAAAACAGAGCACCCACCTATTTTTCACTGGGTTTTAGTCTGTCTCTCAGATTGATCATCTATGCAGCCATCCCTCCATCCCATAACAATGATCAGAGGCTATTTAGGCTTGTTTTCAGTTTTTAGGAACAATAATTCAAAATGTACACTTTAAAACAGGTAACGTAGCATGGTTGTACATTTTCCTTTCTGGTGGTTCTGACGGTAAAGAAATCTGCCTGTAATGAAGGAGACGTGGATTTGATGTCTGGGTTGGGGAGATTCCCTGGAGAAGGGAATGTCAGTCCTTTCCAGTATTCTTGCCTGGGAAATCCCATGGACAGAGGAACCTGGCAGGCTACAGTCCATGGGGTCGCAAAGAGTTAGACACGACTGAGCGACTAACAGTTTCACATTTTTCTTTGGTAATAATGAAGCTAGTCAAAATAGGTTTTCATTAATGAGGATTATTTTCTGTACCCATAGAAAACAGGAAGAGAGACTACTAGCTTTTTACCAGGCAGATGCTAGATTCTCAGTGTATAGGGTAGTTTAAAACTGTGTTTGTCCAGGTCACACCTGTTTTTGCCAGTTATTTCCTGGTATTTAGTTTATCACTTGCTCTAGATTTCTCAGTTTTTATCAAAAATTTATTTGTATTCGTGTAAATAAATAATGAAAAAATTCCAACAACAAAAAAAGAAACTAAAAATATAAAATAAACAAATAAAAAATAAAATAAAATAAACTTGAGTGAGGTTAGCAACACCCAATTTTTTTTTTTTTGTAGTTTAGACTGGTAGTATATGAAATGCAATGGCAGTAAACAGTTATTTTAACCTGTAGTTAGAGTCCCTACGCTCTACAGTATGTCCTTCTCCATTATATCTCATATATAGGGTAGTGTGTGTATGGAATTTCTGCTATCATAGGAAGATTGGAAAACCAGACTGGAAGCCAGTTTGGCCACCCATTAGTCACCTATGACACAAAGTGAGAAAGGAACAACCTGGACATTATCACATACCTCAGTCTTCCAGCGGCACAGGGCTATACTGTCTGGATCAAAGCAGAGGTGAGGCCTTTGTGGTCATTAAAACAGTTCCTAGTATAGAGGCTGAAGATCATATGTAGGGTGTAGGGGAAGGTGAATAGCATGAGCAAGGCCCCATCTAGATGTCTGTGGAGAAGCCAGGATACCCATGGCCCAAGGATCCAAGATGAAGGACCTGGGCCTTTAAGACACTTGGTTTTAAACTTTAAAAGAATATGGTGTAAAGGCATTTATTGAGAGTATGAGTGTGTTCCATTGCCAAAGAGATCATGAAGCTGTAAGACTGGGAAACACGAAAAATTATCGATTAAAAATGTATGAAATATGTGTCATAGATGGGAGTTGAGTAGTTCTGTTGAGCTTACAGAGAATACTCTGCACATGCTTCCTATAGTCATGTAGCTGTACATTGAATAAGGTAGACCTAGAATTGTATCTATATGTGAGATCTATAATGAAACTTAGTAATGTTTTTAATGTTGTAATACACTCATTCCATAAGATGCAGAAAATCAAAAGTGCACGTTTAGTGAAAAATTTAATCAAAATTCAGTTATACAATGGAATTGGTAATGATCTGTGTAACCTGAGAGAGTTTTCATTGCCATCAATCAACAGATATATGGGCTGCATGGACAACATAAAAATCAGCATAGTGATGAGAAAACATCAGCCAGTACTTAAAATGTCAGTAATTAATTTTAGAAGATCATGGCAGAAATTTGACATGGCCTGCTTGTAGAAGCTATATTTAAATATCACATTTCTGCTATTGTTTTTATCATTTTTGTTATTGTTAGTGATCTAATGGCATGAATGAGGCTATCATATCAGCAGAGTTACAGGAATTATATTAAAAATATGTTTTTTTGTTGTTAAGGTGATTTGTTAATATCATTTTTATACTAGTTTTACAACAATATTGAAATACAGTTTTCCCAAATACCCCCATCCCCATTTATGCATAGCCTCCCCCATTATTCACTTCATTGACAAGAATTGTATATATTTTTTCTACCATAATTAACCTGCATTGACAAAGCATAATCACCCAAGGTTCATAGTGTACCTTAGCATTCACTTGCAGTGATGTACATTCTATGGGTTTAGACAAATGTATAATGAAATACAATCTTCGTTAAAATGCCATGCAGAGTATTTTCACTCACTTGAAAATATTTTTATAGCTCCAATATTTCATCAACTGATAGCTTATGATCCAAAAAGTATAAGTATTTATCTACTTATGGCATTTCCAATGATTTCATCTAAGACTTGATGGAAATTATCAAACCCTATGTAGAAAGATCTTCATCTAATAAGATGAATGCATTTCTCCTTGTCTTCTCCTTTGAAAGCGTATGTAATATTTGAAATTATTGCAAATGATCATGAACTCATTGGAAAATATACTAGTTTATGCATTGAGACTTTCAAATGGCTGTTTCTAAAATTTATTATTAATAGCAGCTATCTTTTATTAGATTTTGTTGGACCATGCTGCTAATTGATTTTTTTCTGAGAATTCTTTTTCTTTGTATTTTCTTTATATTTTAAAGTTTACAACTGTAAAATTAAATAAAGTTTTTCAAGAATGGCAAAAAAAATAGCATTCTTTCTGCATGATCTTTGATGCATATCAAGTGACTATTTTTCTTAATAGTTTTACTCTTTTTCTATTTAGTTTGTGTATGTGTGGAAATTGACTCAATGACTTTGGACTTATTAAAGAAAAACTTGAAAACAGATTCATATCTACATCGTCAGACTCTTCCAGTAGAAAACCAGACAATGAGTTCTCAATTCAGTCACTCAGTCATGCTGACTCTTTGTGACCCACGGACTGTAGTACGCCTGGGTTCCCTGTCCATCACCAACTACCAGAGCTTGCTCAAACTCATGTCCATGGAGTCAGTGATGCCACCCAAACATCTCATCCTGTTTTCCCCTTCTCCCCCTGCCTTCAATCTTTCCTAGCATCAGGGTCTTTTCCAATGAGTCAGTTCTTTGCATCAGGTGGCCAAAGTATTGGAGTTTCAGCTTCAGCATCAATCCTTCCAGTGAATGTTCAGGACCGATTTCCTATAGGATTGACAGGTTTGATCTCCTTGCAATCCAAGGGACTCTCGAGAGTTTTCTCCAACACCACAGTTCAAAAGCATCAATTCTTCAACACTCAGCTTCCTTTATAGTCCAACTCTCAGATCCATACATGACTACTGGAAAAACCATAGCTTTATCTAGACAGACCTTTTTGGCAATGACTTTGGTTTTTAATATAAGTTAATCATAGCTTTTCTTTCAAGGAGCAAGTGTCTTTTAATTTCATGGCTGCAGCCACTACTGCAGTGATTTTGGAGCCTCCAAAATAAAGAGTACATAAATATAGACATGAAAGAGTATGATTCCATTGTTACGAACCTCAAGAACTGAATCACTAATCTCTGATGATATACATAAATCAGAGTAGTGTCTATCTTTAGTTTGAACAGGAATTTGACTACAGAGAGGCAAAGGGAGTGATGGGAATATTCTGTATCTTGATTTGGAGGAGAATACATATAGTCTGTACATATGTCAGTATTGAGCTGTACAATTAATACTTGCACCTTTCCAATATGTAAATTACCTTTCATAGAAAATACTAAATACTCAGTAAGTGTTGAAGAAGTGAAGTGAAGTGAAGTCGCTCAGTCGTGTCCGACTCTTTGCGACCCCATGGACTGTAGCCTACTAGGCTCTTCTGTCCATGGGATTTTCCAGGCAATAGTCCTGGAGTGGATTGCCATTTTATATTAAAATGCATACATATTATCTAACAAAATGACACTTGTTCTACTAGGTAGTAATGCATTTCAAAATGATACTAGTGGCAATATTAAAGACACATGGTGAAGCAACTTCATATAATACAAGAATATATTACAAGGACTAACAATTCTCATTACAGTATTTTGTGATAGAAGATAAAAGTAGGTCTTGAAATTTTTACTACAGTGTGTGTGTGTGTGTATGCTCACTCATTCAGTTGTATCAGACTCCTTGCGACCCCATGGGCTGTAGTCTGTCAGGCTGCTCTGTCCATGGAATTCCAGGTAAGGATACTGAAGTGGGTTGACATCTCCTCCTCCAGAAGATCTACCCAACTCGAAGACTGAACCCACATCTCTTGTGCCTCCTCCACTGACAGGCAGATTCTGTAACACTGTGCCACCTGGGAAGCCCCTTCATGTGCATGGGTTCATGCAGTTTTTATTTTAAAAAATAGTTTTTGAATGTAACTATTGTTCAGTTACCCAGTTGTGTCTGACTCTTTGTAACCCCATAGACTGCAGTGCACCAGGCTTCCTGTCTTTCATTATGTCCCTGAGCTTGCTCAAACTCATGTCCATAGAGTCAGTGATGGCAACCGACCATCTCATTCTCTGTGTCCCCTTCTCCTCCTGCCCTCAATTGTTCCCAGCATCAGGGTCTTTTCCAATAAGTCAGCTCTTCACATCAGGTGGCCAAACCATTGGCACTTCAGGTCCAACATCAGTCCTTCCAGTGAATATTCTGGGTTGATCCCCTTGCTGTCCAAGGGACTCTTTAAGAGTCTTCTCTAGCATCACAGTTAGAAAGCATAACTATTTCATAAGACCATTATATTAAAATGTTGTTAATAAATATTTCAAATATTGTAGTTGTTTCAATTATCCCCTTTTACTATCACAAGTGTCCTGATATTGGTAAGAAATAATATAAAAAATAGAGTGATTATATAATCATTTGAAAATGCTACATTTGATAAGGCAGTCATTATTATGTATATTTTACTTATGAGAAAATTTAGTCTCAGAGAAGAAAAATTATTTGCCAAAAGTTGTGCAGAACTTGATGTTAACTGTGACAGAATTGGCGGGGAGGATTGAGTCTAAAATCTTTCCAGTCTCCCTTGATCATTCTGTGCCCTTTAAATTGAATGAGTTCTTGGTTGACTAATGTACTTAATAGGAAGCATTTTTTGGGGAACCACAGTATACTATTCTCTACCCTTCTCTGCTGAGTTAGGAAGATGGCCAAATATAATTATTTCATAGAACCTCATAGTCTAATGAAAATAGAATGAACTACAGTGTAATGAGTTTTGTGGTAGGGGATGTTAGCGGTAAAGAACCTGCCTTCCAATCCTGGAGACCCAGGAGAGAGGGGAATTCACTCCCTGGGTCAGGAAAATCCCCTGGAGAAGGGCATGGCAACCCACTCCAGTATTCTTGCCTGGAGAATCCTGTGGACATAGGAACGTGATGGGCTGCAGTCCCTAGGGTGGCAAAGAGTCGGACACAACTTCATATACACTCACATACATGGACAGAGAGGATGGGTACGCTTAGAAAGAGTGGCTAATCTTCCTAGAAAATAAGGTTTAGGGGAGAAGTAATGATTAAGTAACATATTTTTTCCACATTATTATTTTTTTACAGTGAAATATGACATAAAAATTGAATATTTCATGGAACATATATGTACTTTCAAATCTATACATACCGAGAAAATACTTCCCTAATTACTGCTCAAGTTAACTTAAAAAAACTTTAAAGTCTTTAGGATCCCAACTCTTATACTAACTCTTGTAAACATTGTTTTATTAAAAAAAATGTTTAAAATCTAGGTATACGTCACTAAAAATATGGGTTTTCTTTGCCAGTTTTCGAACATTTCATAGGTGGATAAAACATTGCTATAAATTTTGGGATAGGCCTATGGAAATAGCAGCATATTTTATCTTGCATACCTGGAACAATCTGGAGAGCAACAGAAGAATTTCTTTTACCACCTTCTGGTGAAAGTTGAGATGAGAGAAAGATTATTTCCATGAATTATCACTATTAACATCCATGGGGATTTGTTGGGACTAATCAACCCTGATAAAGAGACAGCTTGTAGTAAAGGTAATTTGCACTCATGACTTAAAATAGATCATTGTATACTGGGGAGAAGTTCAGTAATTTAAACTTCCAAAGAACTGACTTCTATGAATTAGTTACATTCACCTTAATAACAGTAGCTGCTGCTGCTGCTAAGTCAACTCAGTTGTGTCCGATTCTGTGCGACCCCATAGATGGCAGCCCACCAGGCTTCCCAGTCCTGGGATTCTCCACTGGAGTGGGTTGCCATTTCTTTCTCCAATGCACGAAAAGAAAAGCAAAAGTGAAGTTGCTCGATAGTGTTCAACTTTTAGTGACCCCATGGACTTCAGCCTACCAGGCTCCTCTATCCATGGGATTTTCCAGGCGAGAGTACTGGAGTGGGTTGCCATTGCCTTCTCCATAATAACAGTAGTCACAATGTTTATCATTAATGCATGGAACATTTTTGGAGTGCTTTACCCTTTATAACTATATAAACCAGTATGGAACTTCCGATGGAAGGAGGATATTTTCAGTCCTTGGTCTAAGTGTAGTTTTTCAGCAGGGAGAAGCAAACTTGGACATCTTTTCTCTTTTTGTAGTAGGCAGCAGAGGCTTTGTTAATCTCTGAAAGTCTTACAGGATGTAAACCCCTGGGAAGTCACTGAAGAAACACAGATGGAGAGGTAGTTAGCCAAGCCAGACCAAATTAGAACAGAGTTAAAGCCATCAAAGTATACATTCACAGTTCTCCATTAGCTTTTCAAAAGTTAAGAACACACACACTTAACCGACCAGATCCAAAACTTCAGGTTGGGTTTGTTAGAATTCATGTAACTACCTCATCCAGACTTTAGAAGAATATCCCACAATTTGGTAAGTTTCCTGTCTTTCTATCAGATTCCTGCAGAATCTTATAAATTTTAATTGTAAAATACCATTATTAAAATTTATCTGGAAGCCTGGAAAGACCCAAACTACAGTAGATGGATTGCCGTATGTGTTAAAACATCTTTGTTAGAAATGAAGTATGTGTGAGTCTAAAAGATGAGGGCAAGTGTAAGCAGCCCATGAAGAAATATTATGCATGATAGCTAAGACAATAATGAGTAATGTATATGGAGGTATTTAGACAATTACTTGCGTTTGAGTTTCTCATGTGTGCCTGGTTCATAAGGAAAAGACAAGATGCTGTAAAAGCCAGATTAGCATGAAATGTTTTAAAAATCATTTGTTCTTTTGAAGACTTATTTTAGTCAGTGATGAAGCATGCTATGAAACTTCTCTGGGGACATGAAGGGATTCTTGACACCTTCAGCAAAAAGTAAGATATCCTGCCCATCCGAACTTAATGTGGTTTCTTCTAGGTTTCTTCTTTCATGTAAATTTTACACACACTAGTTGGACACCTAAATGGGGAAGAAGTTCCATTCTCTTGAGAACATAATGTTCCTGCTACACAGCTGGTTCCCTTTGGACTTGAATTTGCTTGTGAAATCCCAACAGCCATTTTCATTTGTTTCCCACTGTGATCCAACTGAAATAATTGTGTCCAATAGTGGGTGAATTGAAAATCCCTATCCAGTTTTCCGAGCATGCCTGAGAACAAAAGGCAAAACTAAAATATAATTTGAAATTAGTCTCTGGAATGTTTGCCTTTTATGTCTGAGAGCCTTGTCAGAATTTGGGAGCTTGCCTTTCTCTGTCGCTTGTCTTTCTGTGCTTATGTTTAATCAGCTGATTGGTAAACATCCGTCCTTATGTGCATTTCTAATTTCAGGCTGAGTGTGTTCTTTTGAAACTTCAAAGTCTTGCCGTTACTGTCAGCATTATGCATTGGTTCGTTGATGGCTCATTTCTAACTCCTTAGCTTCACCACATTCCAACACACACTTTTGTACTTGCCACCATATACATTCAGTCCTACCAGATGTGTTCACGTATTCTTCGAGTGATAACAGTCCTTGCAATGATCCTGTTAACATAGGGCAGTAATGAAATTATAAAACTTGTAAAACATTTGCAGAGTGAAGTTTTATGTTTTATCATTTAAATCTTAAACTATGGATAACTTGGGTAATTTATATTTTGCTTTTGTCTATGATATTTTTGCTTCTCTTCCTACTACTATCATTAGAAGTACTTTGCTAAAGAATAGAGAATCATATGATGATATTACCCGACTAGTGCAGAGCCAACAAATTATGTACTGTGTCAGGAACTACCTTATTGGATGAGGAAAAGTGCTATGAATTTGAGAGGCAGGAGTCATAGCATTGGTTTGAATCCTGTTCTGGCGTTTACCAGTGCCCACCTCATGTGTCTTAAGGCTAAAATGAAATAATCAGTTCATACCCATTTTAGCAAGTACCTTAAATTTTTCTTTATTGCTTTAAGACCTATATTCAACTGAGCATGGAGTCAAGCTGGCTTGTAACGGAAATAGTTGCTATTTAAAATTTGCATTTGAATTCCTTTAGAGAAGATGTATAAAATGGAGTCCAAGTGAACAATAAAACAAAAACAAAACAACAAAGCAAAACCAAGACACTGCCTGTTGCTTTTCCTCAAGTAATGTGTTATTTATTGACCCAAATGCAAATCATTGTATTATTATTATTTTTAGAAACAGCTAAACATTTTGTTTCTGTATTGAACAAGATCATAAATGAAAAGTTGCTGGTTAATAGATCTTAATAGGTATGACAAGAGATTGTTAAATTATGTGAACAAGCCCTACCTCGGTGATATAACTGTTGTACTAACATTGCTAGCCTTCTTACTGAGGAGGTCAGTTCCTCAGAGAAAAAATTAACCCGCTCAAGATTGGAT
Organism: Oreotragus oreotragus; assembly: GCA_006410675.1. Taxonomy (NCBI): domain Eukaryota; kingdom Metazoa; phylum Chordata; class Mammalia; order Artiodactyla; family Bovidae; genus Oreotragus; species Oreotragus oreotragus. Next base: position 641,017 of record SJYX01021803.1, on the reverse strand, counting down.
TTGGCAAAAGTATTTGAAGTGAAGTATATAGAGAGCAAGCAAGTAGGTAAATACTCTCTTTGCTTGTTAATGCATGGGAACACTAGGTGGATATCTAAGATATATTGTTGATGTTTTCTATGTTTTTCGTTTGTTGGTTTTCACCACGCCTAACTTTGGAAAGAATTAAACCCAAATTGGAAAATGACTGAAAATCATAAAGATTTTTAAATTGTTAATGATAGAAAAAAATAGGTGAATGATTAAATAGAAGCAAAGAGGGATTAAACAAAAGAAAAGTGCCATGAAGTCAGGAGTGAGGCATGAAGGTCACTGATACCATCCAAAAAAAAAAGTTTTTGCTTTTTCACAGGTCATATAACAGGGTTCTATTTTCATATCTTTCTGATGTTAGGTATGGGCAGATTAATTTGAAATGAACGAATGAAACGAAATGTAAGGACTACTGCCATTTCTTTCTGAGAGAAAGCTCTGAGATCCGCCAAGTGTTTTTTGCTCTTCCCTCTGTCATAGTGACGAGCAACATTGTGAAACTGAGTGATATATCACTCTATTTCCAAAACAATGTCCTGTTATAGATGCAGCATCAGTGGAAAATGTCCACCTGCTGCTTTATTTCAGTGTGATTTCGGATGGCCGGTTACCATAGCAAAGTCTAACTTACCTTTGACTAATACATATGTTGTATACAAAATACATAGTGTGGAATTCTCAATAACTTAATAGAGATGGTTTAAACAAACTTCTCTCTTTTCTACCCGACTTATCACCAGCAACTGGTTATATGTGGCTGTATGAGCATTAAGTGGTCCAATTTCACGTTTCCATCATTACAAGCTGCTTCTTAAAACCACTTCTGGTAATAAGGAGGAAGACTTAGTTCCTCTATAAACTGGCTATGAGATGAGTTTGAGCAAAACCAGTTGATTTTGTAGTTTGTTTCAGAAGGCACTTGGGTGAAGTTGGGGAAGAGTAGCAGTTGACTGAAATCCAGTACGGGCTACATTGGACACAACTGTGCACGCATGCGCAGGGTACATTATTGAGCAGGTTAACAGTATGAGCATTAAAGCAGCCACTTATCTGGGCTTTTCTGTGGAAAATATACTGAGTACAGTTCAAAGTTGTTCTTCCTGAGGGTTGTAGATCCCAGGATATTCATCTACCAGTTTCTTTCTGTAACTGGTTGAGAGTTTACCTCTTGACATCCTGGCCTACTCCTTGTGAAGACTGGAAAAGGTCTATTGTCAGAAAGAGCCCTCCGTAGCAGAGTCTTCAGGCAGTAGGCAGATGATGACTTGAGTCCTGACTAATCGTAGATTGGATACAGGCAGGGCACCAAAGGTGGTATATACTTCCAATATTTGTTTATCTCTAATATTTAGTAATTTCTTTTTTTAATATAAATTTATTTTAATTGGAGGTTGATTACAATATTGTATTGGTTTTGCCATACATCAACATGTATCCGCCACAGGTGTACACATGTTCCCCATCCTGAACCTGCCTCCCTCCTCTCTCCATGTACCATCCCTCTGGGTCATCTCAGTGCACCAGCCCCAAGCATCCAGTATCATGCATTCAACCTGGACTGGTGACTCATTTCATATATGATAATATACATGTTTCAATGCCATTCTCCCAAATCATCCCACCCTCTCCCTCTCCCACAGAGTCCAAAAGACTGTTCTATACATCTGTGTCTCTTTTGCTGTCTCGCATACAGGGTCCTCATTACCATCTTTCTAAATTCCATATATATGCATTAGTATACTGTATTGGTACTTTTCTTTCTGGCTTACTTCAATCTGTATAATNCTGCTGCTGCTGCTAAGTCACTTCAGTCGTGTCTGACTCTGTGTGACCCCATAGACGGCAGCCCACCAGGCTCCCCCATCCCTGGGATTCTCCAGGCAAGAATACTGGAGTGGGTTGCCATTTCCTTCTCCAATGCATGAAAGAGAAAAGTGAAAGTGAAGTCGCTCAGTCTGTCCGACTGTTAGCGATCCCATGGACTGCAGCCCACCAGGCTACTCCGTCCATTGGATTTTCCAGGCAAGAGTACTGGGGTGGGGTGCCATTGCCTTCCCCGATATATATATATATATTACAACAGTACATAAATTGGTGCTTAACCAAACAAACTGCCACATAACCTAGCCAAGTTGACACGTGAAACTAACCACCACAACCTGATGTTATCTCTCAAAATCTTTTAGGATAAAAAATTTAATTTTATTAGTTCAGCTCAGTTTAGTCACTCATTCATGTCTGACTCCTTGTGACCCTATGGACTGCAGCATGTAAGGCTTCTCTGTCCATCACCAATGCCTGGATCTTGTTCAAACTCATGTCCATCAAGTCAGTGATGTCATCCAGCCGTCTCATCCTCTGTCATCCCCTTCTCCTGCCGTCAGTCTTAACCAGCATCAGGGTCATTTCCAGTGAGTTAGCTCTTCATGGTCAAAGTAATGGAGCTTCAGCTTCAGTCCTTCCGATGAATATTCAGGACTGATTCCCTTTAGGACTGATTGGTTTGATCTCCTCACTGTCCATGGGACTCAAAGAGTCTTCTCCAACACTGCAGTTCACAACATCAATTCTTTGGTGCTCAGCTTTCTCTGTTGTCCAAATCTAACATTCACACATGACTAATGGAAACATCATAGCTTTGACTAGATGGAGCTTTGTTGGTAAAGTAATGTCTCTACTTTTAAATGTGCTGTTTAGGTTGGTCATAGCTTTTCATCCAAGGAGCACGCTTCTTTTAATTTCATGGCTACAGTCACCATTTGCAGTGACTTTGGAGCCCAAGAAAAAAAGTAGCTCACTGTTTCCATTGTTTCCTCATCTTTTTACCATTAAGTGATGGCTAAATTCCATGCTCTTAGTTTTCTGAATGTTGAGTTTTAAGCCATCTTTTTCATTCTTCTCTTTCACTTTCATAAAAATGCTCTCCAGTTCCTTTTTGCTTTCTGCAATAAAGGTGGTGTCATCTGCATATCTGAGATTATTGATATTTCTCCTTGCAATCTTGATTCCAGCTTGTGTTTCATCCAGCCTGGCATTTCACCAATCTCAGTCTCCTGACTTCCTGGTTGGATGTCTTCATGTTTCCCATCTATCTGATCGCCTAGTTTCCCTCACATACCTCTACCCTCTACTCCTTTCCCTTCTTTATTGCTATTATGAAACAAACTAGTTGGATTAATTCATACTGGTCATGATTTAACTCTTTTCTGGACTGTTGAAATGTGAAAATAAATTTAATTTATGTTATAATGTGTATTTCAACACAGCAGATTACATTTTTACATTTTCTTCTGCAAACACGTCATGCTTTTCAAAGTCTTCCTTCTAATACTACTTTTCTTCCCTCTGCTGTGAGATTCTTTCTCCTCATATTCCTAAAAACTCTTATTCATATATCACAAGACAATTTCATCATTAACTCTTCTTTGAAACCTGTTATGGTTTTCCCTAGGCAGAATGAGTTGTTCTTAATCTTTGTTTATAACATCCTGTATCAGTTCAGTTCAGTCACTCAGTGTTGTATGACCCCTTGTGACCCGATGGACTGCAGCACACCAGGCTTCTCTGTCCATCAAAAGCTCCCGTAGTTTGCTCAGACTCCTGTCCATCCAGTTGGTGATGCCATCCAACCATCTCATTCTCTGTTGTCTCCTTCTCCTCCCACCTTCAATCTTTCCCAGCATCAGGGTCTTTTCTAGTGAGTCAGTTCTTCACATCTGGTGGCCAACATATTATAATTCATCCTCAGCATCATTATTAAGGACTGATTTCCTTTAGGGTTGACTGATTTGATCTCCTTGTAGTTCAAGGGACTTTCAAGAGTCCTCTCCAACACCACAGTTCAAAAGCATAAATTCTTTAATGGTCAGCTTTCTTTATAGTCCAACTCTCACTTCCATACATGACTACTGGAAAAACCACAGCTTTGACTAGATAGACCTTCACTGGCAAAGTAATATACTGTCCAGGTTGGTTATAGCTTTTCTTCCAAGGAGCACTTTCAAAAGCACTTCCAAGTGTCTTTTAATTTAATGGCTGCTGTCACCAATGCACAGTGATTTTGGAGCCCCCCAAAATAAAAGTCACTGTTCCCATTGTTTCCCCATCTATATGACTTGAAGTGATAGGACCAGATGGCATGATCTCTGTTTTCTGAATGTTGAGTTTTAAGCCAACTTTTTCACTCTCCTCTTTCACTTTCATCAACAGGCTCTTTAGTTCTTCTTTGCTTTCTGCCATAGAGGTTGTGTCATGTGGGTATCTGAGGCAATTGATGTTTCTTCTGGCAATCTTGATTCCAGTTTGTTCTTCAGCCCAGCATTTCACATGATATACCCTGCATATAATAAGTTTAATAAGCAGGATGACAATTACAGCCTTGACATATTCCTTTCCCTATTTGGAACAAGTCCATTGTTTCATGTCCAGTTCTAACTTGCTTTTTGGTCTAAATACAGATTTCTCAGGAGGCAGGTAAGGTGGTCTGATATTCCTACCTCTTGAATAATTTTCCACAGTTTGACAGCAGTGGCCTGCCACAGGGACAGGGCTCTGGGTACGCAGACCTGTGTGTGGTATAAGCCCTCTTGGAGGAGGTTGCCATTAACCCCACTATAGAGCCATCCAGCAAACAACCCACAGACTGCAGAACAATTATACCGAGTAAATTCTCCAATTGTTAAGAAATATTAGAACCAGCCATAGTTTTCCCAACCTGGGGGTCTGGCAAAGGGACTGAAAATCCCCAGGGAGTTTGACTTTGGAGGCCAGTGGGATTTGATTACAGAACTTACACAGGCCTGGGGAGACAGACTCTTGGAGAGCTCGAATAAAACCTTGTACACACCCGGACCCATGAGAAAGGAGCAGTGTCCCCCCAAGAGAATGAGCCAGACTTGCCTGTGAGTGTCCAGGAGTCTCTGGTGGAGGCATGGGTCAGTGGTGGCCTGCTACAGGATTGAGGGTACTGAATGTGGCAGTGCATGCGTGGGACATTCTGAAGGAGGTCACCATTATCTTTATTACCTCCACCAAAGTTGGTCCCAGGTCACACAACAGGGAGAGAACACCCATCAACAGAAAACTGGGTTAAAGATTAACTGAGCATGGCCCCATCCATCAGAACAAGACCCAGTTTGCCCTTCAGTCAGTCTCTCCCATCAGGAAGCTTCCATAAGGCTCTTATCCTTATCCCTCAGAGAGCAGACAGAATGAAAACTACAATCACAGAAAACTAATCAAACTGATCCCATGGATCACAGCCTTGTGTAATTCAGTGAAACTATGAGCCATGCCATGTAGGGCCACCCAAAATGGGTGGAAAGGTGGGACAAAATATAGTTGTTCACTAAAGGAGGCAATGGTTAACCACTTCAGCATTCTTGCCTTGAGAACACCATGAACAGAATGAAAAGGCAAAAGATATGCTGAAAGAGGAACTCCCCAGGTCAGTAGGTACCCAATATTGCTGCTGGAGAAGAGTGGAGAAATAACTCCAGAAATAATGAAAAGACCGAGCCAAAGTGAAAACAATGCCCAGCTGTGGATGTGACTGGTGATGGAAGTAAAGTCAGATGCTGCAAAGAACAGCATTGCATAGGAACCTGGAATATTAGATCCATGAATCGAGGAATGCTGAAGGTGGTCAAACAGGAGATGGCAAGAGTGAACTTTGACATTTTAGGAAAAAGTGAACTAAAATGGTCTGGAATGGGCAAATTTAATTCAGATGACCATTGTATCTACTACTGTGGGCAAGAAACCCTTAGAAGAAATGGGCTAACCCTCGTAGTCAACAAAGGAGCCTGAAGTGCAATACTTGGGAGCAGTCTCAAAAATGACAGCATGATATCTGTTTATTTCCAAGGCAAGATATTCAATATCACAGTAATCCAAATCTGTGCCCTGACCAGTAATGCTGAAGAAGATGAAGTTGAAGTGTTCTATGAAGACCTAAAAGACTTTCCAGAACTAACACTGCAAAAAAGATGTCCTTTTCATTATATGGGACTGGAATGCAGAAATAGGAAGTCAAGAGATACCTGGAGTTACAGGCAAATTTGGCCATAGAGTACAAATTGAAGCAGAGCAAAGGCTAACAGAGTTTTTCCAAGAGAATGTACTGGTCATAGCAAACAGCCTCTTCCAACAACACAAAGAAGACTCTACACATGGATATCACCAGATGGTCAACACCAAAATCGATTGATTTATTCTTTGCAGCCAAAGATGGAGAAGCTCTATACAGTCAGCAAAAACAAGACTGGGCTGACTGTGGCTCAGATCATGAACTCCTTATTGCCAAATTTAGACTTAAGTTGAAGAAAGTAGGGAAAACTACTAGACCATTCAGGTATAACCTAAATCAAATCCCTTACGATTATACAGTAGAAATGACAAATAGATTCAAGGGATTACGTCTGATAGACTGCCTGAAGAACTATGGACAGAGGTTTATAACATTGTACAAGAGGCAGTGATAAGTACCATCACCAAGAAAAAGAAATTCAAGAAGGCAAAATGGTTGTCTGTGGAGGCCTTAAAAATAGAGGAGAAAGGAAGAGAAAATAAAGTCAAAGGAGAAAAGGAAAGATATACCCATTTGAATGCAGAGTTCCAAAGAATAGCAAGGACAGATAAGAAAGCCTTTTTCAGTGATCAATACAAAGAAATAGAGGAAGACAGTAGAATGGGAAAGACTAGAGATCTCTTCAAGAAAATTAGAGATCCTAAGGGAACATTTCATGCAAGATGGGCACAATAAAGGAGAGAAATGATATGGACCTAACAGAAGCAGAAGATATTAAGAAGAGCTAGAAAGAATACACAGAAGAACTATAAAGTATACAAAAAAGATCTTCATGACCCAGATAACCACAATGGTGTGATCACTCACCTAGAGCCAGACATCCTGGGATGTGAAGTCAAGTGGACCTTTGGAAACATCACTCTGAACAAAACTAATGGAGGTGATGGAATTCTAGCTGAGCTGTTTCAAATCCTGAAAGATGATGCTGGGAAAGTGCTGCACTCAGTATGTCATCAAGTTTGGGAAACTCAGCAGTGGCCACAGGACTGAAAAAGGTCAGTTTTCATTCCAATCCCAAAGAAAGGCAATGCCAAATAATGTTCAAACTACCGCACAATTGCACTCATCTCACTTGCTAGAAAAGTAATGTTCAAAATTTTCCAAGCAGGGTTTCAACAGTATGTGAACCATGAACTTCCAGATGTTCAAGCTGGATTTAGAAAAGGCTTAGGAATCAGAGATTAAATTGCCAGCATCCACTGGATCATTGCTAAAGCAAGAGGGTTCCAGAAAAACATCTACTTCTGCTTTATTGACTTTTCAGAAGGCTTTGACTGTGCAGATCACAACAAACTGGAAAATTCTGAAAGAGGTGGGAATACCAGACCACTTTACCTTCCTCCTGAGAAATCTGTATGCAAGTCAAGAAGCAACAGTTAGAACAGTACATGGAATAACAGACTGGTTCCAAATCGCAAAAGGAGTACGTCAAGGCTGTATATTGTCACCCTGCTTATTTAGTTTATATGCAGAGTATATCATATGAAATGCTGGGCTGGATGAAGCCCAAGCTGGAATCAAAATTGCTGGGAGAAATATCAGTAACCTCAGATATGCAGATGTCACCACCTTTATGGCAGAACTCAAAGAAGAATAAATAGGCTCTTGGTCAAAGTGCAAGAGGAGAGTGAAAAAGTTGGCTTAAAACTCAATATTCAGAAAACTAAGATCATGACATACAGTCCCATTATTTCATGGCAAATAGATGGGGAAACAGTGGAAACAGTGGCTGACTTTATTTTCTTGGGCTCCAGAATCACTGTGCATGGTGACTGCACCCTTGAAATTAAAAGACACTTGCTCCTTGGATGAAAAAAACTATGACCAACCTAGACAGCATATTAAAAAGCAGAGACATTACTTTGCCAACAAAGGTCCATCAAGTCAAAGCTATGGTTTCTCCAGTAGTCATATATGAATGTGAGAGTTGGACTATAAAGAAAGCTGAGTGTCGAAGAATTGATGCTTTTGAACTGTGGTATTTGAGAAGACTCTGAAGAGTCCCTTGGACTTCAAGGAGATCCAACCAGTCCATCCTAAAGGAAATTAACCCTGAATATTTATTGGAAGGACTGATGCTGAAGCTGAAACCCCAATAGTTTGGCCACTTGATGCAAAGAACTGACTCACTGGAAAAGACCCTGATGCTGGGAAAGATTGAAGGCAAGTTTAAAAGGGGACAACAGAAGATGAGATTGTTGGATTGCATCACCATCTTGATGGACATGAGTTTTAGTAAGATCTGGGAGTTGGTGATGGACAGGGAAGCCTGGCTTGCTGCAGTCCATGGAGTCACATAGATTTGAACACAACGGAGCAACTGAACTGAATTCTTATTGGATTATAGCTAGTAAACTAAGTTTTGTATTTTGCATATTTTAAAATAATTTAAATATAAAAAGTTAATACCAATAGATATAACTTAAGTACTCAGTGACTTCATGTGACTAATACCTTGCATGTTGGACAGAGCAGATATACAGAATTTCCATTATCACAGAAAATTCTATTAGCATTCAATGAGACCAATTTTCAAGTGATATTACATAAAAGATTTGGTTTTTTATATGAAATATGCATTTATCATTGAATGTAGAACCCACTACTCCAGAATCAATTATTTACCAGAAACATAGTTTTGATGACTATGAAACAAAATAGTAATCTTACATCAAATTTATTCCAAAAATAAATATTTGTATTTGTAGTTTTCTGTATGTGAAAGCACATTACTGAAAACCCAACTGTAGAAATTCTAAAATTTGTTTTAAAATGTGTATTCTGAAGTTTGCACTTCCCAAAGTTAAATTTTAGCACTAAAAATGGACAAATGCCGAGGATAAGACTGAAATAATTAAATTCAGTAAAAAGAAATACACACATAGTGGAGGGCAAACTTCAGCAATAGAATTGTTTCCCAGAGTGTTTCTGTAATTCTTGACTATTTGGAAAAAAAGATATAATGTCTTACATAAAGAACAGAACAAAATTTATCCTACCAGATGATATAGCTATAGTAATGTTTTTTAAATAAAAGAAACCTTTATATTTCTTGAAGAATGACTTATATTATTGGGAATATCAGCCATATGAAAAATCTAAAGTTTATGATAAATGATGTACATTCTTCAATTAAGTTTGGCATTGCACAAGACACATTGTATAATTGATGTTTTTTAGATTAAAACAAAATATAAATACCAAACCTTAGTATACTGGGTATTCAGTTTTCCTTGGCATTAAGTTCAATAAATTGCATTTTTTTAAACACCCTTTCACAAAAGATTGCATTATGCAATGTTGTCAAATCATATTCCTAGGTTTGCAAAATCCAGTTCTATTAGACTATCTAGCTGCTATGCAGGCTGCATAGATACCAAAATATTTGCTAATATTACTAGTTGAGTAAATGACTAATTTGTTCTGTTTAACCCAAATTGGTGTATTATTATATTAATAATTGATATTGGTGGTCTACTTCATTTAAAATGTACTACTTATGAAGTAGAAATGTTAGATGGGATTTTGGTGGAATAAGAATGAGAAGAAAGGAGAGTCTCTACAAAGGGTTAAAAAATATACAACTTAAAGCAAGTTAGATTCCTGGGTCAAGAAAATGCCCTGGAGAAGGAAATGGCAATCCACTCCAGTATCCTTGCCTGGGAAATCCCTTGGCAGATGAAGAGCTTGGCAGGTTACAGTCCATGGGATTTCAAAACAGACACGATTTAGTGACTAAGCAACAACAACCTGTTACTATAATGGTTTAAAAGTTTATCTGTATTGAACATAGACTGGCAATTCATTTCTTACATGATAGTATACATATTTCAATGCTATTCTCCCAAATCATCCCTCCCTCTCCCTCTCCTTCTCCCTCAGAGTCCATAAGTCCGCTCTACACATCTGTATCTCTTTTGCCAGTCTATGTTCAATGCAGGATACAGGATGCTTGGGGCTGGTGTATGGGGATGATCTGGAGGGAAGATGTGGGGTGGGAGGTGGGAGAGATGTGTATAAGAGACAGGTACTCACCAAGCCTGCTAATTTTGCCTGGGCTTCTAAGATCAGACCGGGGAGGCCTCAGTGCCTCCTCTCCTTCGGGAGAATGAAAAGATGCCTGTGGCCTACGTAGGTGGTGATTGGTATTCCACNGGGATGATTTGGGAGAATAGCATTGAAATATGTATACTATCATGTAAGAAATGAATTGCCAGTCTATGTTCAATGCAGGATGCAGGATGCTTGGGGCTGGTGTATGGGGATGATCCGGAGGGAAGATGTGGGGTGGGAGGTGGGAGGGGGGTTCATGTTTGGGAGTTCGTGTAAAAAAATAAATAAATACAAAAAATAAATAAATTAAAAAAAATAAAAATAAAAGTTTATCTGTAAAAAGCATGTAGCTCATTTGTTTATATAGAATAAGTGCTAAATAAACCTAGTAGCTATTTATATTATTAAAATTTCTACTTCACTTAACCATTTGGTATTTATTGAATGTCTGTTGTATGCCAAACATTATGATACAGATGCAGAAATGAAAATGTAAGGCGTCCTCTTTTTCCCCTTGACTCTAGGTTAGTAAAACTAGATTCTCCAAGTCAGGGAATGTTTCTCTTTATGACTTCTGTAGAATGATTGTACTCTTTAATTGTTCAGTGTCTGTCACATGTTGGCTACCTGATGAATGTTTAATCTTGCAGTACACACACTATTATTTGCTTTAATTTTTATCTCCCAAGATGTGAATACCTCAAAGTCAACAGTTGTGTCTGACTCAGCACTGTTATTCTCAGTGCCCAGCACAATGGAAAACCACATGGAAAAACCTCAATGTCTGTGAAGAGAGCTAAAATCTGACACAATGTACAAGTACGAGCTGGAGACCTGATTTATAGATGAGTTGAGTAGAGACCAGAAAATAAAGTTACCATAGGTGTCCAGGCTAAGAAGAGGTCTGAGCTATGAAGGAGACACAGTAACAGAAGGGTTAAACACAGCCCTCTGAAGCCACATTAGACTTTGGGTTTGGACTACAGTTCTACCAGCAACAAACACGTTTTGTGAACCAGGCAAGAGTCAGTGTTGCAGCCTTTCTACCTATAAAATGCTTGGGGCTGGTGTATGGGGATGATCCGGAGGGATGATGTGGGGTGGGAGGTGGGAGGGGGGTTCATGTTTGGGAGTTCGTGTACACCCGTGGCAGATTCATGTCAATGTATGCCAAAACCGATAGAGTAAAGTAAAATAAAGTAAAATGGAAGCTCTAAAAAAAAAAAAAAAAAGATGATAATTGTATCTGTATCATAGTTGTTGTATAGATCAAATAAATTAATACAAATTATGTATAAGAATGTCTCACAAAAAGTGCAACTTTAGTTGGAAGAAGGATCTCAAACTGATACCAGTGTCTTGATAAAACCTTGTGGTTTTTGTGAGCTCTTTATGTTACAGATGTCTTCCCTGGTGGTTCAGTCAGTAAAGAGTCTGCCTGAAATGCAGGTGACCCAGGTTCAATCCCTGGTTCAGGAGGATCCCCTGGAGAAGGAAATGGCAACCCACTCTAGTATTCTTGCCTGGAGAACTCCATAGGCAGAGGAGCCTGGCGTGCTGTGGTTCATGGGGTCACAAAAAGTCAGACACGACTGAGTGACTAACACTTTCAGTTCAGTTGGATACGACTGAGTGACTGACCTGAAAGTGTTAGTCACTCAGTCGTGTCTGACTCTTTGTGACCCCATGAACCGTGGCACAACAGGCCTCCCTGTCCATCACCAACTCCCGGAGTTCACTCAAAACCATGTCCACTGAGTCGGTGATGACATTCCAACCATCTCATCCTCTGTCGTCCCCTTCTCCTCCTGTCCTCAATCCTTCCCAGCATCAGGGTCTTTTCAAATGAGTCAGCTCTTCGCATCAGGTGGCCAAAGTATTGGAGTTTCAGCTTCAGCATCAGTCCTTCCAATGAATACCCAGGACTGATCTCCTTTAGAATGGACTAGTTGGACCTCCCTGTAGTCCAGTGGACTCTCATGAGTCTTCTCCATCACCACAGTTCAAAAGCATCAATTCTTCGGCACTCAGCTGTCTTTATAATCTAACTCTCACATCCATGCATGACTACTGGAGAAACCATAGCCTTGACTAGACAGACCTTTGTTGGCAAAGTAATGTCTCTGCTTTTTAATATGCTGTCTAGGTTGGTCACAACTTTCCTTTCAAGGAGTAAGCATCTTTTAATTTCATGGCTGCAATCACCATTTGCAGCGATTTTGGAGCCCAGAAAAACAAAGTCAGCCACTGTTTCCCCACCTATTTGCCATGAAGTGATGGGACTGGATGCCATGATCTTAGTTTCACTTTCACTTTTATGTTACAGATGATTTATTTTTATAGAGAAACTGTAAATGCTAGGATAGACTGTTTCATTCCCCAGACCTTCACACTTCTGTCTCATGATTTTGTGTGCAAAGGTGTTTTGGTTGAAAATAGGAGATCAGTTGAAACTAGCTTAAACAAACATAGCAACAAAGAAATATACTTTCAAGATGTAGAGTTTTTGTTTATAGTTTTTAGGTGGAATTCAAGTACAGAAGTTCAACTGGGCATAATTGGCAGAAAGTAGAGCCAAGAACAAAGCATCCACATGGAAGGTAAGATGTACACCCTGTGACTCTCCTCTCTGCCTGTCACTACCTCTGTCTCTCCCTCCATTGCTGCTTAATTTTCTCTCTGCAGGTGAGCTTTCTCTGTTACTTGGTTCACGAGGCAGAAAATGGATGCCCCCAAATCCCAAGTTTTCATATCTCTGCCATTCTAACAACAAGCCTGTTAGATCATCCACTTGAACTTGCTGGATGTCTAATCTCCCATGAATGAGTAACCAATCCATCTTTCAGGACCAGAAATAGCCTTGTTAGAGGTTTGAACTAATTACCCAAAGTATGATATAGTTTCATATTAAAGTGGCTTTACTTCTTAACTGACCACCTTAACCTTAATTGTTTATTATGAAGTTGTAGCCTCCCTATCATATTATCAGTAGAGGAATGGCTCTGGGCATTTGACAAGGACATTTAAAAACATAATATTTTGGTCTTTAAGCTCCTAATGCTGGTAAATGTGGGCCAGGGCACATCAACTATCTGATTCTGTGCTCATTTTGAGATATATTTTTCATTTGTTTGTGCCTAACCTGTGAAACTTGCCAAAAGATACTTGCATGGAGAAGGAGGCCAATATGTTAAAGGAGAGGATGGGTTTACTCAATATAATATTTCTGCTGAAGATTTTTCAGAGGTTTTTCTTCCAGTGTTCGGTCTTATTCTCCTAAACATGTTGGCTTGAGTTATAGTTTGCTTCCACTGTTTTTCCTTTATGTAAATGAAAAACCATTAATCAGTGATTAGACAACCTTGGCTGAATTAGCTGAGTTCCACATTTTTTAGGTCAATATGCAACAGCACATGCATACCATAGGAGGCTTCACTGGAGAACAGATCAGATCTCCTCTTTGCTCATTAACTTTAGCTGCTGCCTATTTTGAAACTGGGCAAAGATTTCTTTTCCAAGATATTTTAAATTAAAATATATTTCTTCAGCCCTTCTGTCTATTAAATGTAACTTTTAACCATTTACTACCTGAATCTGGAGAGCAGGCCATAAAACATTAAATATGAGAAAGCTGGGAAATGTAGTACACAATAAATGCCTGAAGGTAGAACCTCAAAATGGGTGCATGTAAAGCTTTTATTTCTTTATATAAAGTTTAAATGAAGAGTCTACTGTATAAATCTTTACTTTTAAAGTAGACTGCCATTTTTAAGGAGAAAGTGCTTGACTGTTCAAAGCAAAACATTTTACCTTAAGAATAATTTAAAAGGACCACAATAATGGCTATATACAAATAAGCTTCAAACAATCCATTCCTTCCCAAATCACAACTAAAGTGTCATAAATATTTTAAAAAATTATATATTTGTTATTTTTGTTTCAAAAATTTACCTTAAAGGTATTACAAGCTGATCAGTTTAATATGTGTGTATACAAATAGTAAAATTATCTGAAGGATATAAGATATATCTTCTTATATCTTATTTTGTAAGACCGAACTTGTTATACTGTTTTATGGTTTACTACATGTGTTGAAACATAATTTCAGTCTTATTTCATATAAATTCATTGTTTTATCTTCTACTTGTAACTGAGGAACCTGTGACTAGAAGAGAGGAAAAATGACTTACAGGAAACCACACAGACAATGAGAATGTCTCCAGACACCAAACTTGCTTAACTTGATTAAACAGTGCCAGGATGTTTTAAGTGACAAAGAGGACACTACATTATCATCGCTATATTGCTGTCTGAAAGGATTTTAACACCAGCTAAGGTCTTTCATGATGTTTTCATAAAGCTTATAGTGCTTCTAGTGATAGTAACGGTGCTGAGGAAACACTAACTGGTAGGATAATAGAAAAAACCACGTGCCATCATGTACCACCTAAAATNACAGTTCAAAAGCATCAATTCTTCGGCACTCAGCTGTCTTTATAATCTAACTCTCACATCCATGCATGACTACTGGAGAAACCATAGCCTTGACTAGACAGACCTTTGTTGGCAAAGTAATGTCTCTGCTTTTTAATATGCTGTCTAGGTTGGTCACAACTTTCCTTTCAAGGAGTAAGCATCTTTTAATTTCATGGCTGCAATCACCATTTGCAGCGATTTTGGAGCCCAGAAAAACAAAGTCAGCCACTGTTTCCCCACCTATTTGCCATGAAGTGATGGGACTGGATGCCATGATCTTAGTTTCACTTTCACTTTTATGTTACAGATGATTTATTTTTATAGAGAAACTGTAAATGCTAGGATAGACTGTTTCATTCCCCAGACCTTCACACTTCTGTCTCATGATTTTGTGTGCAAAGGTGTTTTGGTTGAAAATAGGAGATCAGTTGAAACTAGCTTAAACAAACATAGCAACAAAGAAATATACTTTCAAGATGTAGAGTTTTTGTTTATAGTTTTTAGGTGGAATTCAAGTACAGAAGTTCAACTGGGCATAATTGGCAGAAAGTAGAGCCAAGAACAAAGCATCCACATGGAAGGTAAGATGTACACCCTGTGACTCTCCTCTCTGCCTGTCACTACCTCTGTCTCTCCCTCCATTGCTGCTTAATTTTCTCTCTGCAGGTGAGCTTTCTCTGTTACTTGGTTCACGAGGCAGAAAATGGGTGCCCCCAAATCCCAAGTTTTCATATCTCTGCCATTCTAACAACAAGCCTGTTAGATCATCCACTTGAACTTGCTGGATGTCAAATCTCCCATGAATGAGTAACCAATCCATCTTTCAGGACCAGAAATAGCTTTGTTAGAGGTTTGAACTAATTACCCAAAGTATGATATAGTTTCATATTAAAGTGGCTTTACTTCTTAACTGACCACCTTAACCTTAATTGTTTATTATGAAGTTGTAGCCTCCCTATCATATTATCAGTAGAGGAATGGCTCTGGGCATTTGACAAGGACATTTAAAAACATAATATTTTGGTCTTTAAGCTCCTAATGCTGGTAAATGTGGGCCAGGGCACATCAACTATCTGATTCTGTGCTCATTTTGAGATATATTTTTCATTTGTTTGTGCCTAACCTGTGAAACTTGCCAAAAGATACTTGCATGGAGAAGGAGGCCAATATGTTAAAGGAGAGGATGGGTTTACTCAATATAATATTTCTGCTGAAGATTTTTCAGAAGTTTTTCTTCCAGTGTTTGGTCTTATTCTCCTAAACATGTTGGCTTGAGTTATAGTTTGCTTCCACTGTTTTTCCTTTATGTAAATGAAAAACCATTAATCAGTGATTAGACAACCTTGGCTGAATTAGCTGAGTTCCACATTTTTTAGGTCAATATGCAACAGCACATGCATACCATAGGAGGCTTCACTGGAGAACAGATCAGATCTCCTCTTTGCTCATTAACTTTAGGTGCTGCCTATTTTGAAACTGGGCAAAGATTTCTTTTCCAAGATATTTTAAATTAAAATATATTTCTTCAGCCCTTCTGTCTATTAAATGTAACTTTTAACCATTTACTACCTGAATCTGGAGAGCAGGCCATAAAACATTAAATATGAAAAAGCTGGGAAATGTAGTACACAATAAATGCCTGAAGGTAGAACCTCAAAATGGGTGCATGTAAAGCTTTTATTTCTTTATATAAAGTTTAAATGAAGAGTCTACTGTATAAATCTTTACTTTTAAAGTAGACTGCCATTTTTAAGGAGAAAGTGCTTGACTGTTCAAAGCAAAACATTTTACCTTAAGAATAATTTAAAAGGACCACAATAATGGCTATATACAAATAAGCTTCAAACAATCCATTCCTTCCCAAATCACAACTAAAGTGTCATAAATATTTTAAAAAATTATATATTTGTTATTTTTGTTTCAAAAATTTACCTTAAAGGTATTACAAGCTGATCAGTTTAATATGTGTGTATACAAATAGTAAAATTATCTGAAGGATATAAGATATATCTTCTTATATCTTATTTTGTAAGACCGAACTTGTTATACTGTTTTATGGTTTACTACATGTGTTGAAACATAATTTCAGTCTTATTTCATATAAATTCATTGTTTTATCTTCTACTTGTAACTGAGGAACCTGTGACTAGAAGAGAGGAAAAATGACTTACAGGAAACCACACAGACAATGAGAATGTCTCCAGACACCAAACTTGCTTAACTTGATTAAACAGTGCCAGGATGTTTTAAGTGACAAAGAGGACACTACATTATCATCGCTATATTGCTGTCTGAAAGGATTTTAACACCAGCTAAGGTCTTTCATGATGTTTTCATAAAGCTTATAGTGCTTCTAGTGATAGTAACGGTGCTGAGGAAACACTAACTGGTAGGATAATAGAAAAAACCACGTGCCATCATGTACCACCTAAAATACATGCTGGAACATGCAGAAAACTACAGAAAAAGCAAGAAACAAAAATACCCAAAACCCCCAAACAAAACCAGTGTAGGTGTATGCTAGAAAATTGATGCTATTTGAAGGACTGGAATTAATTGTGCATGAATTTGAATTGAAAACATAAAGTTTTTCAAAGGAAATACTTTCTAAGTTTGGAGTGACAAAATTATTTCAGGCGATTCAGGTGAAATGTATTTATAAACTTGTAGTACACACAATGAACTAAATATAGATGAAGGAAAGATTCACAATAAGAAAAATCATCCCAAATCGGGCTTTCCTTTTCTGTACAATATGTACAATTTAGGACAGTAAAGTATGGTTTTTCTATCACATATATAGTAGAAAAATGCTAGAGATTTGGATTTTTCCCCCTGATTCTTAAGTTCTTTGACTACACTGAAAAGATTTATCAAATAAGATTTGTAGAATCAAACCTTTTATGAACTGCAAAGCACTAAACAAATAATGGCAACTATTTCCAGTTAACTGTGACTTGGAGAAAGATTAGAGATTAAGTTTTCTAATGACCTCAGAAATATACCATCATAATCGCATGAATAATTATAGGAATTGTTATTTGAGTCCACTAAGAGTTCTTGTTTTTAGTCTTAAGGAGACTGGGTGTTTTTTTGTTTTGTTTTTTTCAATTGCCAGTCCAAAAATATTGCAACAAGTAAAATTAAAGCAAACAGATGTATATCATGATGTTTTCATAATTAGGTTAATTTAAAAATGTGTATACCTATTTAAAATAAAATTGCAGGCTATTATTAAAAAATCCATTAACGATACTGATTTCTCTAATATGTTAAACAAAAGCTTTTTGGTGATTCTTCAACATTATCATCATCTATGTAGAATTCACTTATACATCTACTGTACTTTTAGCTTTTACTAAACATGAATGGCTTGTACATTTTCATGCACAGTGGTCTAATTTGAGTTTTCTTTAAACAGCATTTAAACTCGATAGCTTATACGGTAAATGTCATATCTGATTTTGTTGATTAGGGAAAACTAACTTTCTTGAGTAAATTTGCTAGTCATTAACAAAACATACTAGTACAAATTATAATGTTTATTGCATTCGCATTATGCATAGATTATCCAAAGCTCTGGCTTGATTCCAAGCAACTAATCATATATTCTTTAATACTTTCCTTTAAATTCATAGGAGACTGGGTGATAGTAGGAAGAGATAGGATCTAGAAGGCAACTGGGACCTGCACAATTAAGTCATTGAGATTAGATGGAACTGTGTCAGGTTGTGGCTTTAAAATTCTACACAGAACAGAAACTCAGGGTCTAAATTTTACATTGTAATCATTAAAAAAAGAAAAAAACTCCCACAGCTTATCAGAAAGTGTCTTGCTGTAGCAGGTGCTCAATAAATAACTTGTGGAACAAACTGGCTTAGCTCATCAACACCAAACCAAATTTACTGTTATTAGATAGCCCCCCTGAAGTGCCCACTAGATGGCAGTCCTGTACAGAGATGCTGTTGCAATTTGCTGGGTAGAATGATTGCTTTTGTGCCAAAACCTGTTGTTCTTTTCATAGCAACAACAAAACCTTAAATGATGTAAAATTAAAACCACTTCAATTTTTTATTTTGATTTTAAGGTCAGTTTTGGCAATTATAAAATTATAGTCATCCTGGAAAATAGTACAACTCTTGGTCATTTGCATGAAATCATTACATGTTGGAACACCTCTAGGGATAGAGAAGATGTGAGAAAAACAACCACTGATAGAACTTTCCTATTCATCACGGCACAGCTACATAGGGGGGTTGTAGCTGCTTTAAAGCCGACTCCACCAGAAGTAGTATGTGGAGTGCGATGCTTACAATGAATGATAACCAGTGTCCATGACCGAGGGAAGCACAGACAAGTGAGACTGAACAGAATACCATAATTCATTTATATTATCCAATAAATCTTGATAAAAAAGATTTTAATCCTAGTATGTGGCGTTGTAGTTAGAGTCTATCATAGCTGAAGCTGAGGAACGGTTTATAGATATAAGGTTATCTGTGCCCATTTTTATTAAAATTTAACATTCTAAAAATAGTAAAATATGAAAAAAGAACCACAGAACCACAGTTTTGGAATAAGGTAGACATGTGATAGTCAAAAAATTTAATATTAGTCATTTCATAGTCTAATGGCCTTCTGAAGGTTAATAATTGATAATTTTCAAAATTTGTCACAATCTTAGGAAAAAATGGTGCTATTTACAAAAATTTTAAATTATTTCAAATGAAAATAATATTTAACTGTCCTTGTAATTTTCAAATAAAGTGCAGTTTCTCTAGACAATTTATGTCGTAATCTAGGAACAATGAGATTTTGTTTAAAATACAGAAAGATTTCTGTTTTAGCATATCCCAAGTAAAACTTGTTTTATCATTTACATATGGCCTCAAAGCATTTTATTCCGTTACCTTATTAAATTAGGAAAATGAATTTAAGTTTTCAGGGCAATTCTCTTATAGATTGCATATTAAATTATAGTAACAAAGTGTAATTATAGATATTTATAATTTAAAATTCAAAGATCTTGCTTTTTAAAGGCCAAATCAATATAACTGGTGCATGGCTATATATATTCCCCTTTCCATATATTGGGGAAGTAAATCATAGACTTTTTCTTTCTACCATTTGAAAAAATAGAATATGTAACATAATATGTAGGAATTATGATATTTTGGTTTCTCTATTATCAATGTTTTCCTTTCTCAAAGTATAATACTGTAATATATTTAAGCAGAGTTACTTCACTTTCACTTTTCACTTTCATTCATTGGAGAAGCAAAT
Organism: Oreotragus oreotragus; assembly: GCA_006410675.1. Classification (NCBI taxonomy): domain Eukaryota; kingdom Metazoa; phylum Chordata; class Mammalia; order Artiodactyla; family Bovidae; genus Oreotragus; species Oreotragus oreotragus. Next base: position 621,084 of record SJYX01021803.1, on the reverse strand, counting down.
GGCAACCCACTCCAGTGTCTTTGCCTGGAGAATCCCAGAGACGGCGGAGCCTGGTGGGCTGCCATCTATGGGGTCGCCCAGAGTCGGACACGACTGAAGCGACTTAGCAATAGCAGCAGCAATCTGTTAAAATGAAAATAAAGTAATTATGGAGACACTGATTTTGAAAAAAATTAAAAATTTTAAATATTTTAACTGTTCCCAAGCCAGTTAATATTTTTATTTACTTTTGATTTTTTAGATAATTGAATTTTTTTAAAATTGAGATGCAATTGATATCCAATTGTATAAGTCTAAGGTGCATGACCTGGTTTGATACATTCACATATTACAATATGCCACTGTAATGTTAGCTAAGACTGCTATCACGCCACATAATTAATATTTCTTTTGGTGGCAAGAACATTTAAGATCTAATCTCTTAGCAACTTTGAAGTATATAATACTGTAGTTATATAATCATATTGCAGTGCATTAGAAACCCAGAATTATTCCTCTTCTGACTGCAAGTGTGCATCCTTTAGCCAACATCACCTCTTATTTCTACCGTCTCAAAGCCCCTGGCAAGCGCCATTTTATTCTGTCTGTGTGAGTTCAGCTTTTTCGGACTACACATGTAAGTGATACCATACAATATTTGTCTTTCTCTGACTTATCTCATTTAGAATAATGCCCTCAAGATCCATTTATATTGTTGCAAATGGGAAGATTTCTTTCTCAATGCTAAATACTATTCATATTCACATACATATCACATCTTATTTATTCATTCATCTCTTGATGGATACATAGGTTGTTTCCATATCTTGGCTTTTGAAAATGATGCTAAAATGAACTTGGAGATGCAGGTATCTTTTCAGTACGATGTTGTCATTTCCTTTGGTTATATGCCCTGAAGTGTGATTGCTGGATCATGTGGTAATTTTAATTTTTTGAGTAGTCTCAATATTGTTGACCAAAGTGGGTGAACCAATTTACATTCCACCAATAGTTCACAGGGGTTACCTTTTCTCTGCATCCTCAGCAACACTTGTGTTCTTTGTCTGGTTTTGATATGAGTGATAGTGGCATAGAATGAGCTTGGAAGTAGTCCTTCCTCTGCAGGCAGGTTTTTGGAGCAATTTCAGCAGGATAGGTGTTAACTCTTCTATAAATGTTTGGTAGAGTATTCCTGTGAAGCCACCTATTCCTGGATTTTTGCTTGTTGGAAGTTTCTGAATCATGGACTCAATTTTAGTACTTGTAACTGGTCTGTTCGTATTTTCTGTTTCCTCTGATTCAGTCTTGGGAGATCATACCTTTCTAAGAATTTGTCCATTTCTTCCAGGTTGTTCATTTTATTGGCACATAGTTGCTTGTAGTATTCTCTTATGGTCTATTTTATTTCTGTGATGTCAGTTTTAAGTCCTTTTTTAATTTCTCATCTTATTGATTTGGGCCTTTTCCTTCTTTTTCTAGCTGCTTTAGGTGTGCGATTTGGTTATTTGAGATTCTTCTGTCTTGATAAAATTTTGGAAGGTACAGATACATGTATTGTCAAAATGTAAGCACCTATATAATCCAAATTTCTGTATTTATTGTATGTAAATTCCACATAAAATTAAAAACTTTAAAGAGCCTCTTGATGAAGGTGAAAGAGGAAAGTGAAAAAGTTGGCTTAAAGTTCAACATTCAGAAAACTAATATAATGGCATCTGGTCCCATCACTTCATGGCAAATAGGTAGGAAAACAGTGGAAACAGTGGCTAACTTTATTTTTCTGGGCTCCAAAATCACTGCAGTTGGTGATTGCAGCCATGAAATTAAAAGACGCTTACTCTTTGGAAGGAAAGTTATGACCAACCTAGACAGCACATTTAAAAACAGAGACATTACTTTGCCAACAAAGGTCTGTCTGGTCAAAGCTATGGTTTTTCCAGTGGTCATGTATGAATGTGAGAGTTAGATTATAAAGACAGCTGAGCGCTGAAGAATTGATGCTTTTGAACTGTGGTGTTGGAGAAGACTGTTGAGACTGCAAGGAGATCCAACCAGTCCATCCTAAAGGAGATCAGTCCAGGGTATTCATTGGAAGGACTGATGTTGAAGCTGAAGCACCAATACTTTGGCCACCTGATGTGAAGAACTGACTCATTTGAAAAGACCCTGATGCTGGGAAGGATTGAGGGCAGGAGGAGAAGGGGACGACAGAGGATGAGATGGTTGGATGGCATCACTGACTCAATGGACATGAGTTTGGGTGAACTCCGGGAGTTGGTGATGGACAGGGAGGCCTGGCGTGCTGCGGTTCATGGGGTTGCAAAGAGTTGGACACGACTGAATGACTGAACTGAAACAATATTGAATTATAACTAATAACATGCATAATGAAATATTCAGAGTCAAGCTATATATACCTGTAGTTTACTTTGCATCAAAAAGTAAAATTGATAAATAAATGGACAGATGGAAAAAGAATGTGTGATGAAACAAATATAGTAAATTGTTAATGACAGAACGTGTTGTTCAGTCGCTAAGTTGTGGTGGACTCTTTGCAACCCCATGGGCTGCAGTGCACCAGACTTCACTGTCCTTCACCATCTCCTGGGCGAACATTGATGACAAATTTAAGAATGTTCCCTCCAAGATTCTTTTGACTTTCTTGTGCATTGGAAATTTTTTTCATAAGGAAAGGTTGAATACATTGATTGAATATATATATATATATATATATATAGAGAGAGAGAGAGAGAGAACAGAAAAGTATGGCAAAACAGAGATAAAATGCCAAGAACCAAGAAGGAAGGAACCAGACAACCAAAGATTTCCTGACATGCTTCTTTTAAAATATTTCACAGATATCTGAAGTGAAAATTAGTTAAGACTCAGAGGAAAATTTGTGGGTGTTTGAGGGTGTTTTCAGTAATACCATTGAACATCTGCAAAAATATTTTCTATTCACTGTACACCATTCACAGATACTGTTTCAATGGACAAGACAACTTGGAAAAGGTAGTATGAACCAAGCTGTGTGAAGAGAAATTCTTGACCCATAAATGCTTTAGTCTCTTCTGAACACAATGTGTTTAAATAATTCTACTTACCGTATTTCTGAATGTGTTGGTACAGTATAATGCATATGTTTCCATCTGGAATTTTCCATCTGCACCATGAAAAAGTGGCTAAAAGAGATGACTCATGCTATCTCATATAACAAAGAAACATATTTCCATATTTATTTTATTTGAATATCCCAGAATATCTTAGATTCAATAACATTTTTATGTGTACAGAAACTTGAATAATTAGAGGTTTACAGTTCTAGAAAAGATTACCTGATTGTGAGTCCTGGCTATATACTTACTAGCTAAGAATCTTTGTACACATTCAGTTCTCTTGCTTATAAAATGTATGTTATAATAGTAGTAATCTCCTAGAATTGTTTTGAGGATTAAATATGCATTTATAATAGAGCTTGACACATGGTGAGTCCTCGGTGATGTTAGCCAGCATTCTTAAGCCTAGGCTTATATTTAGAAAAATTGATAGGATAATTCCATGCTAGTTAGAGGTCAATAGGACATGGAGCAACACACCTAGAATTCTGGTTCTGCTGCCTGTTCTAACCTTGGAAAGTAGTATATTAGAACATGATCTGCAAGATCTTGAAAAGTGAATAAATAAGAGCTAGTTTAGTGTCAAGTTGCTTAAAGGGTTCCCAAAGGAGTTCTAAAGCACAGCTTTTGGAAAGAATTCCAAGACCCCCTCCATGGCATGGTTCACCAACTGCTTTGAGATAGAGCTTAAATTTCACTATGTCCTTTACAATCTCTAGGTTTTCTTGCTCTGAGGCAACCTGTAGAACAATTGTATGGGGGGAAAAAAGTTCCAAAAGAGAAAAACTGATGAGAAATAATGAGTGGATAAAAAATTAGTTTAACAGCATGAATGTGTTATATGATGTACTTTGTGTTCTTTATAAGTTTACATTATAAGACATTGTTTCCCTAGATTAAAATGCTATTTAACACAAGTGTATTCTACCTGTTGAGATTTGTTCATTATTAGTATAGTTTCTGAGGCAATATTATTGCTGTCAGGAAAAGTTCTAATGTTACTCTTCCCTGTGCATAAAATAGTGTTGCATACCACATTTCTTAGCAAGAGCTAATCCATACCCATCTCATAAATGTAGGCAGCTGTCCTTCAAATTTCTCTGGAAAGAATAATCAAAAGAAGATTGGAAATGATAAAATCTTGACTTATGCAATCACTAACGTTAGATCCCGTGTTGGTCCAACGCTGTCTCCAACTTATCTGGGTCACAGATGCCTGGACTAGAGTCTTCCTGAACTCCTTTTGGACTTGAATTTCAGACTCAATTTCTTGGGGCACATATTCCAAAGGGTTTTGACACAGAAAGCTAATAGACGCTGTATTGCTGAATGAGTTACTCTTTTGTTATTAATAGTTACAAATTATATTGTAGTTCTTTATTTGTCCCCATATTGGGTCTGGCTTATCATTTTTGGATATTGAAGGAATATCTGTTTCAGTTATTAATATAAAAACATTTTAAGGCATTAAGACTTTCTATTTTACAACATAAATGCACTAGGAAAGAAAATGTCATCATGAGTTCTTGGGTACATCACTAATCATCTAATTGAATTTTAATGGAGAAAGGAAGCCTAGGGGTCGATATTGAAAGCATATTTTCATCCATTTATTTCTGTCATTCAAATAAACTCTGGTAATGATATGCATCAAAAAGTTGCAGTCATATTTAGCTTCTATGAAGATTAGAACAGCCACAGTTCCAATCCCATTATACCTTCGTGTCCATCACATTCCCAAGGAACCTCTGGCTCCAATATGTTACATAAATCACCATCTAAATAATGTGACAGCCTAGACACATGACATCCTGCAGCCACTCATTTTTTAAAATTTTTTTACAATAAAAGAGTCTTTGATCTCTCTTACATATCATTAAAGAGTTTGGAAATAAAACTCCTGAAGGACACAACAGTTTCTTTTATATGTCTCTTCCTTAGGCTAATGAAATAATGATATAATTCATAATTTAATACACTGAGTTTGCAGAAAAAAATAGATAACTCTTTGCTCTTATTATAAGTAACTGTGAAATTAAGATGAGGCTCTTTGCGTCAACTTGTAAATCAAATGCAGCTTCACAAGGTTCAGTACATTAACTGGACAAGAAGTCAGCCTGTGCTGCTTGTTAACATACCAAGAACCAAAATCTTATCCAGTCATGTAGAATCTGTGAGAGGGAGGGACAATTCCAACAGTAAATTGAATATATAAAAGATATTTTCAAAGGTGTCTGTCAGGATCAGAAAGATAGTTGGTATTTTTGCCAGAATGTGTTGGATCTAAGAGATCCAGTGTAGTTTCATTAATTAAACATGATTTTCTCTAATTTTATACTTCCCATGAGGCGGAAACCAGGAAGTCGCCTACAGACTTCCCTCAATAAGTAGGGCCATAAAGGGGCAAGACAGCATACTAAGTAGGAGAGCTAGGTTAAAAGAGAAGCTACAAGGGAAGAGAAAATGTTTTCATCTTAATGAGTGGAATATGGAGTTTGAGAATGGGAAGCAGATTGAGTTATAGGACCCATGAACCTTTGGGTAGAATTCTATAGAGAACATTCGGAGAACCAATGATATAAGAGGACATGTTAAGGAACTCTCAATCAGTGATGTCTCGAGAAGGCAGTGGCACCCCACTCTAGTACTCTTGCCTGGAGAATCCCACGGACGGAGGAGCCTGGTGGGCTGCAGTCCATGGGGTCGCTAAGAGTTGGAAATGACTGAGCAACTTCACTTTCACTTTTCACTGTCATGCATTGGAGAAGGAAATGGCAACCCACTCCAGTGTTCTTGCCTGGAGAATCCCACGGACGGAGGAGCCTGGTGGGCTGCAGTCCATGGGGTCGCTAAGAGTTGGAAATGACTGAGCAACTTCACTTTCACTTTTCACTGTCATGCATTGGAGAAGGAAATGGCAACCCACTCCAGTGTTCTTGCCTGGAGAATCCCACGGACGGAGGAGCCTGGTGGGCTGCAGTCCATGGGGTCGCTAAGAGTTGGAAATGACTGAGCAACTTCACTTTCACTTTTCACTGTCATGCATTGGAGAAGGAAATGGCAACCCACTCCAGTGTTCTTGCCTGGAGAATCCCACGGACGGAGGAGCCTGGTGGGCTGCAGTCCATGGGGTCGCTAAGAGTTGGAAATGACTGAGCAACTTCACTTTCACTTTTCACTGTCATGCATTGGAGAAGGAAATGGCAACCCACTCCAGTGTTCTTGCCTGGAGAATCCCACGGACGGAGGAGCCTGGTGGGCTGCAGTCCATGGGGTCGCTAAGAGTTGGAAATGACTGAGCAACTTCACTTTCACTTTTCACTGTCATGCATTGGAGAAGGAAATGGCAACCCACTCCAGTGTTCTTGCCTGGAGAATCCCACGGACGGAGGAGCCTGGTGGGCTGCAGTCCATGGGGTCGCTAAGAGTTGGAAATGACTGAGCAACTTCACTTTCACTTTTCACTGTCATGCATTGGAGAAGGAAATGGCAACCCACTCCAGTGTTCTTGCCTGGAGAATCCCACGGACGGAGGAGCCTGGTGAATTAAATATGCATTTATAATAGAGCTTGACACATGGTGAGTCCTCGGTGATGTTAGCCAGCATTCTTAAGCCTAGGCTTATATTTAGAAAAATTGATAGGATAATTCCATGCTAGTTAGAGGTCAATAGGACATGGAGCAACACACCTAGAATTCTGGTTCTGCTGCCTGTTCTAACCTTGGAAAGTAGTATATTAGAACATGATCTGCAAGATCTTGAAAAGTGAATAAATAAGAGCTAGTTTAGTGTCAAGTTGCTTAAAGGGTTCCCAAAGGAGTTCTAAAGCACAGCTTTTGGAAAGAATTCCAAGACCCCCTCCATGGCATGGTTCACCAACTGCTTTGAGATAGAGCTTAAATTTCACTATGTCCTTTACAATCTCTAGGTTTTCTTGCTCTGAGGCAACCTGTAGAACAATTGTATGGGGGGAAAAAAGTTCCAAAAGAGAAAAACTGATGAGAAATAATGAGTGGATAAAAAATTAGTTTAACAGCATGAATGTGTTATATGATGTACTTTGTGTTCTTTATAAGTTTACATTATAAGACATTGTTTCCTTAGATTAAAATGCTATTTAACACAAGTGTATTCTACCTGTTGAGATTTGTTCATTATTAGTATAGTTTCTGAGGCAATATTATTGCTGTCAGGAAAAGTTCTAATGTTACTCTTCCCTGTGCATAAAATAGTGTTGCGTACCACATTTCTTAGCAAGAGCTAATCCATACCCATCTCATAAATGTAGGCAGCTGTCCTTCAAATTTCTCTGGAAAGAATAATCAAAAGAAGATTGGAAATGATAAAATCTTGACTTATGCAATCACTAACGTTAGATCCCGTGTTGGTCCAACACTGTCTCCAACTTATCTGGGTCACAGATGCCTGGACTAGAGTCTTCCTGAACTCCTTTTGGACTTGAATTTCAGACTCAATTTCTTGAGGCACATATTCCAAAGGGTTTTGACACAGAAAGCTAATAGACGCTGTATTGCTGAATGATTTACTCTTTTGTTATTAATAGTTACAAATTATATTGTAGTTCTTTATTTGTCCCCATATTGGGTCTGGCTTATCATTTTTGGATATTGAAGGAATATCTGTTTCAGTTATTAATATAAAAACATTTTAAGGCATTAAGACTTTCTATTTTACAACATAAATGCACTAGGAAAGAAAATGTCATCATGAGTTCTTGGGTACATCACTAATCATCTAATTGAATTTTAATGGAGAAAGGAAGCCTAGGGGTCGATATTGAAAGCATATTTTCATCCATTTATTTCTGTCATTCAAATAAACTCTGGTAATGATATGCATCAAAAAGTTGCAGTCATATTTAGCTTCTATGAAGATTAGAACAGCCACAGTTCCAATCCCATTATACCTTCGTGTCCATCACATTCCCAAGGAACCTCTGGCTCCAATATGTTACATAAATCACCATCTAAATAATGTGACAGCCTAGACACATGACATCCTGCAGCCACTCATTTTTTAAAATTTTTTTACAATAAAAGAGTCTTTGATCTCTCTTACATATCATTAAAGAGTTTGGAAATAAAACTCCTGAAGGACACAACAGTTTCTTTTATATGTCTCTTCCTTAGGCTAATGAAATAATGATATAATTCATAATTTAATACACTGAGTTTGCAGAAAAAAATAGATAACTCTTTGCTCTTATTATAAGTAACTGTGAAATTAAGATGAGGCTCTTTGCGTCAACTTGTAAATCAAATGCAGCTTCACAAGGTTCAGTACATTAACTGGACAAGAAGTCAGCCTGTGCTGCTTGTTAACATACCAAGAACCAAAATCTTATCCAGTCATGTAGAATCTGTGAGAGGGAGGGACAATTCCAACAGTAAATTGAATATATAAAAGATATTTTCAAAGGTGTCTGTCAGGATCAGAAAGATAGTTGGTATTTTTGCCAGAATGTGTTGGATCTAAGAGATCCAGTGTAGTTTCATTAATTAAACATGATTTTCTCTAATTTTATACTTCCCATGAGGCGGAAACCAGGAAGTCGCCTACAGACTTCCCTCAATAAGTAGGGCCATAAAGGGGCAAGACAGCATACTAAGTAGGAGAGACAGGTTAAAAGAGAAGCTACAAGGGAAGAGAAAATGTTTTCATCTTAATGAGTGGAATATGGAGTTTGAGAATGGGAAGCAGATTGAGTTATAGGACCCATGAACCTTTGGGTAGAATTCTATAGAGAACATTCGGAGAACCAATGATATAAGAGGACATGTTAAGGAACTCTCAATCAGTGATGTCTCGAGAAGGCAGTGGCACCCCACTCTAGTACTCTTGCCTGGAGAATCCCACGGACGGAGGAGCCTGGTGGGCTGCAGTCCATGGGGTCGCTAAGAGTTGGAAATGACTGAGCAACTTCACTTTCACTTTTCACTGTCATGCATTGGAGAAGGAAATGGCAACCCACTCCAGTGTTCTTGCCTGGAGAATCCCACGGACGGAGGAGCCTGGTGGGCTGCAGTCCATGGGGTCGCTAAGAGTTGGAAATGACTGAGCAACTTCACTTTCACTTTTCACTGTCATGCATTGGAGAAGGAAATGGCAACCCACTCCAGTGTTCTTGCCTGGAGAATCCCACGGACGGAGGAGCCTGGTGGGCTGCAGTCCATGGGGTCGCTAAGAGTTGGAAATGACTGAGCAACTTCACTTTCACTTTTCACTGTCATGCATTGGAGAAGGAAATGGCAACCCACTCCAGTGTTCTTGCCTGGAGAATCCCACGGACGGAGGAGCCTGGTGGGCTGCAGTCCATGGGGTCGCTAAGAGTTGGAAATGACTGAGCAACTTCACTTTCACTTTTCACTGTCATGCATTGGAGAAGGAAATGGCAACCCACTCCAGTGTTCTTGCCTGGAGAATCCCACGGACGGAGGAGCCTGGTGGGCTGCAGTCCATGGGGTCGCTAAGAGTTGGAAATGACTGAGCAACTTCACTTTCACTTTTCACTGTCATGCATTGGAGAAGGAAATGGCAACCCACTCCAGTGTTCTTGCCTGGAGAATCCCACGGACGGAGGAGCCTGGTGGGCTGCAGTCCATGGGGTCGCTAAGAGTTGGAAATGACTGAGCAACTTCACTTTCACTTTTCACTGTCATGCATTGGAGAAGGAAATGGCAACCCACTCCAGTGTTCTTGCCTGGAGAATCCCACGGACGGAGGAGCCTGGTGNAGTGTGTCCCAAGTCAGCAAATGAAAAGTCTTGATGTCTATTTTCTCTAGTCCTCCCAACTCCCTTCTTCCCTCTATAAGATGTGTATAAGAGACAGGTCATGCATTGGAGAAGGAAATGGCAACCCACTCCAGTGTTCTTGCCTGAAGAATCCCAGGGACGAGGGAGCCTGGTGGGCTGCAGTCCATGGGGTCGCACAGAGTCGGACACGACTGAAGTGACTTAGCAGCAGCAGCAGCAATCAGTGATATCTTATCTTGGTTTTAGGACCCATTAACATTTCTTCTTATGTGTATAAGAAATTTGAAAAAAAAAAAAAAAACTTAAACATAGGCTATATTATTTGTCAGTTCCCTCAGAAGAAATAGAAGTTACATTTAGCCTTGTTTAAGGGGATTTGGGAAGGGATAAGGGAAACAATAAAGGATGTTAAAACATGAAGGAAATGCTAACAGTGGAAAGACTAAAATGACAATACAAGGAAACAGGTTACAAAGCCTCTGAAAGCTCAAGTAGTTAAAGGGAACCCTTGTGATTTCTTTCATCTCATGCTCTCTTATCCTCTGCCAAAACGTTCCTTGGCTGAACCCAGCTAGAAGTCCAAGGGTGATGAAACTGGGAAGAAGTAGATTTTAAGTTAATCTCCTCATCTCAAGTCATAGAATAGGCTGAGAATCAAAGGTGGGGAATGAATTGGGGGGAAATGAAGAATTAAATGCTACAGTAATAGAGAAAAAAAGGGATCAATGTGGACAGAAACAAATGGTTCTAAATTTTAGGATCCTCAAATATGTTAAAAGTCACAATGGGGTCTGTGGAGGGAGTATTATAAGCTAAGGCTGACTGAAAATAATACTTTACTCTCTAAGTTTTTAAAACAGATACTGACAGTTATTTCTCCAGCAAAAATGGATTTATTGGGGATAAACAAGTAATTGCCACTTGGGGTTTGCAATCATGGTAAGCCATGTGCAAGTCGCCAGCAGAAATGGAGAGAAGAATTCTTTTATAGAGGGAAGAAGGGAGTTGGGAGGACTAGAGAAAATAGGCATCAAGACTTTTCATTTGCTGACTTGGGACACACACTCCTCGGCTGAGCTCTTGCCAGGCAAGAAGAGGGAATTTTCTTCTTCCTGTTGGGTTCTGCCGCCTTCACAGGGCATGAGAGCTCTCCATTTCTGGTCTCCCAACTCTATTTAATTGATGTTTCTGTTTATTATTTTGTACAAGGTTTGACCTGTGAGAGGGAAAGGTTGCCTTAGGGATTATTATCAGAACCCCAGTTTCTTCTGGGCTTTCCTGGTGGCTCAGAGAGTAAAGAATCTGCCTGCAATATGGGAGACTTGGGTTCAATCGCTGGGTTGAGAAGATCCCCTGGAGGGAGGACATGACTACCACTCCAGTATTCTTGCCTGGAGAATTCCCATGGACAGAGGAGCCTGGCAGGCTGCAATCCATAGGGTTGCAAAGAGGCAGACATGACTGAGTGGCTAAGCACAGAGCACAGTTTCTTCTAGAGACTAATGGTGTATGGTTTGGGAATCTGGAATATTTGGAAATCTTAGTATATTTAGAAAATATTCTAGATAACACTGAGAAGGCATAAAAATTTCTCTTTAACAACTTGCCTGGAAGCAACAAGGTTGAAATTTTTAGTTGACAAATGTTCTTTTACACTGCTTTGCTATTTATGTGGAATGAATTATTTCTTAACAGGTAAACGTTGGTTTAGAAATATTTCTGGTTATTCTCTTTGACTGCCCAAGATAGACAATAAAGATCTTTTTGGAAATTGGGTGTATATGATAGGATGTTTTATTTTTTTTAATTTTTATTTTTTTATTTTTATTTTTACTTTATTTTACTTTACAGTACTGTATTGGTTTTGGCATACATTGACATGAATTCATCATGGGTGTACATGAACTCCCAAACATGAGCCCCGCCCCCACCAACATCTTACAAATTTGTCCTTGAATTGTCAGTGGAATCTCAGTCTGGCTTTGCCAGGGCAACCCTTAATAGGTCCATGGGGGTTGTCGATGCTGGAGCTGGGAGAGAAACAGGCTTGAAAGAGTTATCACAAACCAGGAAAGCAAATTCCCCAAATCTTTTATATCCTAATCTGAGGTTTCCTTCAAGGATGTATATAGATTTGAGTGCAATAAAACAAAAATGTTCATCTCCCCTTGTTCCTAGCACAGAGCTTCCAAGAGTTCTGAAATTTTCTGAGTGATGAGGGGATTAAAAAATATATATATATATGTATATGCTAATGAGATGACTGGTGGCTAGGGGCTTTAGATAGCTTCGTGGTCAGCAGAAAGAGCAAGAAATCCATGATGAGTGGACTGAAGCTTTCAGCTGTCTCCCCAGGGAGAGGAGAAGGACTGAAATCGAGGACAATTGATAGAGAATTTAGTTAACTTTGCCTGTATAGTGAAACCTCCATAAAACCTCTAAATGTTTAGACTCGGAGTTTCTGAGGTGTTGAAAACATCAAGAGTGATCTCTCTGAGAGAACCTAAGAATTTCACACTAGCTCCCACCTATAAACCTAAGAGACAAGGGACTTTGATTTTCCAGTGGATCTCTAGAAATTAGAAAAATGTGTGTGTATTCAAAGCTCAATACACATGTGTGGAAGTAATGAATGAAGCTCAACAACGATATGCAGACTGACTGAAAAACAAAATCCTCATTATATTCCTATAGAAGCCAAAGAAACACAAGTCTCTCCAGTCACTAAACTTCTAGTATTTATTAATTAGAGGTAACAATCTGAAATGGTCTCTTGGAAATCCCACCTTTCCATGCACTAATACATTTCTAGTGAGGGGCTGTTTGTGAGACATGTTGGATAAAACATATTCCACAAACTCTCCTGAAGGAAGGAGATGATATGACTGAGAGACTGAAGCTACCTTCAGAGGTTGCACCCTTAGCAGCCAACATTTCTATAACCCTAAATGTATCATTGCTTATTTACCAAGGCCAGGGAGTGGTGGGAAAGTATTCTAAAAGCACAGAATACTTGAATCTGGTGCTACTGTGAGAAGAAAAAAATCTTTGAAAGTAAAGCTTTCTTCCAGAGCATAAAAGTTGACTATGAAAATGACATTATCTCTCTAATGAGCTAGAATAAAATATTACATAACTAAGGACTAAAAACAGGATGTAAAAAGCAGTTGATGTTAGGACAACATATTTTGAAATATTAGGCAAGGATTAGATACTTGATCAAAATAGGCTAAATTTTATTTAATCACCAGTGATAATCAGGAATGCTAGTATATAGAGTATAAGAAGAGCAACTGGTACATTAAGAACATCTGTGTGGCCTAACCAAGTGACCCACTGGGTAATGAAGCAGAATAACCTAGGCTTATAATACATATGCACCCATTTTTTTCAGGGTATATAGGATGGTATTAGGACATGGTGGTCTCTTATATGAAACATTCTGAAACCGGGCAAAATACTCATAGAAAGAAGTAAGGTCCCTTGGTACATCTAAAACCTTTCAATGTGGATTCATAGAGCTGGAATTATGGTGTGATACTTCACTTTTTTGAATCACCTCTCAGACATATTCTAACCATGTGGAAGGGGGTTAAAAGCCTTCATATCAGTTCAGTTACTCAGTTATGTCCAACTCTTCATGACCCCATGGACTGCAACATACCAGGCCTCCCTGTCTGTTGCCAACTCCTGGAGTTTACTCAAACTCATGTCCATTAAGTCGGTGATGCCATCCAACGATCTCATCCTCTGTCGTACCCGTCTCCTCCCGCCTTCAATCTTTCCCAGCGTCAGGGTCTTTTCAAATGAGTCAGCTCTTCGCATCATGTGGCCAAAGTACTGGAGTTTCAGCTTTAGCATCATTCCTTCCAAAGAAATCCCAGGGCTGATCTCCTTCAGAATGGACTGGTTGGATCTCCTTGCAGTCCAAGGGACTCTCAAGAGTCTTTTCCAACAACACAGCCTTAAACTTTGGAAACTTGTTTTTGTTTGTTTGTTTGTTTCTTGGCAGCTGTGAAACTATCCATGGGCTTCCTACATGGCATTAGTGGTAAAGAACCTGCCTGCCAATGCAGGAGATGTAAGAGATGTGGGTCCGATCCCTGGTTTGGGAAGATCCCCTGGAAGAGAAAATGGTACCCCACACTGCCGTATTCTTGCCAGGAAAATCCCAAAGGCAGAGGAGCCTAGCAGATTACAGTCCATGTTCTTGCAAAATAGTTGGACATGACTCAGGGTCTGAGCATGTAATAAAGTATCTAGGGTTGCAAAACTCGTAACAGTCAAAATACTAGAGATCTCAGATAATATGTCATGAAAAGATGGATGTATGTTAACTGGTGGAGCACAATGGAGAAATCCATGAGTAGATGGCTCAGTCATGGTGAAATAGTCAAGAAGGAATTAATGCATCCTAAAGATACTAGGAGACTTTTAAGTGTCAGACCTCTCAACTATGTAGAGTGGAAATGATGCATGAGACTAAAGAAAAGTACATTATCTTAGGAAAATCTATATGAGGAATCATTACCCCCCAACTTTTGCTTGAAGACTGCCCCTCAGACCCCCCCCCAAAATTTAAGTGGAACAAAGAGAAACTAAATCCTAAGAGAGATGCTTCTCCATTTAAAATTATGTACACTTTGGTAAAATCTAGTGCAATTGCTTAATGGCCAATGTATAACTTCAATATTCTTCTATGTAGGAATCTAGCAAAATTCTGGAGAAGGCAATGGCACTCCACTCCAGTACTCTTGCCTGGAAAATCCCATGGACAGAGGAGCCTGGTAGGCTGCAGTCCATGGGGTCACTAGGAGTAGGACACAGCTGAGCAACTTCACTTTCACTTTTCACTTTCATGCATTGGAGAAGGAAATGGCGACCCACTCCAGTGTTCTTGCCTGGAGAATCCCAGGGATGGGGGAGCCTGGTGGGCTGCCATCTATGGGGTTGCACAGAGTTGGACAAGACTGAAGCGACTTAGCAGCAGCAAAATTGAGGGCAGATTCTTACTTCCAGGGCTAAGAGATGTCCAACAGCAAACAAGCCGCAATTATTTACACACACTTATTTTTACTGATTGGTTATTATATATAAATCAACAACTTAGGATAACCACTTTTTGAAGAAATTAAGAACATAAGAGAGAATGATCAAGATAAAGAAGTAGGGAAGATATGATCCAGAGGAAGCAGATATTTTGGAAGAGACTACTCAGATAGCAACAAAAAGAACAACAGAAAGTCCTACAAATATTAAAGGTTCTCTAGTTAGTCTCAGTGGTATTTTATGAGAGATTCTCTCTTTAAAAATAGTATCTTATAAAGAGAATATCAGAGAATTAGAGAAGTTTAATAGAAATTAAACAAATGAATGTTGCAGTTAAAACAAGCAACTGAAAATAGTCCACAGCAGTAAGAAAAGACTATTTGGCATATCATCAATGACTTTATAAAATGTAGAATGAAAGACAAGTTTTGTAAATATGAAAAAAAAATGTAAAGTGTAGACATTCAAGAAGTCCAAGAGCAAGAGTTTCAAGAAAAGAATGAATAAAATGGAAAATGGTGCATCATTTTACATTTCCACCAGTTGAAAAAGCATTCCAAATTTCCGCAAACTCATTCCAATTTGTTTTTTCATCTTTATGATAATCATTCTGACAGCTGTGAGGTAATATCTCACTGTGGATTTGATTTGGATTTTCCTGATAATTTGTAATGTTAAATACCTTTTCATATACCTTTTGGTCACTTACATATCTTCAGAGAAATGTCTGTTCGGATCCATTGCACAGTTTTAATTGTTGATTTTTTGCTGTTGCAGGAGTTCCATATGTATTTTTCATATTAACCCCTTACCAGATATATGGTTTGTGAATATTTTCTCCCATCCTATAAATTCCCTTTTCACTCTATTAGTTGTTTCCTTTGCTTTAAGGAAGTTTTTCAGTTTGATGCAGTCCCACTTGTTTTTGCTTTTCTTGCCTGTAGTGTGGTTACATATCCATGATTTCGTACATGGCTAGACCAGTGTTGTAAAGCTTTCCCCCAGTGTTTTCTTCTTGGAGTTTTGCAGTTTGAGGGTCTGACTTTGCATCTTTAATCCACTTTGAGTTGATCTTTGTATGTGGAGTGAGAAAGGTCCAATTTCATTCTTTTACATGTGGATGTCTAGTTTTCCCAGCACCATCGGTGGAAAGACTGCCCTTTCCCCCATATGTATTCTTGGCATCCTTGATGAAGATCAGTTGACCCATATACACACATAGCTTTATTTCTGGGCCTTTAGTTCTGTTCCATTGGTCTGTGTATCTATCTGTGAAAAGTGAAAATTCCTCAGTCATGTCCGACTCTTTGTGACCCTATGGACTATACGGTCCATGGAATTCTCCAGGCCAGAATACTGGAGTGGGTAGCCTTTCCCTTCTCCAGGGGATCTTCCCGACCCAGGAGTCGAACCAGGGTCTCCTACATTGCAGGCAGATTCTTCACCAACTGAGCTATCAGGGAAGCCCTGATAGTTACTGTACTTTTGTAGTTAGTTACTATAGTTTTGTAATATAAACTGAAATCAGGAATCATGACATCTCCAATTTTGTTCTTTTATTTTTTGAGGTTTTTTTTTTTTCCTCTATTTTTGTTAAAACACCACTGGAATTTTGATGGGAATAGTATAGAATCTATAGATTTCTTTGGGTAGTATGTGTGTTTTAACAATGTTAAATCTTTCAACCAATGAACGTGGGATGTCTTTTTGTTTCTTTGTGTCCTTAATTTGCTTCATTAATATATTTAGTATTCAACACACAAGTCTTTCACTCCTTGGTTATTTATTCTGGGGTACTACGTGAGTTTTTTGATACTATTATGGTGTTTCCTTAATTTCCTTTTTGAGTAATTGTTGTGTGTAGAAACACAAACAGTTTTCATATGATTTGTATCCTGAGCCATTACTGAATTTATGCTAACAGTACTTTTGGTGGAGTCTGTAGGGTTTTCCATTTATAAAATTATGTCACCTATAGACAGAGATCATTTTACCTCTTCCTTTTTAATTTGGGTACCTTTTACTTCTTTTTCTTGCCTAATGGTTCTGGCACAGATTTGCATTTGTTCTTTAGAAATACTACAGATATTTGTATGTGTTATGTCAAACTTAGCTGTAGCAGATTTTTAGAAAGAATCTATATGAAATGACAATGCACTTTAAACCAGGGGAAGAAAAAAAATAGAAATCCAAAACTTCTTTCAGTTTATTCACTTTTACTTCTTTTTCTTGCCTAATGGTTCTGGCACAGATTTGCATTTGTTCTTTAGAAATACTACAGATATTTGTATGTGTTATGTCAAACTTAGCTGTAGCAGATTTTTAGAAAGAATCTATATGAAATGACAATGCACTTTAAACCAGGGGAAGAAAAAAAATAGAAATCCAAAACTTCTTTCAGTTTATTCAAAATAAAAATAACATAGAATTATGAAAATATAGGTTTACCATTTATACTTTTAAGTGCATAAAATTTTTGACTACATGAACATATTTTAAAGGGAAAAGTATCTTGCAATTAAGTTTGCAAAGTTTTTTTAAAATAATTTTTCTCATTAACTAGTTAATATTGATGCTTCTTGTATTTTTTCCTTTAAACATTTGGCAATAGATAACTATCCAATAAAATTGTGTGGTATTTGCCTGAGAATTATATAAATTAATAATGGTAACAATTAACAGAATGACTAGAGGTGTTCATATTGAGAAAATGAATCATGAACAATCTTATCACAGGACTAATACAGGTATGCCTAGAATCTACTTATATGCCTGAAGATGCTTCTAACATGGATGGAAATAATATTGAAAATATTTTAGTTGTTTGAAAAAAGATATTGAGGATAGAGAGACAGACTATGAGTGTTAAGTATAGACTGAATCCAGTCACCATAAAGACTCTACAGTATACCGTCCTCCTTTATCTGTATATGATGCTGAATAGTCTTCACGTGTACAGCCTTGTGACTAAGTTATCAATATAGATTATATTACTTAGGTATTATTTGAAACTTAATCCTGATCCATGTAAACCTTTTACATTCATTCAAATTCCCCACGTCCCGTGAGATTGGGCTTNCAACAAAATTCTAGCAATCAGAATCCAACAACACATTAAAAAGATCATACACCATGACCAAGTGGGCTTTATCCCAGGGATGCAAGGATTCTTCAATATGTGTAAATCAATCAATGTAATTCACCACATTAACAAATTGCTTCTCTTTCCTTCTCAGATATTTGTAAGGCCTCCTCAGGCAAATGTTTGCTTTGTTAAATTTCTATTTTGGGGGATGATTTTGGTTACCATCTCCTATACAATGTTGCAGACCTCCATCCATAGTTCTTCAGGCACTCTGTATTAGACCTAATCCCTTGAATCTGTTTGTCATTTCTACTATATAATCATAAGGGATTTGATTTAGGTCACACCTTAATGGCCTAGTGGTTTTCCCTACTTTCTTCAATTAAGTCTGAATTTGGCAATAAGAGTTCATGATCTGAGCCACAGTCAGCTCCAGGTCTTGCTTTTTCTGACTGTATAGAACTTCTCCATCTTCAGCTGCAAAGAATATAATCAATCTGCTTTTGGTATTGACCATCTGGTAATGTCCATATATAGATTTGTCTCTTGTGTTGTTGGAAGAGGGTGTTTGCTATGACCAGTGCATTCTATTGGCAACAGTCTATTAGCTTTTGCCCTGATTTATTTTGTACTCCAAGGCCAAATTTGCCTGTTACTTCAGGTTTCTCTTGACTTCCTACTTTTGCATTCCAGTCCCCTATGATGAAAAGGACTCTTTTTTTTTTTAGTGTTAGTTCTAAAAGTTCTTGTAGATCTTCATAGAACTGTTTGACTTCAGCTTCTTCAGTGTTAGTGGTTGGGGGTTGAGCTTGGATTACTGTGATGTTGGAATGTTTCCCTTTGAAATGAACCAAGATCATTCTGTTGTCTTTGAGATTTCACCCAAGTGCTGCATTTTAGCCTGGCAAAGGGCATGGTAACCCACTCTGCTGTGCTTGTCCAGAGACTCCCATGTAAAGCGGAGTCTGGAGGGCTATAGTCCATGGCATCGCAGAGTCAGTCATGACTGGAAAGACTTAGCATGCACACAAGCACTGCATTCTGGACTCTCTTATTGAGTGTGACAGTGAAAATATAAGTTGCTCAGTTGTGTCCAACTCTTTGTGACCCCATATACTAAACAGTCTGTGGAATTCTCCAGGCCAGAATACTGGAGCAGATAGCCTTTCCCTTCTCCAGGGGATCTTCCCAACCCAGGGACTGAACCCATGTTTCCCACATTGCAGGCGGATTCTTTACCAGCTGAGCCACGGGGAAGCCCTGTTGACTGTGAGGGCTACTGTATTCTTCAGGGATTCTTTTCCACAGTAGTAGATATAATGGCCATCTGAATTAAATTCACCCATTCCCATCCATTTTAGTTCACTGATTCCTAAAATGTCAGTGTTCATTTAGTTTTTACACATGTTAATTATCTTTGAATTCTACTTCATGAATAAACATTGCTACATATGATATTCTTTTAAGACCTATTATGCAACCAGCACGGCTTTTCTAAGTAATCATTTGCTCCATGATATACATAATATCACATATACATATGTGTGGATCTATATATGGACTGAGGATACTCAAGGGAGATGTGCTGAATTAGAATTCACTTTATGTTTTGTTTTACTCTTGACATAAATTACAATATAAGACAGTATGCAATATGTAATGAAAATTTTGTTAACTGCTAGGCTCTTGAGCTTTGGTCATTGTTATCATTTTGAATTCTGATGTGAATATTGGTATGTCTGATTTAGAAGTTATAAAGTGCTTTAAAGATCTACACTGGCAGTGATAAAAATAAAAGGGCTATCAATTCTCATGTTTCAAGGCATTAGCTGCTTTCCAGATGGCTTGGTGGAAAATATACCCGGTGGTACAGTATTAGGTGCATTAACTAGGTTTTATGTTTTTT
>SJYX01021803.1:566384-590550 GCA_006410675.1 Oreotragus oreotragus | reverse complement strand
TTTTTACTTTATTTTACGTTACAGTACTGTATTGGTTTTGGCATACATTGACATGAATCCGCCACGAGTGTACATGAACTCCCAAACATGAACCCCCCTCCCACCTCCCACCCCACATCATCCCTCCAGATCATCCCCATGCACCAGCCCCAAGCATCCTGCAACCTGCATTGAACATAGACTGTTTTATTTTTAATAGAAATTGTGTTAATCCTGTATTGCAATGCGAGGAGATTTGAATCTTTGAGTTTTCCTTTACGTAAACATTATTTGACTTTCAATTTCACTGGGCATTTTAAAACCTCTTTCATGATCATTTAGTAATTTTAAACACACAAACCGTACTCCTGTTCTATTTTTACCTAAGTGTTCTGTTTTCCTTGGAGCAATTGTAAATGACATCATGCTTTTAATTTTAGTTATCATGTATTTGCTATTTTTATATAGACACAATTGATTTTTCTGATTCTGCATCCTGCTACCTTGCTGGACTCATTTATTTGTTCTATAAGTATTTTTATTGTGGTGGTTGTAATTTCCTTGAGATTTTCTATCTATACTATCATTTCATCTTCAAAAATAGACAGCTTTACTTTTCTCTTTTCCAAATTTTTCTGCCCTTTAATTGTTCGCTTTGCCATATTACATTGAATAGCAGTATGAGACCAAACATTCTTGCCCTTTTCCTAACCTTCAAAACAAAATGTCTTTCCTCATTAAATAAGATGTTAGCTATAAGTTTTTTGTTTGCTTTAAGATTCTTTTTTATCAAATTCTGGTGATATTTCTAGTTTACTGAGAACTTTTATCAATGGTTCTTGGATTTTTTAAATAATATTTTTCTCTGATTGTATGATTTTTTAAAATTATAGTGGATTACATTGATTAATCTTTGAATGTTGAAGCAGCCTTGCATACCCAGGTTTTATTCTAGCTCCTAGGAAACATGCTAAGGTATTAGGGAGTCAACACTTCAGTTCTATAAAAATTTGACCAGTCATTAGCAAGTAAGCAAAGAAGATTTTTCAGTAGTGATAATTGCCTTGAATATAGGGCAGAGAAATAGAATAGGGAATAAACTGAGTCAGTGGATAGGCAAGGAGGGTCTACAGACAGTTGCATGTGAAATTTGACCTTCATGACTCAAAGAAGGAGAGGTAAAAGGTATGATAAAATTTCGTATCCATCCTGGCTAAGATGCAGCTGTACTATAGACTTAATGGAAAATCACTGTATGTTAATGAGGTACCAGTGACCAGATTTTTTCAATTTTGACATAAATTAGAAATGGATTTTTATAGGAAAACTCAGAATTTTTAAATGTTGCCAGTGAAGTTCAAATTGGAATCAAGACTGCCTACCTATTCAATTCAGTGCAAATGCAACACATTTTTAAGTTAAATCCCTTAGGCCTTTAGTGTACAATGTCTCTGATAGATCATCTTTGTATATATTTCAACCGTATACAGAATTCATTTGCTTCATTAAAGAAATGAGAATTCTTTAAACCCCGTAAGTCCAGTGAATATTTAGTGTCTTAATCTACCAGTTTGTCATCTCTATTCTAGATCATTAAATTTTTCCTTCTACCATTCTTTAGAGTTCATATTGTTTAATTGAAGAAGTGGGAATTCTTAAAGCCCAGAGGTCCAGTGACTATTTACTGCCTGGTGATTTATATCATTTTACTCTATAGATTTTATAGGTTCACTTGTTACAGTCCATGATAAATATGCTTTGTCTGAGCTGTAGTTCTAGGATAAGCATTAGGTTGGGAGCCCCGAAACAATTAAATCACCTCTCATATTTTTTAATGACTACAGGGATCTCATTATTCTGATTTTACTGAAGGAGTGCAAATAGATGGAAACTTTGGATACCATTTTCATCTTTCCTAATTATGTTTTGGAGTTTTAAAAATGCACATCCTCAGTCATTATAATTTTAGGCATTATTTTTATTACACTGCTGTGTCACAAAATCTGAATTATTTTCTTGTTTCATTGATTTAGCAATGACAATAAATGTCAAGGAATAAATAGCAATTGGAATATAAACACTAAAGCATTTTTTAAGGTAAAGCTTATAGTCATACCTAAAATAGTAGTTTGAAAATCTAAAAGCAAACACAAATTATATTTTCTAATTAAAGACACAAATAATAATTGATTTCAGTATATTTTACATACCTTAATCAACATTCCTAATTCTTATTTGGATTTGATATTATTATCTACATATAAGTGTATGAGGATAACTTTTGTCTAGAGAACAGCTTTATTATTTACTCACTAAATCTGTTTTGTCCCACTGACTACTTTTTGTGTGAAAAATTCTGCAACTGTAATTGCATGTAGTACAGACTTTCTACAACTAAGAAGTTCTTTGGATAATAACAGATGCATTATCGAAGCGCAGGGATTTGAGAAAGGTCATACATGCCCTTGCAGATTAATAGTTGTATCAGTAATTTTCTAGAAATCACCTGTTTACATACTTTCTTTTCTTCTGATTAACAACCTCCCCCAATATAACAATCCACAAAAATAAGAGAACAAATAAACCATAGTGCAATGGAGAAATCTCTGGAATTGTGTGCTGCATTTTTAAGAAATTTGAATCAGATTCATGCCCAATGTAAATTTTTAGAAACATGTTTTCATTATGTAAAGATAAAAGACATTGACTAGCTCATTAATAACATTAAGTAACTACCTAATAGAAAAACATCATTGATATTTTTGATACTTTTATAAACTTGATAACATATTAACATTAGTATTAACATTTAATATCTGTGCAAATTAATTTTTTAATTAAAAAAAACAATTTTAAAAGTTCTCATGCTTTTTTGACACTTATAGAAAACAAACAACTACTGTTATATTGAATTTAGTCATTTCATAAACTAATAGTGAAAATAATACTTGTTTTGCTTGTATTTGAATGATTTATTTCTTGGAAATTAACAATAGCCTAAAAAAAAGATATATGTAACTTAAAAGCTCCAGATATGTTCACTGGCAGTGTATCACCAAAAAGCTTACATTGATTTTATTTTTTTTTTTAATTAAAAAAAAATTTTTTTTTGTATTTATTTATTTTTTTACACAAACTCCCAAACATGAACCCCCTTTTCAAAACTCAAAGTTTGTTAATTCTTGTTTTGGGAAAAATAGACTTCTAAATTACTTCTAGAATAGACTGTCATTTTCTCTATAGTGATATTGAGACATGAGTCTGATTATTTTGTTGAAATGGCAGGGTATAAATAAGTATTAATTGATTAAGAATTTGTCAAAAAAAATACTGTCCATGTTATAGTTCAGCTAGCTCTCAGAATTAATCATAATTAAGGATCCTTGTGGAGATGCATTATAAACACAAAGCAAGGAAAGCTGTATTTGCAATATAAAACCATCGACTGGGATTTATGCAGTGCATTTACTATGTCAATAAACTTAAATATATCATAGATTAATAATGGTAAAAATATGAGAAAGCTTAATATAATTTATAGTAAAGAGTTTATTCTAATATACAAAGCTGTTGGGGGTAAATAATGTGACATTTGATGAAACAGAAGAGATAAAGTATTTTTTAGTCCTAGATTTTCATCCTGAATTTTAGATTAGAAAATTAATGGTCCTATTTCTAATTCTGCCCAAGTCTCACTTTATGTCTTTCCACCATTCCCCATTCATCCTTTCTAAGCAACAGAGTTAGAAGTAACTATTTTTCATTCTTCTTATATATAGGGACAACTCTCTTCAGAATACTCAATTTCAGAATATTGGAAATGAAGTACTAATAAATAAAACTTTTACTCAAACTAGTAAAAGTACTTTATAGAGATTCTTTCTCAAATTCCTCCTGGAACAATGTGGAAATAAAACATGTGCATGTGCCAGTGGGCATGGTAAACATGCGAAAATATTACCAATAAACTGAGCTATCTTTAAGGAGAACCTGAAGAAAACATAATATTTTCCCCAGAGCTGTTTGCCATTAAATTATAGAGGATAACAGACAATAAGATGATAACTAGACTTAAAAATGGGATTTCAGTTCATAAAATATTTTCCAGGTTGGCCCAACTTAGAATAAAATAATCATGAAAGTATAGGAGGAAACAAGGAAAAAATTGTTCGTTTTATTACACATGTCCTATGGCATTGTTTACATAAGCTATACCAGAAAGTTCAATAGTGTTGATGTATGTGGGTGTGAGTGTGTGTTCTGTGTGTATGTTTGTGTCTGTGGATATGTTTATTATTTGAAGACTAAAACTTCTTTCAAGGCACTTAATATTTTATAATCAACTAGGAAGCCCGTTTGAAGTATAAACTTGTGTAATTTAAGTTATTAACTTTTCTGTTGACAAAGGGACTCTACAATAGCTGGTTGTTTTCCTGACATAGCAACTCAGAAAGAGCCATTGTTCAATGGGTTTGTGGCCTTTGAGCATAGATAATTGATCATAAATCTTTAGGTGGCCCAGCTGGGCTTCCATATGACTGTAGAGAAGCACCATATGGCCTCTAGAACTCACAGGGATCCTCTGCACTCACAGGTTACAGATTGAAAATCTGTCACAGTATTGAGAAGCAAGCTGCTCTCAAACTAGCGAAAATAACTGATATTCTCCGGTAAAACAAAGTGGAGATTTTCTTTAATAAGCTTATGGCTGTTTCTACAGTTCTCATACTTTTTTGATAATGCCCAGATAATTTAGGGTCTTGAACAATCCATTGTCTTATAAGGTCCCTAAGCCTTGAAGAAAAGCACCTTGTGAGTCTTGGCTCATCCTAAGAGAATAAGGGACATTGTTTGGAGCTTACTATCTCCCTTCTATGCTTTGTTCTGCATATTGGCATCATTTTCTTAGATTTTGGTCCTGATGGTTGAAAATAATCGCTTTCCAGATAGCTCTCTCCTGTCTCATACCTTGAAGTTTCTCTAATTCAGAGAGACTTAATTTCCTTTCATAATACTACCTGCCCCTAAGTCAGGGGTAAAATAAATTATGTATTTGCAATCAGGCCAGAATACCAGAGTGGGTACCCTTTCTTCTCCAGATCTTCCCGATCAAGGATGGAGCCAAGGTCTCCTGTATTGCAGGTGGATTCTTTACCTGCCGAGCCACCAGGGAAGCTAGTACATCCTCAGATGTGTGACAAAAAGAATGGCCTCCACTATATAGTGATGGTTAAAATAGAGGATAGCAAGTTCTCTGAAATACATGAATTGATGTTCATGAGGAGAATTGATTGTTAGAAAGATGATGATGATCCATATGTCTACTCACTTATTTATGTTAGTTAGGATTCATGGACAGTAAATGTAATAATAGAATAGGGTTATATCACATCTAATATGAAGTATAAACAGTATCATTTTTATACCAGAGGACATGCCTTGGGAGGAATCTTTAGAACCAATGAGTCAAGATGAACCAAAACTGAGAGGTTCCCCTTCTGGGCCATATTCTAGGTATCCAGGACCTTAGAAGTCAATGTCTAAATGCCCAGACCTCGTTCTCAGTTACTGAATAAGTCGTTCCTTTGAGTCTGTCCTCCTCAGGGCAGAACACACTGAAGTGTACATGCTTCTGAGCCCAAAGAATGGCCAAGGAGAGGCTCCATAGAGAGGTTGATTGAATGGAGCCTAAAGTAACAGCTGGGATGTAACCACTTACATGCATGAGGTCCCTCCAGGAATAATAAAAGACCAAGGATAATGGGGGCAAGTTGTGAGCTGAAGACAAGAAGCTGGGATCCAGCTCTCCCCTGGCTAACACATTCAAGTACCACGTTCCTGAGGAGCCTGAGAACTTTAAATTCATCCTACCCTTCCTGGGTGTTTGGAAGGTATATTTTTCATGCTGCAATATAGAACAAATTTTGTCAGACAGTTCATTACCTTGTTTTAAAATCTCTAACAATCCAATTATGAACATCTATTTTTATTCAAAGTGTAGAGTCTGAATGGAACCTATCCTTAAATGTAGATAAACTGTTAATCTATATTTGTATCTCCTCCTACCATTCATCAAAGTGATTGCCTATCTAGGAAATTCCGTGTTTCAAGAGTTTAGTTATAACTTCTCAGAATACAAAGATTTTAGCTGGAAAACTTATAATTTGCATTGTGAATCTGCAGTATTCAATAAAGTGTTAACCTTTTAGAGAACGAAGTTTTTTAGGCTTCAGTAAAACATTTAGCAAACAGTGGATAAGAGGGTAACCTTTATTAATAGTCTAGTTATAATTTAGGTTCCTCATTTGTAAAATGAAGCAATATCTTGTCTACCTGTCTGTCTATTGTAGGTGTGTCCTGAGGATTTATATAGCATCCAGGCACGTTGTAAGAAATCTGTGAATATTCATTAATGGATATTATTAATATTAATGGATAATGAACATTCAATTTTCCAAAATATCAGGGTGTATCAATTAATTGACTCAATATTGAGTATATACTGGATGATAACTGACTGAAAAATTTCAAATTATTAACTGGTGATTTAAATGTATTACATGTAAAGGTATTTATTACATTATGATACAGAATGAATTTTGAGTGTTGAGAGGAAAAGAAAAACTAGAAATACAGTAATTCAAAGATTTTATATTGATTAAAAGTCAACAATCTCAGTCTGATACTCCTAAAGTAGGCTGCTACATAAACCAGTTTGACTTAAGTCATTACAAATTAAGGTTAAATGAAGAAATAACATTTCCAATCTATATCATACTACACATTTTAAGTTAACTGAGTATTTTAATATTTGAGTATCTTTATTGTATTGTTTTAACTTGATAGATATCCTTGTAGAATTTTTAAATTCATGGAGAAAGATACACATCACAAAGAAAAAACTTAGTATCTTATTAATAATGAGTTCTAATTCACAAAAATATAATAAAGTGATTATAAAATTAAATGTTAGCTTTTTATATTAGGTCAGAATATGGTTATATATAAAATCTTATTTATTTGTACTAAAAATGAAGAAGCAACAACAAAAAAAGTAGCCTAGTTGGACATTTAAAATTATGGCCTGTATTTTTCTGAGATAACAGAATTATTGAATTCTTTGCAAAATATATTTTAACACATAATTTGTAATATTGAATATAAAATTTTGGTGAAAGTTCTTTTCACTAAATAAATGTTTAAAAAATGACCAATAATATATATATATGGCTTTTTCATTTTTTTTTCATTTTTTGCTCTATTTTACCACACTATTGTTGATTCACACCATTATATTAGCTATAGTTGTTCAACCTAAATAATGGCTATCTTTTCTGTGTTGTACAATATACTCAGTTCTCCGAGTTTACCAACAAAAAAGTAGTTCTTTATCTCTAAGAGGATATATAACTTTGAGATTGGCTTTTTCATTGGGCTCCTTCCTATAATTACCTCTTTATTATTGAGCTAGCATTAGACCTGTTGGGTGAAAAAAGTGAAAATGAGGAAACGGCCAGTTTCAGACACACACACACACATATTTTTTATCCATCATTCCTGTATTCATTAAGACTGTGATTCAGTATTTTTAGTGATGGCACCTCACTCCAGTACTCTTGCCTGGAAAATCCCATGGACAGAGAAGCCTGGTAGGCTGCAGTCCATGGAGTCGCCAAGAGTTGGGTCCGATGGAGCGACTTCACTTTCACTTTTCACTTTCACGAATTGGAGAAGGAAATGGCATCCCACTCCAGTGTTCTTGCCTGGAGAATCCCAGGGACAGGAGAGCCTGGTGGGCTTCTGTTTATGGGGTCACAAAGTCGGACATGACTGAAGTGACTTAGCAGCAGCATGCTCCGTTAAAAGTTATTATCAGTTAAGTCACTCAGTCGTGTCTGACTCTGCAATATAATGGACTGCAGCACACCAAGCTACCCTGTCTATCACCAACTCCTGGAGCTTACTCAAACTCATGTCCATTGAGTCGGTGATGCCAACCAACAATTTCATCCTCTGTCATCCCCTTCTCCTCCTGCCTTCAGTTTTTCCAAGCATCAGGGTCATTTCAAAGGAGTCAGTTCTTCACAGCAGGCAGCCAAACTATTGGAGTTTTAGCTTCAGCATCAGTCTTTCCAATGAATATTCCAGATTGATTTCCTTTAGGATGGACTGGTTGCATCTCCTTGCAGCCCAAGAGACATTCAAGAGTTTTCTCCAAAACCAGAGTTCAAAAGCATCAATTCTTCAGTGCTCAGCTTTCTTTATATTCCAACTCTCACATCCATACGACTACTGGAAAAACCATAGCTTTGACTAGATGGACCTTTGTTAGCAAAGTAATGTTTCTGCTTTTTAATATGCTGTCTAGGTTGGTCATAGCTTTTCTTCCAAGGAGCAAGTGTCTTTTAATTTTGTGGCTGCAGTCACCATCTACAGTGATTTTGGAGCCCCCAAAAATAAAGTCTCTCACCATTTCCATTGTTTCCCCATCTATTTACCATGAAGTGATGGGACCAGATGCCATGATCTTAGTTTTCTGATTGTTGAGTTTTATGCCATCTTTTTCACTCTCTTTTTTCTCTTTCATCAAGAGTCTCTTTAGTTCCTCTTTGCTTTCTGCCATAAGTTTGGTGTCATCTACATATCTGAGGTTATTGATATTGCTCCTGGCAATCTTGATTCCAGTTTGTGCTTCATCCCACCTAGCATTTCCTATGATGTACTCTGCATATAAGTTAAACAGGGTGACACTATACAGCTTTGACTTACTCTTTT
Organism: Oreotragus oreotragus; assembly: GCA_006410675.1. Taxonomy (NCBI): domain Eukaryota; kingdom Metazoa; phylum Chordata; class Mammalia; order Artiodactyla; family Bovidae; genus Oreotragus; species Oreotragus oreotragus. Next base: position 581,796 of record SJYX01021803.1, on the reverse strand, counting down.
CCCAATTAGGAACAAGTCTGTTGTTCCATGTCCAGTTCTAACTGTTGCTTCTTGACCTGCATACAGATCTCTCAGTTGGCAGGTGAGGTGGTCTGGTATTCACATCTCTTTAGAATTTTCCAGTTTGTTGTGATTCACACAGTCAAAGACTTTGGCATAATCAATAAAGTAGAAGCAGATGCTTTTCTGGAACTCGTGCTTTTTCTATGATCCAGTGGATGTTGGCTATTTGATCTCTGGTTCCTCTGCCTTTTCTAAATCCATCTTGAACACCTGAAAGTTCACAGTTTATGTATTGTTGAAGGCTGGCTGGGAAAATTTGGAGCATTACTTTGCTAGCATGTGAGGTGAGTGCAGTTGTGCAGTATTTTGAACATTCTTTGACATTGCCTTTCTTCGGGATTTGAATGAAAACTATAACAGCTATAATTGCTGTACTATACAATATGTCCTTGTTTTTCTATTTTATACATAATAGTTTGTATCTCTTGATGCCCTACCTCTATCCTGCCTCTCCCTGCATCCTTCTCCCCACTTGCAACTACTAGTCTGTTCCCTATACTTGTGAGTCTGTTTCTATTTTGTTATATTCATTCATTTTGTTTTTTTAGATTCCACGCATGTGATAACAGACAGTATTATTTTTTCTTGATCTAACTTATTTCACTAAGCATAATAACATTTAGGTCTATCTATGTTGTTGCACGGGGAAGGCAATGGCACCCCACCCCAGTACTCTTGCCTGGAAAATCCACTGGACGAAGGAGCCTGGTGGGCTGCAGTCCATGGGGTTGCTAACAGTCGGACAGACTGAGCGACTTCACTTTCACTTTTCTCTTTCATGCATTGGAGAAGGAAATGGCAACCCACTCCAGTATTCTTGCCTGGAGAATCCCAGGGATGGGGGAGCCTGGTGGGCTGCCGTCTATGGGGTCACACAGAGTCGGACACGACTGAAGTGACTTAGCAGCAGCAGCATGTTGTTGCAAATGGCAGAGTATCATTAATTTATGCCTGAGTAAGAGTCCATTGTTTGTTTCTTTTTATGGCTGAGTAATATTCCACTGTGTGTGTGCATACTACTTAGGTGCTTCCATAGGTTGGTTATTATAAATAATGCTCCTATGAATATTGGAATGCATGCATCTTTATTTTTTTAATTTAAATTTATTTATTTTTTTTGTGTGTGTTAATCACTCAGTCGTGTTCGACTCTTTGAGACCCCACAGGCTGGTCTGCCAGGCTTCTCTGTCTACGGGATTCTCCAGGCAAGAATACTGGAGTGGATTGCCATTCCCTTCTCCAGAGGAACTTCCCAACCCAGGGATCAAACGCTGGTCTCCTGTATCACAGTTAGGTTCTTTACCATTTGAGCTACAGGGAAGTCCTTTATTTATTTTAATTGGAAGCTAATTACTTTACAATATTTTATTGGTTCTGTGACACATCAACATGAATATGCCATGGGCCTACACGTGTCCCCATCCTGAATCCCCTCCCACCTCCCTCCCTGTACCATCCTTAAATTACCATTTACATTTTCTTTGGGTATATACCCAGGAGTGAAATTGCTGGATCATATAGTAGTTCTATTATTAGTTTTTTAGGAACCTCAATACTATTTTCCATACCTACTGCACCAATTTACATTCCCAGCAATATTGTACTAGGATTCCCTTACTCCACATGCTTTCTAGCATTTGTTATTTGTTTTCTTTCTGATGATAGTCATTCTGACAGTTGTGAGGTGATATCTCACTGTGGTTTTAATTTACATTTCTCTAATGATTAGTGATATTGAGCATCTTTTTATGTGTCCGTTGGCCACCTTCTTAGAATAAGATGCAAATGGCTACTGAATGATGTGCAAGTATATCACAGGAAATATTCCTTCAAAATACAGGTCATTGTTTAAAACACACAATCCCAAAATATATTATCAAAATTATTTTCAGAACTCAAAAAAGCCCCAAGATAATATAATAGAAAATATAATATATAATAAAATATAAAAATAATTTAGAGAGATTTCCAAATGTGTGTTCCAAAAGCAACAATTAAAGAGTCATGATCATTTTACAAACACATTACAAAATAATTCAATAATGGAAAATGTGTAATTCAATATTTACTGCATCATTGAATTTTAGATAGGTTAAACACAAGCCATTCATTGTACTCTTAAAAATCGTAGAATTTTAGATGCATGAATTTGCCCAAGACACAGGTCTATATATTAAAGATAATTCATATCTTAAATGGTATAAAAATATTAAATATGTTTTAAACAAGATGAATCATGAGGCAAGTATATGATTCATTCTGAATAAATAGTATATTTTACTGCTTAGATCATTATAAATCAATTGTAAAATATGTATAAATATATATAAATAATATATAGAAAATATTCAAAGGTAAAGAAAATTATACCATTAAAAATGTGACTTTGAATATTATTATAATAAGAGACCAAATCAATGTTAGAATGTAATTCAAGAAACAGTGAATCAACGTTGGGAATAACTTTAAGTGAACATTTAAAACTTTGAAGAAAATATCCTCTAGTTATGGTAACTAGGTTATAAAATGCTGCTGGGAAGCTATATATGTGGAGCTAGGAAGGATTTGCAAATCATATAATCTGACATACTTACAAATCTGATGACCTGGCACTGAGTTCAGAGAACTGAGAGTTCAAGGATGTAAGTTCAGTAAGCATTCTCTGTGCCCTAGACTCATACCCAAAGAGAAGGAGCAGATTATAGTATCTAACTTCATGTGAGATAAATGCTTTTACACCGATATAGTCCTAGAACTGCTCAACCAAGGACCTGACTGAGTGGCAGGATGAGGAGTCATATAAAGATGGTAAAACATTGCAACTTTCAAATTATAAACTATCTAGTAGGACAGCTGTGTAATTATACCTCAGCTGTGGGGCAGCGCTGGTCAGTCCTGAGCTGTGTACTGAAAGAGATCCCCCTCTTCTGCCAAAGGCATTTCTGGCCACCCCCACCATCAGCTAATACTTTACTCCATTTGTAATTACTTCACAGGATTAGTGTCTTTGTTATGCACTCTGGATCTGTCTGCAAGACACATTGACTTGATATGTGGCTCAGTCACCACAAAAGGCACNAGAGATCCCCCTCTTCTGCCAAAGGCATTTCTGGCCACCCCCACCATCAGCTAATACTTTACTCCATTTGTAATTACTTCACAGGATTAGTGTCTTTGTTATGCACTCTGGATCTGTCTGCAAGACACATTGACTTGATATGTGGCTCAGTCACCACAAAAGGCACTGGCACCCACTCCAGTACTCTTGCCTGGAAAATCCCATGGACGGAGGAGCCTGGTAGGCTGCAGTCCATGGGGTCGCGAAGAGTCAGACACGACTGAAGTGACTTAGCAGTAGCAGCAAGCTAAATATATCAGGCTGTTTCTCACCACTGCTCTGTCACCATTATTGGCTCAAGGGCCCAAGTCTAAACATGCAAACCCTTCTTTTACTCTGTATGCCCTTCCTATATTTGGTCAATCATGTTCTCACCATTCCATCGACAACACACAATTCTGATCCAACACAGTCCTCACTATTCTCATCATTAATTAGGTATCAGAACCCCTCACCTAAGAAATTACATTTCCCTTTCTTATACCTTTACAATTGTAACCCCTTTCTCTCCATTTTGTAGCTCATATGGTGTTTCTTTTCCTTTTTTTTAATTTTTATTTTTACTTTATTTTACTTTACAGTACTGTATTGGTTTTGGCATACATTGACATGAATCTGCCACTGGTGTACATGAACTCCCAAACATGAACCCCCCTCCCACCTCCTACTCCACATCATCCCTCCGGATCATCACCATGCTCCAGCCCCAAGCATCTTGCATCCTGCATCGAACATAGACTGGCGATTCGTTTCTCACATGATAGTATACATATTTCAATGCTATTCTCCCAAATCATCCCACCCTCCCCCTCTCCCTCAGAGTCCAAAAGTCTGCTCTACACATCTGTGTCTCTTTTGCTATCTTGCATACAGGTCCTCATTACCATCTTTCTAAATTCCATATATATGTGTTAGTATACTGTATTGGTTCTTTTCTTTCTGGCTTACTTCACTCTGTATAACTGGTTCCAGTTTCATCCATCTCATTAGAACTGATTCAAATGTATTCTTTTTAATGGCTGAGTAATACTCCATTGTGTATATGTACCACAGCTTTCTTACCCATTCATCCGCTGATGGACATCTAGGTTGTTTCCATGTCCTGGCTATGATAAACAGTGCTGTGATGAACACTGGGGTACATGTGTCTCTTCCTATTTTGGTTTCCTTGGTGTGTATGCCCAGCAGTGGGATTGCTGGGTCATAAGGCAGTTCTGTTTCAGTTTTCTAAGGAACCTCCACACTGTTCTCCATAGTGGCTGTGCTAGTTTGCATTCCCACCAACAGTGTAAGATGGTTCCCTTTTCTCCACACCCTCTCCAGCATTTATTGCTTGTAGACTTTTGGATCGCAGCCATAGGTGAGATCTCATGTCCTGCCTCATGACATTTTATCCAGCCTTCTTTACTTAATATTTTTACTTCACATCCCTGCTTAGCCATGATGAATTTCTTTTTCCACACAGTACCGATAAACCAAACTTCCCTTGCTTTCATGCCTTTGCACATTTTCTTTTCCCTTTCTACTATAGCTCCACTTAACTAATAATTGTTTATCATGCTTTTGTTTTAGTTAAACTATTATGAAGCAATTTTGAATATTATGAAAGAACTTTTCTAGATAACATCTAGGTAAATTTAGGTGCTCCTGTTGTGCACAGGAGTTGCTCCTTTAGTGTAATGTTGTTGGTCTAATTTGTTTAATATCCTTATCCCTGAAGAATGCAGAGCTCTAAGGGGGCAGTTACTGTGCATTTCCTAATCAGGCCATATCTCCAGAACATGTTACTATTTGTGACATAGTAATTGCACAAAAATTATTTTTGGTGAACAGTTAATGTGTCTTACAATGGTTGATTTCCATTAAAATTCAAAGGTTTCTGTAATTCTGAGATAGAAAAAAATATTTGTGATAGGAAACATTTGATTTATGGATTTGACACAAATAAGGAATTATTTTTCACAGCAACTCTATAGACTTTAATTTATAATAAAATTTTGAACAACCATGAGAATGAGTTGTTGGATCTCTGTTGGATCAATCTATAAGTTCAATTTAAAAGCACCAATTCTTCCACCTCAAGAGTTCTACTATTTTTCTGTCTTTTTCCAATTTCCACCTCCTACATTTTTTAAGATAAATGTTCCCAACACTGAAAATTCACAGTGATGTCAATTGAACTCATCCATATTGAGGAAGATCAATAGAGAATCCACACATGCATATAATTAAGAGGAACATATTGATAGTAAAGGACAATGTTCTTTCAACACATGGTTCCTCCCTCACAGATTATTCTGAATATATCAAGGGATAAGACTTTATAAAGAATTGAATTAAGATTTAATATGCTCTTCCCATATTTTATACTGTGACTATTAATTTTTATAACTTATGCATGAGGAAAACCATACTGTTAAAATATGTATATATATATATATATTGATTCAATTATCAGTCAATCAGTTCAGTTCAGTCACTCAGTCCTGTGCAACTCTTTGTGACCCCATGTACTTAAGCACACCAGCCTTCCCTGTCCATCATCAACTCCCAGAGCTTGCTCAAACTCATGTCCATCATGTCAGTGATGCCATCTAACCAGCTCATCCTCTGTTTTCCCCTTCTCTTCCTGCCTTCAATCTTTCCCAGCATCAGGGTCTTTCTAAAGAGTCAGTTCTTCACATCAGGTGGCCAAAGTATTGGAGTTTCAGCATCAATCCTTCCAATGAATATTCAGGACTGATTTTCATTAGGATTGACTGGTCTGATCTCCTTGCAGTCCAAGGGACTCTCAAGAGTCTTCTCCAACACCACAGCTCAGAAGCATCAATTCTTTGCTGTTCAGCTTTCTTTATAGTCCAATTCTCACATCCATACATGACTCCTGAAAAAACCATAGCTTTGACTAGATGGACCTTTGTCGGCAAAGTGATGTCTGTGCTTTTTAATATGCTGTCTAGCTTGGTCATAGCTTTTCTTCCAAGAAGCAAGTGTCTTTCAATTTCATGCTTACAGTCACTGTCAACAGTGATTTTGGAGCCCAAGAAAATAAAGTCTGTCACTCTTTCCATTGTTTCCCCATCTATTTGCCATGGAGTGATGGGGCCAAATGCCATGATCTTCATTTTCTGAATGTTGAACTTTATTTTATTTTATTTTATTTTGTATTTATTTATTTTTTTACACGAACTCCCAAACATGATCCCACCTCCCACCCCACATCATCCCTCCAGATCATCCCCATACACCAGCCCCAAGCGTCCTGCATCCTGCATTGAACATAGACTGGCAATTCATTTCTTACATGATAGTATACAAATTTCAATGCTATTCTCCCAAATCTAAACCAGCTTTTTCACTCTCTTCTTTCACTTTCATCAAAAGGCTCTTTAGTTCCTCTTCACTTTCTGCCATAAGGGTGGAGGTTATTGATATTTTTCCTGGAAATTCTGATTCCAGCTTGTGCTTCATCCAGCCTGGCATTTCACATGATATACTGTGCATGTAAGTTAAATAAGCAGAGTGACAATATACATCCTTGACGTACTCCTTTCCCAATTTGGAGCCAGTCCATTGCTCCATGTCCAGTTCTAACTGTTGCTTCTTGACCTGCACACAGATTTCTCAGGAGGCTGGCAAGGTGGTCTGGTATTCCCATCTCTTTAAGAATTTTCCACAGTTTGTTGTTATCCACACAGTCAAAAGCTTTAGTGTAGTCAATAAAGCAGAAGTCATTGTTTTTCTGGAATTCTCTTGCTTTTTCTGTAATTCAACGGATGTTGGCAATTTGATTCTGGTTCCTCTGTCTTTTCTAAATCCATCTTGAACATCTGAAAGTTCTCCATTTGTGTACTGTTGAAGCCTCACTTTGAGAATTTTGAGCATTACTTTGCTAGCCTGTGAGATGAGTGTAGTTGTGTGGTAGGTTGAACATTCTTTGGCATTGCCTTTCTTTGGGATTGGAATGATAAGTATCCTTTTCCAGTCTTGTGGCCACTGCTGAGAAATCATGAAAGCAAATTATGGGAAATGACTTGCATTTGTTATCCATAATGTGTTTCTTCCTTGCAAATTAAAAAACTTTGGGGATTACCATATACAGACTAAGTTATTTGCCAAGTTATTATTTTATATTGAAGATAATTTACCTACCATATTGATCCTACAAAAAAAGGGGCTTCCCTGGTGGCTCAGATGGTAAAGAGGAGATCCAAGTTCAATCCCTGGGTTGGGAAAATCCCCTGGAGAAGGTAATGGCAACCGACTCCAGTATTCTTGCCTGGAGAATTCCATGGACAGAGGAGCCTGGCAGGCAGTCCATGGAGTCACAAAGAGGTGGGCACAACTGAGCAACTAACACAAAAATAATCAAACAAAAATTCTAATTGTGTACCTTTAAAAAGTAGCTGTAAATAAGATTTGGAGAAATGGCATCAGGCTCACATGCAGTGGTACTGCTGATGGAAATGACCTCACATTCTGTGAGTCAGATGATAAATGGTTTTACTAGTCAGGGTTACAGTGGTTGTAGCGGCATATGAATTACTTAGTTGAGGCTGTGTGCGTGTGCAGTGAACACTAAGGGCCTATGCTAAATACATATTTCAACCAACTGTGACTATGAGAACATGTACACAGGATCTAGAAAAAGGATCTGGTATAAAATAAAAGCCAGAGCAAATCAGTAAAAAATAAATAACTGTGAGTGTACTTTGCCCAGATGGTGCTAGTAGTAAAGAATCTGTCTGCCAATGCAGGAGATGCAAGAGACATAGATTAGATCACTGAGTTGGGAAGATCCCCTAGAGCAGGAAATGACAACCCACTCCAGCATTCTTGCCTGGAGAACCCCATGGACAGAAGAGTCTGGGGGCCACCGTCCATGAGGTCCCAGAGAACTGGACACGACATAATGGCTAAGCATACAGTAGTTGTGCTCTTCTTTCTACACAGACATTTTACAGAGAATTCAAGATTTATTGACTCATGGAGTTTGAAGAAAACCATTACATAGTGACTAACCATTAAGCTAAATAGGTAAAAAGTGACCTCTTGGAAGCCAAAGAAAAACAGAGAATCTTAAAAGCAGAAAATCAACTCAGTAGGTATAGTTGTGCATTGATATACTTAATGATTGGCTTCTCATCTGAAACAATGAGGACAAAATGTATTAAGATGACATTACTTTCTAGTGACTCTTTCTAAGCAAACTTTTTAAATATAAATTGTTCTAACTATTGCTTAATCTCTTTTTTAAAATTTTGGTTCTAAAAAACCACATACAATTTACCATGCCAACCATTTCTAAGTATATATTTCAGTAGTGTTATGTATATTCACATTGTTGTGCAGACAGGCTACAGAATTTTTAATCTTGTAAAACTGAAGTGCTCTATCTAATAAACAGCTCTTCACTTCCTTTTCCCCACAAGCCACTGGCAACTACTATTATGGTTTCTATTTCTATGAATTTAACTTCTCTAGAAATCTCATAAGTGCACTCATACAGTATTTGTTTATTCAGTGTGGGTTTATTTAACATAGTATAATCTCATTGATATTGTAGCATGTGATAGGATTTTCCTTCCTTTTAAAGCTGAAAGCTNCCACAAGCCACTGGCAACTACTATTATGGTTTCTATTTCTATGAATTTAACTTCTCTAGAAATCTCATAAGTGCACTCATACAGTATTTGTTTATTCAGTGTGGGTTTATTTAACATAGTATAATCTCATTGATATTGTAGCATGTGATAGGATTTTCCTTCCTTTTAAAGCTGAAAGCTTCCTTTCCTTCCTTTTCATTGCATGTATGTACCACATTCTGTGTATCCATTCATCCATGAATGGTCATTTAGTTTGTTTCCATATCTTGGTTATTGTGAATAGTGCTACATGATATTTGAGCATGGTTGTGCAACTATCTCTTCAAGATCCTGTTTTCAGTTCTTTTGAGTATATACCCAGAAGTTGATTTGCTGGATCACATAGTAATTTTATTTTCTGAGGAACCTCTTTTCTGTTTTCCATAGCAGTAACACCATTTTACATTAGGACCAACAGTGCACAAGAATTCCAGTTTCTCTAAATCTTCGCCAATGCTTGTTATTTGCTGTTTTGTTTGCTTTTAGTGGTAGCCATCCTGCTGGATGTGAGGTGATAATTCATTCTGGTTTTGATTTGCACTTCCCTCATGATTAGTGCGGGGAAGGCAATGGCACCCCACCCCAGTACTCTTGCCTGGAAAATCCAATGGACGGAGTAGCCTGGTGGGCTGCAGTCCATGGGGTTGCTAACAGTCGGACAGACTGAGCAACTTCACTTTCACTTTTCTCTTCCATGCATTGGAGAAGGAAATGGCAACCCACTCCAGTATTCTTGCCTGGAGAATCCCAGGGATGGGGGAGCCTGGTGGGCTGCCGTCTATGGGGTCACACAGAGTCGGACACGACTGAAGTGACTTAGCAGCAGCATGATTAGTGATGATTAGTACCTTTCCATATATTTCTTGGCTTTTTGCATATAGTCTTTGAAGAAATTTCCGTTTAGGTTATTTGTCCATTTTAAAATTGAGTCATGTGCTTTTATTACTTTTAAAATAGATGTTTTGATTTCCTTCTGGAATTGGTTAAGCAGCAGAATATGGGAGAATGTCTTAAAAATCATGTACTAGCTAAATCTTCTTCCATTTCTGTAAGCCTCATTATAGTGACTATTTTTTATATCCGCAAACATTCATGAAAGAACATTTAAACTAAGTTGTTTAGACCAATTTTATTCCTTAGAGTACTAATATCTTACACATAATGTGAGCAAACTTGTCACAACACTTTTTCAAATTAAAAAAAAACAAACACGGAATAATAAAATGACAATTCTCTTAAAAGTGACATAAATTCAAGGTAATTTTTTCTGTGATATTTCATTAAAATGCTTATGGATATATCTTAAGCCATAAGAATAAATGTAAAGTAATTGATAGGTATAAATAATACTCCCAAATATAATAATCAGAGGTTGTTTAAAATCTGTATTATTTAAACAACATGTTGGTTTTTATTACAAACTATAAATTATGGCACATCGTAGAATACCTCTGCATCTTTCTAACTCAGTTGACTGAGCTTAGTAGATCTGCACCAAGAGGCAACAGAAAATACTGCAAATAGCTTATCTTGGAATCCAACCATGATTTTTTTTGTCACACTTTTATTGCCTTCCAGTTACTCCAGGCTTGCATAACAACCTTTGCAAAATCCCATCAACATTTCCAGTCAACTCTGGGAATATTGTGTTCTTTGTTTATTATTTTTTTTTAAGTATATAGAACTACTATTCTAAGACTATCTTTTTAAGAGTAATTTGAAAGCATAATTTTTGTTTTAAAAATAAACATATTTTCACAGCATCAATTTATACTGAGAGAAAATTGTTTTAACAGGTAGATTCTTTTTATGCCCAAAGATGAAATTTGATTTTTACATATTATAGTGTAAAATAATTAAACATATTTGTTACATGTATAGTGTACTGACATAAAAAATAACTGAAACACACATGAATTCAGAACCCATCTATCTTTGTAACACTGAGACTTAATATATTGATTTTCCATGACAAATGCATCACAATTTTTCTGGAATTTGTTTTCATATTAAGATTTCTTTATGTTTAATATTTTATTCTTTAGTATTTATCTTAATAAATACATATACTGCTTACTATATGCAACCCATTTTCCTAAGTGATTTACATATTTTAAAACATTTATACACCAATATAGTACTCCACCAATATAGTATACTAATGCATATATATGGAATTTGGAAAGATGGTAACGATAACCCTGTATGCGAGACAGCAAAAGAGACACAGATGTATAGAACAGTCTTTTGGACTCTGTGGGAGAGGGTGAGGGTGGGATGATTTGGAAGAATGGTATTGAAACATGTATAATATCATATATGAAACGAATCTCCAGTCCAGGTTCGATGCATGATACTGGATGCTTGAGGCTGGTGCACTGGGACAACACAGAGGGTTGGTATGGGGAGGGAGGTGGGAGAGGGGTTCAGGATGGGGAACATGTGTATACTTGTGGCAGATTCATGTTGATGTATGGTAAAACCAATACAATATTGTAAAGTAATTAACCTCCAATTAAAATAAATAAATTTATATGAAAAAATAAAACATTTAACAAAATGTAGAGGAAGAAATATCAATATTCCATGAAGGTTGAGAAAGATTAATGTTATTAAAAATGTATCTTAATATAAGCATATGAAAGTCATTAGACTACTTAATATTCTGAATAATTCAAATAGAGCTGAACAATTTTGATTTTGTATGATAAAATATTTTCATATCATAAAGTAAATTCATTCAGAACTTTAGAAACTCTTAACCATTTCCAAATGTCAACATATGTGTTCAATGAATCTCAGAGGAAAATATGAAATTATCCACAAAACAACAGTGGAAGTACTTTCCTTAAAGTGAAATTAATATAAACTCCATATGTTTCATTCACTTGTTGATGTAGAATCTGATACAAAACAATTGGCTTCACAAATATTGCTAATTGAAACATCTCTCATTTTTAAGAAAATAAACATATCGAATATCATGGCTACACAAATACATGGTATTTTTTAATGCCTGTTTGAAAGTAAGAAGCTGGTACATTGATAATATCATGCTTCATCATCTTTAGCTGACCAGAGCATATGAAAAGAAAATGCCATGTTTATTGATTCACAGAAAGTTATTTTTATAACCTTTCAGTTCAGTTCAGTCACTCAGTTGTGTCTGACTCGTTGCGACCCCATGAATCGCAGCACGCCAGGCCTCTCTGTCCATCACCAACACCCGGAGTTCACTCAGACTCACGTCCATCCAGTCAGTGATGCCATCCAGCCATCTCGTCCTCCGTCGTCCCCTTCTCCTCCTGCCCCCAATCCCTTTCAGCATCAGAGTCTTTTCCAATGAGTCAATTCTTCACATGAGGTGGCCAAAGTACTGGAGTTTCAGCTTCAGCATCTTTCCTTCCAAAGAGATCCCAGGGCTGATCTCCTTCAGAATGGACTGGTTGGATCTCCTTGCAGTCCAAGGGACTCTCAAGAGTCTTCTCCAACACCACAGTTCAAAAGCATCAATTCTTCGGCACTCAGCCTTCTTCACTGTCCAACTCTTTAGTGTCAGTTAAATAAATATTAAATAAATAAATAGTGTATTTTTTTAATAAAGAAAACCGTTTGTTAAATAAAACTTTCTTAAATCTATTTATTTACTATATAAATAGTTTCACTGAAACAAAATTAGAATATTAGAAATGAATATTTGAAACTGAATATTAGAAACAAATCCATGAAATATTTGAATAGGGACACTATTTGAATAATGTTCCAGGTGTCTAAAAGCAATGCCTGTAGAATACAGCAAGGTCATTTCAAAGGAAGTCATATACCCTATTTAAAGAGAACTAGAAAATTTCTGGGGAACAAGAGAAAGGCTGATTAACAGGAATAATCAGCTTGGGAAAGCTGACTCTCCCGAGTAACTCAGGGTAAAATTAGGCAGAAGAGAAGAAGAGTATGTTATGTTTTACTGGTTGTGGTTGACTTTGTCACAACAGTGCAGCAGCCTTTAGAAGAGTTATCCCCTCAATCCTGCTTTTCCAGAAAGAACCATAAACTCTTCTGGTGGAGCTCCAACTCTTTGGTTTGGGTGGAGAGGAATTTTGCCAGACTTCCACTGTGAAATTTTCAGATTTTCCATGGAGCCTGCCAGACTCAGAAGGTAAAGGGAGTTGGACACAGGATTCTTAGCCATACCAAAGAATAGGCATTGAGAAAATTAGTTATGGGTGACTCAAATCATCAGGGCTTCCCTGGGAGCTCCGAGGTTAAAGCGTCTGCCTGGAATGCAGGAGACCCAGGTTCGATCCCTGGGTCGGGAAGACCCCCTGGAGAAGGAAATGGCAACCCATTCCAGTGTTCTTGCCTGGAGTATCCCATGGAGGGAGGAGCCTGGTAGGCTACAGTCCATGGGGTCGCAAAGAGTCGGACACAACTGGGCGAGTTCACTTTCACTGTCAAATCAGCAGCTGATCATTTGTCACACAGGATGTATTGATCTGTTATTGTATGTGACTTGGGAAATCTCAGCGTCATTCTAACAGATTTAGTCTGAGCTGCTGCACTTGACAGAGGAAAGAGTGAGGACCACTGTGTTAGAATACTGGTGGTGAAGATGAAACCTGTACTTATTGTCAGACTCCTGGAGTTATCAAACTCTATACTGTCCTTAATCTAATAAATTGAGGTCTTTTCAATAGGAATATGTATAACGGGACACTAAAGAGTTGCCTTAAGGTATTTAAAGGTCTGTCATATGTATGGGTGATGGCACTGAGCTACTCTATTTTCTGAAGTCAGCTAGGAAAAGAGCATAAGAATAGGCAGGTGAGACACACAGGGGAACAGGCTCCTCATTTTTTAAGAATCCCATTATTTCTTAAAGAAGCAAATTGTACCAATAAATTTTGGAAGGTTTTTCTTTACTTCAAGTCCATTAGAAGTCTAAATAATTTTGTTTTATTAACTCTGGAAGCCCTTTAACAATCACATTGTGGGAGAAAGGGAAGAGCCTCTGAATAGTAATACAGCCCTTAGGACAAAGGGATTTTTTTTTTTTTTAAATTCATTTATTTTATTTTATTATTACTTTTTAAAATTTTATTTTTACTTCATTTTACTTTTGCCGGGAGCCAGTGTGAGGCACTCCGCCCATGGCAAAGGTCATGAGGAAGGAGGCTTTGGCATATGCAAAGGCGTAATCAAGCCTCAGGAAACCCCCTGTTCCCGAGCATCTACCCCCAAAACCAGAGTCTACCTACTTTAATATTTCATGCTCTCACCTACACCTCTGAATTTATAGGGGGCTGTTCCCCACTGGNTTTTGCCGGGAGCCAGTGTGAGGCACTCCGCCCATGGCAAAGGTCATGAGGAAGGAGGCTTTGGCATATGCAAAGGCGTAATCAAGCCTCAGGAAACCCCCTGTTCCCGAGCATCTACCCCCAAAACCAGAGTCTACCTACTTTAATATTTCATGCTCTCACCTACACCTCTGAATTTATAGGGGGCTGTTCCCCACTGGTTCTCTCGGAGAAGGAATAAACATGCAGCTCCAAGTCAATAAAAATTCCTGGGTGTGACAAGAGTGTTTCAACTTAAAAACTCCTCTGAAGGTTATGTAGCCTGCCTGTACAGATTCATCCAGCCACATGTGATTGTTTACAGCCTCCCAACAATGAGAGGCACGAGATGTTTTAGACTTACTAAAGGCAAATTCTTTTGGAAAGTTAGAGATTATTAGTATAGTGGGTTGGTTAGGAATTATATTGGTGAAGGGTTTTTCATTTGTTGTGCCAATAATTGCTGCTAATTCCCTGCCCTGGGTGTGACAAGGGTGTCTCAGGTCAAACCTTTCTGCTGATAGACTAGCTTGTGTGACAATCTCTCAACCATTAACAGTACAGAGAGTGTGGAGTATTTTGAAAGTCTTAATTAGCATAGGGTTTTTCTCATTGTTGAGTCAATGATTGCCACCAGGCCTCCATATCCTTAGGCACCTGGAAATATATTAATCAATGTATTTGAAATATAGAAAAAGAAATATAGTAGTTTTTGATGTTAGCAATACTAGACTTTTTGAGGTAATGAATTTTCTCTTTTGTTATAGATCACTGTACTTTGTTATAAATCACTGTGTCCTTGCTATGTAAAAATGTAACTATCACTATCTTAAGACTAAATAGATCTTAAGGGAAACATTGGTAAAAGGATTTTGTTGGGCTGATGTTTGCTGCTAAATCTCCATATTCCCTGCCCTTATAATGAATAATTAGCATATAGGAG
The DNA here is from genome assembly GCA_006410675.1 of Oreotragus oreotragus. Taxonomy (NCBI): domain Eukaryota; kingdom Metazoa; phylum Chordata; class Mammalia; order Artiodactyla; family Bovidae; genus Oreotragus; species Oreotragus oreotragus. Next base: position 566,694 of record SJYX01021803.1, on the reverse strand, counting down.
AAATAATTATTAACCTTTAAGATTAATCATGTTAACCTTGGATTAAATAAATTCCTTTCTTGATTGTAGAAAGAAAGGAATTCCTTCCTTTCTCACTACACCCTCACCCTATAGGAATGCAACTTTATTTGGAGGGTGGTGCCTGGTTTAAGAAAAAACACCCTTGGAAAAAATAAGTTTTTTGGTTATCAGAAAGAAAGGGTTGTAAAATGTCAGCAGGCCTCATGGCCAGAAGTTGATGTAAAACCCCTAAGACCTTTTTTTTTTTTTTTTTTAATGTAAAGCACCTGATTTTGATAAAGGTCAGGAC
>SJYX01021803.1:550539-560715 GCA_006410675.1 Oreotragus oreotragus | reverse complement strand
GAATGGGAGAAAATAATAGCAAATGAAGCAACTGACAAACAACTAATCTCAAAAATATACAAGCAACTTATACAGCTCAATTCCAGAAAAATAAACGACCCAATCAAAAAATGGGCCAAAGAACTAAATAGACATTTCTCCAAAGAAGACATACGGATGGCTAACAAACACATGAAAAGATGCTCAACGTCACTCATTATCAGAGAAATGCAAATCAAGACCACAATGAGATACCACTTCACACCAGTCAGAATGACTGTGATCCAAAAGTCTCCAAATGATTTAAATATGGGTATTTTAAAAATTTTTTAATTTTTATTTTGATTTATTTTTTTTACTTTACAATACTGTATTGGTTTTGCCATACGCTGACATGAATCCACCACAGGTGTACATGTGTTCCCAATTCTGAACCCCCCTCCCGCCACCCTCCCCATATCATCTCTCTGGGTCATCCCAGTGCACCAGCCTCAAGCATCCTGTATCCTGTATCAAACCCAGACTAGCGATTCATTTCTTACATGATAGTATACATGTTTCAAAGCCATTCTCCCAAATCATCCCACCCTCTCCCTCTCCCACAGAGTCCAAAAGTCTGTTTTTTACATCTGTGTCTCTTTTGCATACAGGGTTATCATTACCATCTTTCTAAATTCCATATATATGTGTTAGTATACTGTATTGGTGTTTTTCTTTCTGGCTTATTTTTATTTCATTTATTATTAAGTATTTGTTAACTCTCTAATATACCAAATACCATAAACACTAGAGATGCATGTGTTTTAGAATCCAGAGCAGAAAGACATGCATAAGACAATTAAACAAACGTGCAATGAATTGTCAGAAAGAAGTATTGAGTCTTTACAAAGTGTAGACTGGAGGAGCTAATGGAATTTGGGGAAACGCTTGTCATAGAGGAAGAGCTGATGGACACGTGGAATGTGGTGGTGGGTGTAGTGTTCTCTAAGGGTGAGGCAAACCGAACTCCATGCAGATAGACAGGCCTGCAGGTGTATAGAATTTGGAATGCTTGAGGGACTGAATAATTCTAGGTATGAAGCCAGAGAATGTTGCTAAGCGAATTAGCAAGGGTGGATAGGAGCAAATCATTTGGGAATCACACATGTTTGGAAATATGCAAGTTTTGTGTAAGAGTGGGTTGAAATGGCATGACAAACATGCATCTTTAATATTATTAAATGAGATAAGAGCCTTTATAGGGAGAGTAATTAGAAATTTGTTGGTGAAAAATGATAGTGCCTAGCCTTGATAGGTTGAAAAGTGGCTTGATAAGTCATTTATAAGACATCTAAAAGTATTCAGGGCCTATTGTTGTTGTGTTCAGTGGTAACTTGTATCCAACTCTTTGCGCCTCCACGAACTGCAGCATGCCAGGCTCTTCTGTCCTTCACTGTCCTCTGGAGTTTGCTCACATTCATGTCCATTAAGTCGGTGATGCTCCTAACTGTCTCACCCTAGGGCCCAGAGACAGTTAGATATGGGAAGTGATGATGAAGAACAATGTGCGATGCACTGAGTTATTCAGGCTTGGTATACACACTGAAAATGTTGCTAGAAAACAGCCTTATTGCAGTTAAGGGCACATAAGAGACAGACAAGGTTACTTTTTTGTTGTTGTTGTTGTTTTTTTTTGGTTTCTTTTTTTTCCGTACATTTTACCTGAAACATGCTTTATTTGACTCAGGTCAGGGTGGATTATATACTAGTTAGACACAATGAGTATATCGTATACAGTTTTGAAAAATGTAGGCAATATGTTGTACAGTAGATCTAGGAGTTACTCATTTTATGTATTTGAAACTTTCTATCCTTAGGCTTAGGAGAAGGGAATGGTAACCCACTCCAGTATTCTTGCCTGGAAAATCCCATGCACAAAGGAGCCTGGTGGTTTACAGTCCATGGCATCGCAAAGAGTCAGACATGACTGACCAACTTGCACTTACATGCAACGCACATCCTTAGACTGTGTGTGTCCCCAGTGGCTCAGTGGGTAAAGAATCTGCCTGCAAGGCAAGAAACATGGGTTTGATCCCTGGAGGAGGAAATGGCAACCCGCTCCAGTATTTTTGCCTGAAAAAAACTCCATGGACAGAGGAGCCTGGTATGCTGCTCTTCATGGGGTCACAAGAGTCAGACACAACTGAGTGACTAAGTATGCCACACACATTCTTAGACTAATACTTCCCTGATTTGCTAAGAGAGTAAATCTTCTGTTGAGTGTTTCTATTGTATAGACATGCACATTAATAGTGAAGAAATAGTGCAGGAAAAAACTTTTGGAGGGAATGAGTTTATGGTATAAGTATGGTGATAGTTTCTGGAGAAGGAAATGGCAACCCACTCCAGTATTCTTGCCTGGAGAATCCCAGGGATGGGGGAGCCTGGTGGGCTGCCGTCTATGGGGTCACACAGAGTCGGACATGACTGACGTGACTTAGCAGCAGCATGGTGATAGTTTCAGGGATGTATACTTACCTTCAAACTAACAAGTTATATCCATTAAATATGTATACCTTTTATATGTTAGTTATACCTCATGAACTGATTAAATAATGTAATAGGTAAGAAACTCAAGGCAGTAAGATATAAATAGGAATCAAGGAAGAATGAGGTGGATAAAGAGAGCGACTAGAGATAAAGGTACTTTGTGGTAGCCGTGTAATAGACCTGTAGCAAAGGAGAAGAAGAATGAAATAATTGCATGTGCAATCTGTTCCACTATTTCTTCCCTGAGCTTTTGATTTATTCTTTAAAACTTGCCATTTGGGGTTTCAGTGTCTCCAGCTTTTCTCATTTATAGGAGACAAAAAAAAATCCATAAAGCATAGTAAGTATTAACTTTGCTGGTCATACAAATATAAAGTTTACATGCCAAAGTGTGAAGAAACAGGCCACTTAGCTGATAGGTGAACAGAAATGATTAGCTGCATTGATACTTAATTCAAGTGCATATGTATTATAGTTAAATTTTGCACAAAATTATGTGCTTTATTTGGACAGATAGTTCATAAAAGACTTGTTTCAAATACTAGAATTTACTTTGATGACTCAACATTATAGAAATTTTAAATATGAAGCACACATAGTTTTTTTTTTATCATATTTGAAAGATTTTATAAGGAAAGTTATAGGTTAGAGTGACGTTTGTAAATAAGAAAATGGAAAATTGAAGGTCTAATAGCTTGATACAGTTCTTGAGAAAATATTATTCTTCACAAATTTAATTCAGCTTTGACATACTCCTAAAATACATGAGACATTGGGTTTCCCAAGTTGGTTCCTGGAAACTTTAGGACAGAGCACAATACAGCTGGAAGAAATTGCTCAGAATATTGCAACATATGTTAAAGCTAATATATATTTCATAGGATATATCAAGATAATTTAAGTGTAATTGTTTTTAAATGAAATGTTTTAAAATTTTGAGCTGTCTATTGGATTTAGATCACAGTAATCATGAATAGAAAAATACCTGTGAGGTTATCATGTCCATCCTTCTGCTGGGGAAGGCTCTACCTCAAACCCAAGAGAGAGGAGTTAGCACTTCACATTTGCCAAGGAAGAATAATACCATATAGGGTGCATAAGGGAAAGCTTGTTAGAGCCAAGTCAATATAGTGTTTGACTTCTATCCAATAAATCCCTCAGAAAATAAACGTTCTCTGTCAGTCCAACTACACAGATCCTGGCAATCACATACTGTTCCAGCTGGAGCATCTGCAAAATCTTATCAAGAAGTCCATCCAATAAGGATATATTGCCATGCTATTTAAGGAAAGAAAAATAGAAGAAAATATCTTCAAGTTAAGGAGAACTTAGGATGAACACATTCCTGAAACAATATGTTGGAATACAAAAAATGTTAAACCACAAATGATAAATATTTCTGATAAAAAGATAAACTGTATATTCCATTTACTAGTTGAACAACTATTGTTGCAACTTCTGCACATGGGAGCATAATAAATCCTACATGATGAAGAGAACAGTAGGAGATGGAAGGCAATGTTGTGAATAACTTCAATACGGCCTGTTTAATAAGTTGAAGCAGTTTCCAAGCACAAGGATATATTATCCCACAGCTTATCACCACTTGCTTGTGGATAAGGGAGTCTGTTAACTCTTTAAAATCACTGCATTTGTATATCTTGTTCATACAGTCCCAGTCTCCTCTGTTGGTGTTCTTTCTTCTCATTTCATCCCTTAAAAAGGGGTGGCTCTATGTAGAATCTGATCAACCATTGTGCTTTGTTTGGCACTCACAATGTTTAAAAATTTGTTATCAATATTTAAACAATTGTATGAATATCTAGAGTTTGAGCTTTCCTTGGTACATTTTACAGTAAGAAAAATTGTTCAGAGTTTGTTCAGAGTTAACTAACAGCTCTGCCTGTTCTGCAGCCACTACAGCCTCCATCGCTTTCTTTCACCCTTAACCTTGAGTCACAGTGTCAGTGGCCATTTATCATCTCTTTATGCTATTACTGTTATTATTTATTTATACCATCTGACTGGCCCCAGAAGAAATCTGAGTTTAAATTTTTCATCTTCTACTCTGGATTCCTTGATGATTCTGTTCAAGAACCTTTCATCTCTCCGGGTGAGACTAACAACTTCCATGTTACCAGCTCTATGTTGAAATTCCATAGTATTCTCTGTGTGGAGCTCACTGTTGAGTTCCACATTTTTTAATCTATTTTGCTAGTTGGATGCTTTATAACATATAGACAGGTTAGATTCAATATGCATAAGCCTGAGCTTATTTTTCTTCTCAGCGTATTGATCTGTTTTATGATCACACAGTGTGGCACTCCCAAACCCCCTGAGTCCTACCCATAGTCTTCAGAGATGTCCATGATTCTTCTTTCTGCAGGTTATCTACACGTAATCTACCACGAAAGCCTTAAAATTGTATACCGTAGATCTCTTTCAAATCTGTATACTTGTCTGTCTTCATTCCCTTTCCTATAAACAAAGCTGATATCATATCTTCAGTCTATACTAATATTTGGTATCCTTTGAATAACACAACAGGCTTCAAACTGATATCTTTACCTGAAGCTGTATTTTTCTTTGGTTAATGCTCAACACTAGCCAGAGTGTTCTTTCAGATCAACCAATCTTTTGATGTAAGTGCCCTACCTATGTAAAATACTTTTCATAATTCTCTCTGAATAAAATCAAAACTCCTATCCATGTCTTACCCAGGTCCAGATGACCTAGACTTGACTGATCTCTCTTTGTGATCATCTTCTTCCCTCACTAATACCCTTACTCAGGGTATTAATCCTCATTTAATTTCCAACAATTCCCTACAGTTTTCACCCCTGGACATTCACTTCTCTTTTAAAAATGAAAATAAGTTCCTTTATCCTAATTTTATATTAGATGATATTTCATGAAAAGTATTGTTTCAGGTATACAGACAAGTGATTCAGTTATGAATAAGCATGTATCTATCATTTTTCAAATTATTTTTCAATTCAGGTTTTTACATAATAGTAAGCAGAATTCCCTGTGCTATACCATAGGTCCTTGTTGATTATTTATTTTAAAAATAGTAGCATGTATATACTACTCAATCTCAAACTCCCAATTCCTCCCTGTTTCTTCTTTGGTAACCATAAATTTGTTTTCTAAATCTGTAAGTTTCTGTTTTGTAAATAAGTTCATTTGTGCCTTTTAAGATTGTCCAATAAGCAATATATTTGTTTTTCTCTGATTTACATCACTTAGTATGCTAATCTCCAGATCCATCCATGTTGTGGCAGATAGCATTGTTTCATTTTTTTTTAATGATGGAGTAATATTACATTGTGTGTATGTATGTATGTATGTGTTTGTGCGCGCGTGTGTGTGTATATATATATATCACATCGTTATTCCTCTATCAATGGACATTAGGTTGCTTCCATATCTTGGCTATTTGTAAACAGTGATGCAATGAACATTGGGGTACATGCATCCTTTTAAACTATGATTTTCTCTGGATATAAGCCCAGGAGGAGTGGGATTGTTAGATCATATGGTAGCTCTATTTTTAGTTTCTGAAGAAACCTCCAAATTGTTCTCTATTGTGGTTATATCAATTTACATTCTCACCAACAGGGTAAGAGAGTACCCTTTTTTCCACTCTCTCTCCAGTGTTTATGGTTTGTAAACTTTTTAATGATACCATTCTGACTGGTGTAAGGTGATACCTCACTGTAGCTTTGATTTGCCTTTTGCTAATAATCAGAGATGTTGAAATCTTTTTATGTGCCTGTTGGCCAGCTGTATATCTTCTTTGCAGAAATACCTGCTAGGTCCTCTGCCCATTTTTGGATAGAGATGTTTGTTTTTTATTGTTATTGAGTTGTATGAGCTCTTTGTTTATTTTGGAGATTAAACATTTGTTGGTTGCTTTATTTTCAAAGATCTCCCATTCTGTAAGTTGTCTTTTCATTTTGTTAGTGGTTTTCTTTGCTATTCAAATGTTTGTAAATTTGATTTCGAATTTATGCTCCACACTGTGTGGACAAAATCAAAATGATGTACAAAATTTCAATGTTTTATCAGATAACTTCTAAGCTGAAAATTACTGCCATGATTTCTAAGGTTAACCAGATGTAAATTTAATTATTTAATTGAAAAAATATATATCCTCACTTTACTTACAAAAGTATCATATTTCTGTAATCTCATACATTCACTCAAATAAATCATTATTGAGGACCTAATAAGGCAGTATCTTAGATTCAGGAGATTTTCACTGATAAATAAATTTTTTCTTTCTTGAACTTTACATTCTAACAAATCTCTAACACTTTAAATAACCAGAAGATTTAGACACAGTTATCACAGCAATGAAAGCACAGTATAGAAAATTAAAGTCCCAACTATATCTGGTTGACGTGGCCCTGAGAACACTGCTGCTGCTGCTGCTGCTAAGTTGCTTCAGTCGTCTGACTCTGTGCGACCCCATAGATGGCAGCCCACCAGGCTCCTCTGTCTCGGGGGTTCTCCAGGCAAGAATACTGGAGTGGGTTGCCATTTCCTTCTCCAGGGTGATGCAAATTCAAAATATTATAATATGCAGAATATAATTCATAAACAGTATCTCATTATAGGATCTTTAGTTACCAAACTGAAACTGTTTTATTCCTATCATCTTCTGTATAAATATTTGTTAGGTGATCAACTGAATGAAGGAAAGACTATATCAATACATCTTTCTCTTTATACAGATCCAGTGCTTAACCTCAATCAGTGTATTTCATCATCTGGAAATTAGTTATAAAGCCTATCTCAAATATTTTTATTGAAAATTACCTGAGGTACTGTAAGAATTCTAATATAGCTGGCTTTTGTAGATTTTAATTTCTTTGCTTCACTGTATACTTCTGTTTGCCTTTAGAGAACAACAAAAAATTAATAATAGAATAGTGAATTATGGAAACCAAAGATGAAATGGGGATGAGATTTTCTTTTTTTGAATATATTTTTAAAATTTATTTTAATTGGAGGCTAATTACTTAACAATATTGTGGTGGTTTTTGCCATACATGCACACGAATCAGCCATGGGTGTACACGTGTTCCCCATCCTGAATCCCCTCCCACCTTCCTCCCCATCCCATCCCTCAGGGTCATCCCAGTGCACCAGCCATGAGCATCCTTCTCATGCATCAAACCTAGACTGGCGATCTATTTCACATAACGATAATATACATGTTTCAGTGCTATTCTCTCAAATCATCCCACTCTTGCCTTCTCCCGTGGAGTCCAAAAGTCTGTTCTTTACATCTGTGTCTCTTTTGATATCTCGCATATAGGGTCATCGTTACCATCTTTCTAAATTCTATATACATGTGTTAATATACTATATTGGTGTTTTTCTTCCCTGGTGGCTCAGATGGTAAAGAAGCTGCCTGCACTCTGGTAGACCCAGGTTCGATCCCTGTGTCAGGAAGATCCCCTGGAGAAGGAAATGGCAACCTACTCCAGTATTCTTGCCTGGGAAATCCCATGAATAGAAGAGCCTGGTGGGCTATAGCCCATGGGGTCACAAAGAGTCAGACATGACTTAGCGACTAACACTTTCTGATTTACTTTGCTCTGTATAATAGGCTCTAGTTTCATCCACCTCATTAGAATTGATTCAAATGCATTTTTAATAGCTGAATAATATTCCATTGTGTATATGTACCACAACTTTATCCATTCATCTGCCAATGGACATCTAGGTTTCTTCCATGTCCTGGCTAGTGTAAACAGTGCTGCAATGAACACTGGAGTACACATGTCTTTCAGTTCTGGTTTTCTTGGTGTATATGCCCAGCAGTGGTAATGCTGGGTTATATGGCAGTTCTATTTCCAGTTTTTTAAGGAATATACACACTGTTCTCCATAGTGGCTGTACTAGTTTGCATTCCCACCAACAGTGTAAGAGGGTTCCTTTTTCTCTGCACCCTCTCCTGCATTTATTGCTTGTAGACATTTTGATAGCAGCCATTCTGACTGGTGTGAGGTGATACCTCATTGTGGTTTTGATTTGCATTTCTCTGATAATGAATGATGTTGAGCATCTTTTCATGTGTTTGTTAGCCATCTGTATTTCTTCTTTGGAGAAATGCCTGTTTAGTTCTTTGGCCCATTTTGTGATTGGGTCGCTATTTTTCTAGAACTGAGTCGCAGGAGTTGCTTGTATATTTTTAAGGTTAATTCTTTGTCAGTTACTTCATTTGCTATTGTTTTCTCCCATTCTGAAGGCTCTCTTTTCACCTTGTTTATACTTTCCTTCATTGTGTAAAAACTTTTAATTAGGTCCCATTTAAAAAATTTTTGCTTTTATTTCCATTACTTGGGAGGTGGGTCATAGAGGGTTCTGCTATGATTTACATCAGAGTGTTTTGCCTATGTTTTCCTCTAGGAGTTTTATAGTTTCTGGTCTTAGTTAGATCTTTAATCCATTTTGAGTTTATTTTTGTGTATGGTGTTAGAAAGTGTTCAAGTTTCATTCTTTTACAAGTGGTTAACCAGTTTCCCAAGGAGCACTTGTTAAAGAGATTCTTTTCTCCATTGTATATTCTTGCCTCCTTTGTTAAAGATAAGGTGTCCATAGGTGTGTGGATTTATCTCTGGGTTTTCTATTTTGTTCCATTGATCTGTGTTTCTATCTTTGTGCCAGCACCATACTGTCTTGATGACTGTGGCTTTGTAGTAGAGCCTGAACTCAGGCAGGTTGATTTCTCCAGTTCCATTCTTCTTTCTCAAGATTGCTTTGGCTATTCGAGGGATTTTGTAGTTCCGTACAAATTGTGAAATTATTTGTTGTAGTTCTCCAAAAAATACCGATACAATTCTGACTGGTAACTTTCAAGAGCATTAAATAATTTCACCTCACACTGAGAGTTGCTGCAAATCTTCAGGACGTGCTGGAATCTCACTGTGTGTGAAGTATGGCTTCAAGGGCATTGATTGCCTTAAAAATAAACTTAGTATTACATTTCTCTATATAATTAGCTCTAATGTTTGGCTGGAGTTTCAGATAGCTTAGGAAAATAGGATTTTAAGACTGCCAGTGAGATCATACTCATAGGCTCAAGAATCCTTTTACCACTTCCATCTGTGACCTTGGTTTTTCTATTCATATCATAGGTCCTGTGTAGCATGCAGTAGAAAAGAAGAAACAGCATAATGTTTAGAAGCATTGAATATTGCAGTTATACTTGAAAAAGTCTCTGAACACACAAGAGCATTTTAGACCTCAGTGAAACTGTTTAGGTTTTCACATATATTCCTAAACAAGTAATTGCCATATATCTACATTAAAAAGAATTTAGAATGGAGTAACGCAAGATTTTAAAATACTGTGTGTGTGTGTGTGTGCACATACACATGTGGAAACAAGAAAATTTTATTTTATTTTTTTGCCTTTTCGTTTTTTTTTTTAATTTTTATTTTTACTTTATTTTACTTTACAGTACTGTACTGGTTTTGGCATACACTGACATGAATCTGCCATGGGTGTACATGAGCTCGCAAACATGAACCCCCCCTCCGACCCCCCACCCCACATCATTCCTCCAAATCATCCCCATGCACCAGCCCCAAGCATCCTGCATCCGGCATCAAACATAGACTGCCGATTCGTTTCTTACATGATAGTATACAT